>JAJQMO010000014.1:1800000-2385959 GCA_022530915.1 Paspalum notatum
GTTGGTATGTTGAAACCACACCATAGGAAAGAAATCTCAACAATATGCATCACCAAAGTTGTTTTGGCCCAACTTACATGCCCTCCACTTCTGCCATGTGAGCCCACGCTTCGGCATCAGTCCGAGATACAAAACCAACGCAGCATGACTTAGTTTGCCTAGACTGAAGAGGGCGAAAATTAAACTTTTTTCTAATCCCAAAACTTGTACACGCTAGTAAGTAGGAACCATTGAATATAACGATTTTGCATATATGTAGGCCGAAGGGAGAAACTTAATTCAATACAGGTTTTGATCCATCCACTGTTGTTAACATATCAATTGTTGTGGGACACAGAATCGAGGGTTGTTGGACTTGTTGGTATGATGAATGAGGAAACCACACCATAGGAAAGAAACCCCAAAAATATGCATCACCAAAGTTGTTTTGGCCCAACTTACAAGCCCTCATCTTCTGCCACTTAATCCCACGCTTCAGCATCAGGACGAGATACAAAACCAGCGCAGCATGACTCAGTTTGCCTAGACTAAAGAGGGCGAAAATTAAAATTTTTCCTAATCCGAAAACTTGTACACGGTAGTAAGTAAGAGCCAATGAATATAATGCGTTTCCATATATGTAGGCCGATGTGAGAAACTTAATTCTATACCAGTTTTGATCCATCCACTGTTGTTAACATATCAATTGTTTTGGGACTTGGAAACGAAGGTTGTTGGAGTTGTTGGTATGATGAATGAGGAAACCACACCATAGGAACGAAACCTACAAAATATGCATCACCAAAGTTGTTTTGGCCCAACTCACATGCCCTCCTCTTCCGCCACTTGAGCCCACGCTTCAGCATCAGGCCAAGATAGAAAACCAGCGCAGCATGACTCAGTTTGCCTAGACTGAAGAGGGAGAAAATTAAGCTTTTTCCTAATCCAAAAACTTGTACACGCTTGTAAGTAACAACCAATGAATATAATGCTTTTCCATATATGTAGGCCGATGGGAGAAACTTAATTCAATACCAGTTTTGATCCATCCGCTGTTGTTAACATATCAATTGTTTTGGGACTCGGAAACGAAGGTTGTTGGACTTGTTGGTACGATGAATGAGGAAACCACACCATAGGAACGAAACCTCAAAAATATGCACCACCAAAGTTGTTTTGGCCCAACTTATATGCCCTCCTCTTCCGCCACTTGAGCCCACGCTTCGGCAACAGTCCGGGACACAAAACCAGCGCAGCATGACTCAGTTTGCCTAGACTGAAGAGGGCGAAAATTAAACTTTTTCCTAATCCAAAAACTTGTACACGCTAGTATGCAGGAACCAATGAATATAATGCTTTTCCATATATGTAGGCTGATGGGAGAAACTTAATTCAATACAGGTTTTGATCCATCCACTGTTGTTAACATATCAATTGTTGTGGGACTCGGAATCGAGGGTTGTTGGACATGTTGGTATGATGAATGAGGAAACCACACCATAGGAAAGAAACCTCAAAAATATGCATCACCAAAGTTGTTTTGGCCCAACTTACATGCCCTCCTCTTCTGCCACTTGAGCCCACGCTTCGGCATCAGGACGAGATACAAAACCAGCGCAGCATGACTCAGTTTGCCTAGACTGAAGAGGGCGAAAATTAAACTTTTTCCTAATCCGAAAACTTGTACACGCTAGTAAGTAAGAACCAATGAATATAATGCTTTTCCATATATGTAGGCCGATGGGAGAAACTTAATTCAATACCAGTTTTGATCCATCCACTGTTGTTAACATATCAATTGTTGTGGGACTGGGAAATGAGGGTTGTTGGACTTGTTGGTATGTTGAAACCACACCATAGGAAAGAAATCTCAACAATATGCATCACCAAAGTTGTTTTGGCCCAACTTACATGCCCTCCACTTCTGCCATGTGAGCCCACGCTTCGGCATCAGTCCGAGATACAAAACCAACGCAGCATGACTTAGTTTGCCTAGACTGAAGAGGGCGAAAATTAAACTTTTTTCTAATCCCAAAACTTGTACACGCTAGTAAGTAGGAACCATTGAATATAACGATTTTGCATATATGTAGGCCGAAGGGAGAAACTTAATTCAATACAGGTTTTGATCCATCCACTGTTGTTAACATATCAATTGTTGTGGGACACAGAATCGAGGGTTGTTGGACTTGTTGGTATGATGAATGAGGAAACCACACCATAGGAAAGAAACCCCAAAAATATGCATCACCAAAGTTATTTTGGCCCAACTTACATGCCCTCATCTTCTGCCACTTAATCCCACGCTTCAGCATCAGGACGAGATACAAAACCAGCGCAGCATGACTCAGTTTGCCTAGACTGAAGAGGGGAAAATTAAAATTTTTCCTAATCCGAAAACTTGTACACGCTAGTAAGTAAGAGCCAATGAATATAATGCGTTTCCATATATGTAGGCCGATTTGAGAAACTTAATTCAATACCAGTTTTGATCCATCCACTGTTGTTAACATATCAATTGTTTTGGGACTTGGAAACGAAGGTTGTTGGAGTTGTTGGTATGATGAATGAGGAAACCACACCATAGGAACGAAACCTACAAAATATGCATCACCAAAGTTGTTTTGGCCCAACTCACATGCCCTCCTCTTCCGCCACTTGAGCCCACGCTTCGGCATCAGGCCAAGATACAAAACCAGCGCAGCATGACTCAGTTTGCCTAGACTGAAGAGGGAGAAAATTAAACTTTTTCCTAATCCAAAAACTTGTACACGCTTGTAAGTAACAACCAATGAATATAATGCTTTTCCATATATGTAGGCCGATGGGAGAAACTTAATTCAATACCAGTTTTGATCCATCCACTGTTGTTAACATATCAATTGTTTTGGGACTCGGAAATGAAGGTTGTTGGACTTGTTGGTATGATGAATGAGGAAACCACACCATAGGAACGAAACCTCAAAAATATGCATCACCAAAGTTGTTTTGGCCCAACTTACATGCCCTCCTCTTCCGCCACTTGAGCCCACGCTTCGGCAACAGTCCGGGATACAAAACCAGCGCAGCATGACTCAGTTTGCCTAGACTGAAGAGGGCGAAAATTAAACTTTTTCCTAATCCAAAAACTTGTACACGCTTGTAAGTAAGAACCAATGAATATAATGCTTTTCCATATATGTAGGCCGATGGGAGAAACTTAATTCAACACAGGTTTTGTTCCATCCACTATTGTTAACATATCATTTGTTGTGGGACTCGGAATCGAGGGTTGTTGGACTTGTTGGGAATATGAATGAGGAAACCACACCATAGGAACGAAACCTCAAAAATATGCATCACCAAAGTTGTTTTAGCCAAATTTACATGCCCTCCTCTTCTGCCACTTGAGCCCACGCTTCAGCAACAGTCCGAGACACAAAACCAGTGCAGCATGACTCCGTTTGCCTAGACTGAAGAGGGCGAAAATTAAACTTTTTCCTAATCCAAAAACTTGTACACGCTAGTATGCAGGAACCAATGAATATAATGCTTTTCCATCTATGTAGGCTGATGGGAGAAACTTAATTCAATACAGGTTTTGATCCATCCACTGTTGTTAACATATCAATTGTTGTGGGGCTCAGAATCGAGGGTTGTTGGGCTTGTTGGAATGATGAAAGAGGAAAACACACCATAGGAAAGAAATCTCAAAAATATGCATCACCATAGTTGTTTTGGCCCAACTTACGAGCCCTCTTCTTCTGCCACTTGAGCCCGCGCTTCGACATCAGGATGAGATACAAAACCAGCACAGCATGACTCGGTTTGCCTTGACTGAAGAGGGCGAAAATTAAACTTTTTCCTAATCCGAAAACTTGTACACGCTAGTAAGTAAGAACCAACGAATATAATGCTTTTCCATATATGTAGGCCAATGGGCAAAACTTAATTCAATACAGGTTTTGATCCGTCAACTGTTGTTAACACATCAATTGTTGTGGGACTCAGAATCGAGGGTTGTTGGGCATGTTGGTATGATGAATGAGGAAACCACACCATAGGAAAGAAACCTCAAAAATATGCATCACCAAAATTGTTTTGGCCCAACTTACATGCCCTCCTCTTCTGCCACTTGAGCCCACGCTTCGGCATCAGGACGAGATACAAAACCAGCGCAGCATGACTCAGTTTGGCTAGACTGAAGAGGGCGAAAATTAAACTTTTTCCTAATCCGAAAACTTGTACACGCTAGTAAGTAAGAACCAATGAATATAATGCTTTTCCATATATGTAGGCCGATGGGAGAAACTTAATTCAATACCCGTTTTGATCCATCCACTGTTGTTAACATATCAATTGTTGTGGGACTGGGAAATGAGGGTTGTTGGACTTGTTGGTATGTTGAAACCACACCATAGGAAAGAAATCTCAACAATATGCATCACCAAAGTTGTTTTGGCCCAACTTACATGCCCTCCTCTTCTGCCACGTGAGCCCACGCTTCGGCATCAGTCCGAGATACAAAACCAACGCAGCATGACTTAGTTTGCCTAGACTGAAGAGGGCGAAAATTAAACTTTTTCCTAATCCCAAAACTTGTACACGCTAGTAAGTAGGAACCATTGAATATAACGATTTTACATATATGTAGGCCGAAGGGAGAAACTTAATTCAATACAGGTTTTGATCCATCCACTGTTGTTAACATATCAATTGTTGTGGGACACAGAATCGAGGGTTGTTGGACTTGTTGGTATGATGAATGAGGAAACCACACCATAGGAAAGAAACCCCAAAAATATGCATCACCAAAGTTGTTTTGGCCCAACTTACATGCCCTCATCTTCTGCCACTTAATCCCACGCTTCAGCATCAGGACGAGATACAAAACCAGCGCAGCATGACTCAGTTTGCCTAGACTGAAGAGGGGAAAAATTAAAATTTTTCCTAATACGAAAACTTGTACACGCTAGTAAGTAAGAGCCAATGAATATAATGCGTTTCCATATATGTAGGCCGATGTGAGAAACTTAATTCAATACCAGTTTTGATCCATCCACTGTTGTTAACATATCAATTGTTTTGGGACTTGGAAACGAAGGTTGTTGGAGTTGATGGTATGATGAATGAGGAAACCACACCATAGGAACGAAACCTACAAAATATGCATCACCAAAGTTGTTTTGGCCCAACTTACATGCCCTCCTCTTCCGCCACTTGAGCCCACGCTTCGGCATCAGGCCAAGATACAAATCCAGCGCAGCATGACTCAGTTTGCCTAGACTGAAGAGGGCGAAAATTAAACTTTTTCCTAATCCAAAAACTTGTACACGCTTGTAAGTAAGAACCAATGAATATAATGCTTTTCCATATATGTAGGCCGATGGGAGAAACTTAATTCAACACAGGTTTTGTTCCATCCACTATTGTTAACATATCATTTGTTGTGGGACTCGGAATCGAGGGTTGTTGGACTTGTTGGGAATATGAATGAGGAAACCACACCATAGGAACGAAACCTCAAAAATATGCATCACCAAAGTTGTTTTAGCCAAATTTACATGCCCTCCTCTTCTGCCACTTGAGCCCACGCTTCAGCAACAGTCCGAGACACAAAACCAGTGCAGCATGACTCCGTTTGCCTAGACTGAAGAGGGCGAAAATTAAACTTTTTCCTAATCCAAAAACTTGTACACGCTAGTATGCAGGAACCAATGAATATAATGCTTTTCCATCTATGTAGGCTGATGGGAGAAACTTAATTCAATACAGGTTTTGATCCATCCACTGTTGTTAACATATCAATTGTTGTGGGGCTCAGAATCGAGGGTTGTTGGGCTTGTTGGAATGATGAAAGAGGAAAACACACCATAGGAAAGAAATCTCAAAAATATGCATCACCATAGTTGTTTTGGCCCAACTTACGAGCCCTCTTCTTCTGCCACTTGAGCCCACGCTTCGACATCAGGATGAGATACAAAACCAGCACAGCATGACTCGGTTTGCCTTGACTGAAGAGGGCGAAAATTAAACTTTTTCCTAATCCGAAAACTTGTACACGCTAGTAAGTAAGAACCAACGAATATAATGCTTTTCCATATATGTAGGCCAATGGGCAAAACTTAATTCAATACAGGTTTTGATCCGTCAACTGTTGTTAACACATCAATTGTTGTGGGACTCAGAATCGAGGGTTGTTGGGCATGTTGGTATGATGAATGAGGAAACCACACCATAGGAAAGAAACCTCAAAAATATGCATCACCAAAATTGTTTTGGCCCAACTTACATGCCCTCCTCTTCTGCCACTTGAGCCCACGCTTCGGCATCAGGACGAGATACAAAACCAGCGCAGCATGACTCAGTTTGGCTAGACTGAAGAGGGCGAAAATTAAACTTTTTCCTAATCCGAAAACTTGTACACGCTAGTAAGTAAGAACCAATGAATATAATGCTTTTCCATATATGTAGGCCGATGGGAGAAACTTAATTCAATACCCGTTTTGATCCATCCACTGTTGTTAACATATCAATAGTTGTGGGACTGGGAAATGAGGGTTGTTGGACTTGTTGGTATGTTGAAACCACACCATAGGAAAGAAATCTCAACAATATGCATCACCAAAGTTGTTTTGGCCCAACTTACATGCCCTCCTCTTCTGCCACGTGAGCCCACGCTTCGGCATCAGTCCGAGATACAAAACCAACGCAGCATGACTTAGTTTGCCTAGACTGAAGAGGGCGAAAATTAAACTTTTTCCTAATCCCAAAACTTGTACACGCTAGTAAGTAGGAACCATTGAATATAACGATTTTACATATATGTAGGCCGAAGGGAGAAACTTAATTCAATACAGGTTTTGATCCATCCACTGTTGTTAACATATCAATTGTTGTGGGACACGGAATCGAGGGTTGTTGGACTTGTTGGTATGATGAATGAGGAAACCACACCATAGGAAAGAAACCCCAAAAATATGCATCACCAAAGTTGTTTTGGCCCAACTTACATGCCCTCATCTTCTGCCACTTAATCCCACGCTTCAGCATCAGGACGAGATACAAAACCAGCGCAGCATGACTCAGTTTGCCTAGACTGAAGAGGGGAAAAATTAAAATTTTTCCTAATCCGAAAACTTGTACACGCTAGTAAGTAAGAGCCAATGAATATAATGCGTTTCCATATATGTAGGCCGATGTGAGAAACTTAATTCAATACCAGTTTTGATCCATCCACTGTTGTTAACATATCAATTGTTTTGGGACTTGGAAACGAAGGTTGTTGGAGTTGATGGTATGATGAATGAGGAAACCACACCATAGGAACGAAACCTACAAAATATGCATCACCAAAGTTGTTTTGGCCCAACTTACATGCCCTCCTCTTCCGCCACTTGAGCCCACGCTTCGGCATCAGGCCAAGATACAAATCCAGCGCAGCATGACTCAGTTTGCCTAGACTGAAGAGGGAGAAAATTAAACTTTTTCCTAATCCAAAAACTTGTACACGCTTGTAAGTAACAAACAATGAATATAATGCTTTTCCATATATGTAGGCCGATGGGAGAAACTTAATTCAATACCAGTTTTGATCCATCCACTGTTGTTAACATATCAATTGTTTTGGGACTCGGAAACGAAGGTTGTTGGACTTGTTGGTATGATGAATGAGGAAACCACACCATAGGAAAGAAACCTCAAAAATATGCATCACCAAAGTTGTTTTGGCCCAACTTACATGCCCTCCTCTTCCGCCACTTGAGCCCACGCTTCGGCAACAGTCCAGGATACAAAACCAGCGCAGCATGACTCAGTTTGCCTAGACTGAAGAGGGCGAAAATTAAACTTTTTCCTAATCAAAAAACTTGTACACGCTTGTAAGTAAGAACCAATGAATATAATGCTTTTCCATATATGTAGACCGATGGGAGAAACTTAATTCAACACAGGTTTTGTTCCATCCACTGCTGTTAACATATCATTTGTTGTGGGACTCGGAATCGAGGGTTGTTGGACTTGTTGGGAATATGAATGAGGAAACCACACCATAGGAACGAAACCTCAAAAATATGCATCACCAAAGTTGTTTTAGCCAAATTTACATGCCCTCCTCTTCTGCCACTTGAGCCCACGCTTCAGCAACAGTCCGAGACACAAAACCAGTGCAGCATGACTCCGTTTGCCTAGACTGAAGAGGGCGAAAATTAAACTTTTTCCTAATCCAAAAACTTGTACACGCTAGTATGCAGGAACCAATGAATATAATGCTTTTCCATATATGTAGGCTGATGGGAGAAACTTAATTCAATACAGGTTTTGATCCATCCACTGTTGTTAACATATCAATTGTTGTGGGACTCGGAATCGAGGGTTGTTGGGCTTGTTGCTATGATGAATGAGGAAACTACACCATAGGAAGGAAACCCCAAAAATATGCATCACCAAAGTTGTTTTGGCCCAACTTACATGCCCTCTTCTTCTGCCACTTGAGCCCGCGCTTCGGCATCAGGATGAGATACAAAACCAGCACAGCATCACTCAGTTTGCCTAGACTGAAGAGGGCGAAAATTAAACTTTTCGTAATCCGAAAACTTGTACATGCTAGTAAGTAAGAGCCAATGAATATAATGCTTTTCCATATATGTAGGCCGATGGGAGAAACTTAATTCAATACCAGTTTTGATCCATCCACTGTTGTTAACATATCAATTGTTTTGGGACTCGGAAACGAAGGTTGTTGGACTTGTTGGTATGATGAATGAGGAAACCACACCATAGGAAAGAAACCTCAAAAATATGCATCACCAAAGTTGTTTTGGCCCAACTTACATGCCCTCCTCTTCCGCCACTTTAGCCCACGCTTCGGCATCCGGCCAAAATACAAAACCAGCGCAGCATGACTCAGTTTGCCTAGACTGAAGAGGGCGAAAATTAAACTTTTTCCTAATCCAAAAACTTGTACACGCTTGTAAGTAAGAACCAATGAATATAATGCTTTTCCATATATGTAGGCCGATGGGACAAACTTATTTCAATACCAGTTTTGATCCATCCACTGTTGTTAACATATCAATTGTTGTGGGACTGGGAAATGAGGGTTGTTGGACTTGTTGGTATGTTGAAACCACACCATAGGAAAGAAATCTCAACAATATGCATCACCAAAGTTGTTTTGGCCCAACTTACATGCCCTCCTCTTCTGCCACGTGAGCCCACGCTTCGGCATCAGTCCGAGATACAAAACCAACGCAGCATGACTTAGTTTGCCTAGACTGAAGAGGGCGAAAATTAAACTTTTTCCTAATCCCAAAACTTGTACACGCTAGTAAGTAGGAACCATTGAATATAACGATTTTACATATATGTAGGCCGAAGGGAGAAACTTAATTCAATACAGGTTTTGATCCATCCACTGTTGTTAACATATCAATTGTTGTGGGACACGGAATCGAGGGTTGTTGGACTTGTTGGTATGATGAATGAGGAAACCACACCATAGGAAAGAAACCCCAAAAATATGCATCACCAAAGTTGTTTTGGCCCAACTTACATGCCCTCATCTTCTGCCACTTAATCCCACGCTTCAGCATCAGGACAAGATACAAAACCAGCGCAGCATGACTCAGTTTGCCTAGACTGAAGAGGGCGAAAATTAAACTTTTTCCTAATCCAAAAACTTGTACACGCTAGTATGCAGGAACCAATGAATATAATGCTTTTCCATATATGTAGGCTGATGGGAGAAACTTAATTCAATACAGGTTTTGATCCATCCACTGTTGTTAACATATCAATTGTTGTGGGACTCGGAATCGAGGGTTGTTGGGCTTGTTGCTATGATGAATGAGGAAACCACACCATAGGAACGAAACCTACAAAATATGCATCACCAAAGTTGTTTTGGCCCAACTTACATGCCCTCTTCTTCTGCCACTTGAGCCCGCGCTTCGGCATCAGGATGAGATACAAAACCAGCACAGCATCACTCAGTTTGCCTAGACTGAAGAGGGCGAAAATTAAACTTTTCGTAATCCGAAAACTTGTACATGCTAGTAAGTAAGAGCCAATGAATATAATGCTTTTCCATATATGTAGGCCGATGGGAGAAACTTAATTCAATACCAGTTTTGATCCATCCACTGTTGTTAACATATCAATTGTTTTGGGACTCGGAAACGAAGGTTGTTGGACTTGTTGGTATGATGAATGAGGAAACCACACCATAGGAAAGAAACCTCAAAAATATGCATCACCAAAGTTGTTTTGGCCCAACTTACATGCCCTCCTCTTCCGCCACTTTAGCCCACGCTTCGGCATCCGGCCAAAATACAAAACCAGCGCAGCATGACTCAGTTTGCCTAGACTGAAGAGGGCGAAAATTAAACTTTTTCCTAATCCAAAAACTTGTACACGCTTGTAAGTAAGAACCAATGAATATAATGCTTTTCCATATATGTAGGCCGATGGGACAAACTTATTTCAATACCAGTTTTGATCCATCCACTGTTGTTAACATATCAATTGTTGTGGGACTGGGAAATGAGGGTTGTTGGACTTGTTGGTATGTTGAAACCACACCATAGGAAAGAAATCTCAACAATATGCATCACCAAAGTTGTTTTGGCCCAACTTACATGCCCTCCTCTTCTGCCACGTGAGCCCACGCTTCGGCATCAGTCCGAGATACAAAACCAACGCAGCATGACTTAGTTTGCCTAGACTGAAGAGGGCGAAAATTAAACTTTTTCCTAATCCCAAAACTTGTACACGCTAGTAAGTAGGAACCATTGAATATAACGATTTTACATATATGTAGGCCGAAGGGAGAAACTTAATTCAATACAGGTTTTGATCCATCCACTGTTGTTAACATATCAATTGTTGTGGGACACGGAATCGAGGGTTGTTGGACTTGTTGGTATGATGAATGAGGAAACCACACCATAGGAAAGAAACCCCAAAAATATGCATCACCAAAGTTGTTTTGGCCCAACTTACATGCCCTCATCTTCTGCCACTTAATCCCACGCTTCAGCATCAGGACAAGATACAAAACCAGCGCAGCATGACTCAGTTTGCCTAGACTGAAGAGGGCGAAAATTAAACTTTTTCCTAATCCAAAAACTTGTACACGCTAGTATGCAGGAACCAATGAATATAATGCTTTTCCATATATGTAGGCTGATGGGAGAAACTTAATTCAATACAGGTTTTGATCCATCCACTGTTGTTAACATATCAATTGTTGTGGGACTCGGAATCGAGGGTTGTTGGGCTTGTTGCTATGATGAATGAGGAAACCACACCATAGGAACGAAACCTACAAAATATGCATCACCAAAGTTGTTTTGGCCCAACTTACATGCCCTCTTCTTCTGCCACTTGAGCCCGCGCTTCGGCATCAGGATGAGATACAAAACCAGCACAGCATCACTCAGTTTGCCTAGACTGAAGAGGGCGAAAATTAAACTTTTCGTAATCCGAAAACTTGTACATGCTAGTAAGTAAGAGCCAATGAATATAATGCTTTTCCATATATGTAGGCCGATGGGAGAAACTTAATTCAATACCAGTTTTGATCCATCCACTGTTGTTAACATATCAATTGTTTTGGGACTCGGAAACGAAGGTTGTTGGACTTGTTGGTATGATGAATGAGGAAACCACACCATAGGAAAGAAACCTCAAAAATATGCATCACCAAAGTTGTTTTGGCCCAACTTACATGCCCTCCTCTTCCGCCACTTTAGCCCACGCTTCGGCATCCGGCCAAAATACAAAACCAGCGCAGCATGACTCAGTTTGCCTAGACTGAAGAGGGCGAAAATTAAACTTTTTCCTAATCCAAAAACTTGTACACGCTTGTAAGTAAGAACCAATGAATATAATGCTTTTCCATATATGTAGGCCGATGGGACAAACTTATTTCAATACCAGTTTTGATCCATCCACTGTTGTTAACATATCAATTGTTGTGGGACTGGGAAATGAGGGTTGTTGGACTTGTTGGTATGTTGAAACCACACCATAGGAAAGAAATCTCAACAATATGCATCACCAAAGTTGTTTTGGCCCAACTTACATGCCCTCCTCTTCTGCCACGTGAGCCCACGCTTCGGCATCAGTCCGAGATACAAAACCAACGCAGCATGACTTAGTTTGCCTAGACTGAAGAGGGCGAAAATTAAACTTTTCCTAATCCCAAAACTTGTACACGCTAGTAAGTAGGAACCATTGAATATAACGATTTTACATATATGTAGGCCGAAGGGAGAAACTTAATTCAATACAGGTTTTGATCCATCCACTGTTGTTAACATATCAATTGTTGTGGGACACGGAATCGAGGGTTGTTGGACTTGTTGGTATGATGAATGAGGAAACCACACCATAGGAAAGAAACCCCAAAAATATGCATCACCAAAGTTGTTTTGGCCCAACTTACATGCCCTCATCTTCTGCCACTTAATCCCACGCTTCAGCATCAGGACAAGATACAAAACCAGCGCAGCATGACTCAGTTTGCCTAGACTGAAGAGGGCGAAAATTAAACTTTTTCCTAATCCAAAAACTTGTACACGCTAGTATGCAGGAACCAATGAATATAATGCTTTTCCATATATGTAGGCTGATGGGAGAAACTTAATTCAATACAGGTTTTGATCCATCCACTGTTGTTAACATATCAATTGTTGTGGGACTCGGAATCGAGGGTTGTTGGGCTTGTTGCTATGATGAATGAGGAAACCACACCATAGGAACGAAACCTACAAAATATGCATCACCAAAGTTGTTTTGGCCCAACTTACATGCCCTCTTCTTCTGCCACTTGAGCCCGCGCTTCGGCATCAGGATGAGATACAAAACCAGCACAGCATCACTCAGTTTGCCTAGACTGAAGAGGGCGAAAATTAAACTTTTCGTAATCCGAAAACTTGTACATGCTAGTAAGTAAGAGCCAATGAATATAATGCTTTTCCATATATGTAGGCCGATGGGAGAAACTTAATTCAATACCAGTTTTGATCCATCCACTGTTGTTAACATATCAATTGTTTTGGGACTCGGAAACGAAGGTTGTTGGACTTGTTGGTATGATGAATGAGGAAACCACACCATAGGAAAGAAACCTCAAAAATATGCATCACCAAAGTTGTTTTGGCCCAACTTACATGCCCTCCTCTTCCGCCACTTTAGCCCACGCTTCGGCATCCGGCCAAAATACAAAACCAGCGCAGCATGACTCAGTTTGCCTAGACTGAAGAGGGCGAAAATTAAACTTTTTCCTAATCCAAAAACTTGTACACGCTTGTAAGTAAGAACCAATGAATATAATGCTTTTCCATATATGTAGGCCGATGGGACAAACTTATTTCAATACCAGTTTTGATCCATCCACTGTTGTTAACATATCAATTGTTGTGGGACTGGGAAATGAGGGTTGTTGGACTTGTTGGTATGTTGAAACCACACCATAGGAAAGAAATCTCAACAATATGCATCACCAAAGTTGTTTTGGCCCAACTTACATGCCCTCCTCTTCTGCCACGTGAGCCCACGCTTCGGCATCAGTCCGAGATACAAAACCAACGCAGCATGACTTAGTTTGCCTAGACTGAAGAGGGCGAAAATTAAACTTTTTCCTAATCCCAAAACTTGTACACGCTAGTAAGTAGGAACCATTGAATATAACGATTTTACATATATGTAGGCCGAAGGGAGAAACTTAATTCAATACAGGTTTTGATCCATCCACTGTTGTTAACATATCAATTGTTGTGGGACACGGAATCGAGGGTTGTTGGACTTGTTGGTATGATGAATGAGGAAACCACACCATAGGAAAGAAACCCCAAAAATATGCATCACCAAAGTTGTTTTGGCCCAACTTACATGCCCTCATCTTCTGCCACTTAATCCCACGCTTCAGCATCAGGACAAGATACAAAACCAGCGCAGCATGACTCAGTTTGCCTAGACTGAAGAGGGGAAAAATTAAAATTTTTCCTAATCCGAAAACTTGTACACGCTAGTAAGTAAGAGCCAATGAATATAATGCGTTTCCATATATGTAGGCGGATGTGAGAAACTTAATTCAATACCAGTTTTGATCCATCCACTGTTGTTAACATATCAATTGTTTTGGGACTTGGAAACGAAGGTTGTTGGAGTTGATGGTATGATGAATGAGGAAACCACACCATAGGAACGAAACCTACAAAATATGCATCACCAAAGTTGTTTTGGCCCAACTTACATGCCCTCCTCTTCCGCCACTTGAGCCCACGCTTCGGCATCAGGCCAAGATACAAATCCAGCGCAGCATGACTCAGTTTGCCTAGACTGAAGAGGGAGAAAATTAAACTTTTTCCTAATCCAAAAACTTGTACACGCTTGTAAGTAACAAACAATGAATATAATGCTTTTCCATATATGTAGGCCGATGGGAGAAACTTAATTCAATACCAGTTTTGATCCATCCACTGTTGTTAACATATCAATTGTTTTGGGACTCGGAAACGAAGGTTGTTGGACTTGTTGGTATGATGAATGAGGAAACCACACCATAGGAACGAAACCTCAAAAATATGCATCACCAAAGTTGTTTTGGCCCAACTTACATGCCCTCCTCTTCCGCCACTTGAGCCCACGCTTCGGCAACAGTCCGGGATACAAAACCAGCGCAGCATGACTCAGTTTGCCTAGACTGAAGAGGGCGAAAATTAAACTTTTTCCTAATCCAAAAACTTGTACACGCTTGTAAGTAAGAACCAATGAATATAATGCTTTTCCATATATGTAGGCCGATGGGAGAAACTTAATTCAACACAGGTTTTGTTCCATCCACTGTTGTTAACATATCATTTGTTGTGGGACTCGGAATCGAGGGTTGTTGGACTTGTTGGGAATATGAATGAGGAAACCACACCATAGGAACGAAACCTCAAAAATATGCATCACCAAAGTTGTTTTAGCCAAATTTACATGCCCTCCTCTTCTGCCACTTGAGCCCACGCTTCAGCAACAGTCCGAGACACAAAACCAGTGCAGCATGACTCCGTTTGCCTAGACTGAAGAGGGCGAAAATTAAACTTTTTCCTAATCCAAAAACTTGTACACGCTAGTATGCAGGAACCAATGAATATAATGCTTTTCCATATATGTAGGCTGATGGGAGAAACTTAATTCAATACAGGTTTTGATCCATCCACTGTTGTTAACATATCAATTGTTGTGGGACTCGGAATCGAGGGTTGTTGGACTTGTTGGTATGATGAATGAGGAAACTACACCATAGGAAGGAAACCCCAAAAATATGCATCACCAAAGTTGTTTTGGCCCAACTTACATGCCCTCTTCTTCTGCCACTTGAGCCCGCGCTTCGGCATCAGGATGAGATACAAAACCAGCACAGCATCACTCAGTTTGCCTAGACTGAAGAGGGCGAAAATTAAACTTTTCGTAATCCGAAAACTTGTACATGCTAGTAAGTAAGAGCCAATGAATATAATGCTTTTCCATATATGTAGGCCGATGGGAGAAACTTAATTCAATACCAGTTTTGATCCATCCACTGTTGTTAACATATCAATTGTTTTGGGACTCGGAAACGAAGGTTGTTGGACTTGTTCGTATGATGAATGAGGAAACCACACCATAGGAACGAAACCTCAAAAATATGCATCACCAAAGTTGTTTTGGCCCAACTTACATGCCCTCCTCTTCCGCCACTTTAGCCCACGCTTCGGCATCCGGCCAAAATACAAAACCAGCTCAGCATGACTCAGCTTGTCTAGACTGAAGAGGGCGAAAATTAAAATTTTTCCTAATCCAAAAACTTGTACACGCTTGTAAGTAAGAGCCAATGAATATAATGCTTTTCCATATATGTAGGCCGATGGGAGAAACTTAATTCAATACCAGTTTTGATCCATCCACTGTTGTTAACATATCAATTGTTTTGGGACTGGGAAACGAAGGTTGTTGGAGTTGATGGTATGATGAATGAGGAAACCACACCATAGGAACGAAACCTTCAAAATATGCATCACCAAAGTTGTTTTGGCCCAACTTACAAGCCCTCCTCTTCCGCCACTTGAGCCCACGCTTCGGCATCAGGCCAAGATACAAATCCAGCGCAGCATGACTCAGTTTGCCTAGACTGAAGAGGGAGAAAATTAAACTTTTTCCTAATCCAAAAACTTGTACACGCTTGTAAGTAACAAACAATGAATATAATGCTTTTCCATATATGTAGGCCGATGGGAGAAACTTAATTCAACACCAGTTTTGATCCATCCACTGTTGTTAACATATCAATTGTTTTGGGACTCAGAAACGAAGGTTGTTGGACTTGTTGGTATGATGAATGAGGAAACCACACCATAGGAACGAAACCTCAAAAATATGCATCACCAAAGTTGTTTTGGCCCAACTTACATGCCCTCCTCTTCCGCCACTTGAGCCCACGCTTCGGCAACAGTCCGGGATACAAAACCAGCGCAGCATGACTCAGTTTGCCTACACTGAAGAGGGCGAAAATTAAACTTTTTCCTAATCCAAAAACTTGTACACGCTTGTAAGTAAGAACCAATGAATATAATGCTTTTCCATATATGTAGGCCGATGGGAGAAACTTAATTCAACACAGGTTTTGTTCCATCCACTGTTGTTAACATATCATTTGTTGTGGGACTCGGAATCGAGGGTTGTTGGACTTGTTGGGAATATGAATGAGGAAACCACACCATAGGAACGAAACCTCAAAAATATGCATCACCAAAGTTGTTTTAGCCAAATTTACATGCCCTCCTCTTCTGCCACTTGAGCCCACGCTTCAGCAACAGTCCGAGACACAAAACCAGTGCAGCATGACTCCGTTTGCCTAGACTGAAGAGGGCGAAAATTAAACTTTTTCCTAATCCAAAAACTTGTACACGCTAGTATGCAGGAACCAATGAATATAATGCTTTTCCATATATGTAGGCTGATGGGAGAAACTTAATTCAATACAGGTTTTGATCCATCCACTGTTGTTAACATATCAATTGTTGTGGGACTCGGAATCGAGGGTTGTTGGACTTGTTGGTATGATGAATGAGGAAACTACACCATAGGAAGGAAACCCCAAAAATATGCATCACCAAAGTTGTTTTGGCCCAACTTACATGCCCTCTTCTTCTGCCACTTGAGCCCGCGCTTCGGCATCAGGATGAGATACAAAACCAGCACAGCATCACTCAGTTTGCCTAGACCGAAGAGGGCGAAAATTAAACTTTTCGTAAGCCGAAAACTTGTACATGCTAGTAAGTAAGAGCCAATGAATATAATGCTTTTCCATATATGTAGGCCGATGGGAGAAACTTAATTCAATACCAGTTTTGATCCATCCACTGTTGTTAACATATCAATTGTTTTGGGACTCGGAAACGAAGGTTGTTGGACTTGTTGGTATGATGAATGAGGAAACCACACCATAGGAACGAAACCTCAAAAATATGCATCACCAAAGTTGTTTTGGCCCAACTTACATGCCCTCCTCTTCCGCCACTTGAGCCCACGCTTCGGCAACAGTCCGGGATACAAAACCAGCGCAGCATGACTCAGTTTGCCTAGACTGAAGAGGGCGAAAATTAAATTTTTTCCTAATCCAAAAACTTGTACACGCTTGTAAGTAAGAACCAATGAATATAATGCTTTTCCATATATGTAGGCCGATGGGAGAAACTTAATTCAACACAGGTTTTGTTCCATCCACTGTTGTTAACATATCATTTGTTGTGGGACTCGGAATCGAGGGTTGTTGGACTTGTTGGGAATATGAATGAGGAAACCACACCATAGGAACGAAACCTCAAAAATATGCATCACCAAAGTTGTTTTAGCCAAATTTACATGCCCTCCTCTTCTGCCACTTGAGCCCATGCTTCAGCAACAGTCCGAGACACAAAACCAGTGCAGCATGACTCCGTTTGCCTAGACTGAAGAGGGCGAAAATTAAACTTTTTCCTAATCCAAAAACTTGTACACGCTAGTATGCAGGAACCAATGAATATAATGCTTTTCCATATATGTAGGCTGATGGGAGAAACTTAATTCAATACAGGTTTTGATCCATCCACTGTTGTTAACATATCAATTGTTGTGGGACTCGGAATCGAGGGTTGTTGGACTTGTTGGTATGATGAATGAGGAAACTACACCATAGGAAGGAAACCCCAAAAATATGCATCACCAAAGTTGTTTTGGCCCAACTTACATGCCCTCTTCTTCTGCCACTTGAGCCCGCGCTTCGGCATCAGGATGAGATACAAAACCAGCACAGCATCACTCAGTTTGCCTAGACCGAAGAGGGCGAAAATTAAACTTTTCGTAATCCGAAAACTTGTACATGCTAGTAAGTAAGAGCCAATGAATATAATGCTTTTCCATATATGTAGGCCTATGGGAGAAACTTAATTCAATACCAGTTTTGATCCATCCACTGTGGCGGAACCGCCCTGCTTAACCCAGATTAAGCGCACCTGCCACCTTTGGCTTGCAGTGCACTTAAGCTGGACTAAACCCGGTAGTCCGTCGAGTGGCCTTCGGCCCTCGATAACACCAATCCCAAAGAAGCCGACATCATACACGTTGACCCTCGATGGAGCCACAACCATTACATCATCACAGGCAGTTGAATATAGATAGATAACAGACTTAGTTAACAGACCAGTTCAAATTAAAGTTTCAAATTGAAGTGCCCCTGATTTCTCAGAAGCTAAATGTGATACAAAAGCTAGTCCCAGGAGGCTAGCCACACATTTATTCAAAGCAGTGAAGAGTCTGACTTAGCGATTACAACACAACATTACATAAATAAACGGAAGCGGTAAATAAAACGAGCATCTTTTATTCGACCCAACTCCACAGGCGGTTGGGGATAAGAGCACGACCTAGCCGAAGAACGCTTCAGCGAACGCGTCGAAGTCCTCTGAAAAACGACAACAAAGCAAGGGTGAGTACTTCGTACTCCGCAAGCCCACCTCACTCCTCGCGGAGAGACGGGTAAAGACCTATTAGTACATGCAAGGGAAATATCTGTAGCATAGGGTGTTTGCCATGATAGGAGTTGCGCATGCATGGGATAACTAGTTGGAGTGTTTTAGTTTAGGAAAACGGTTTGATTCCCCGAGAACAAAATACTTGCCGTCGGACTGGCCGGTCCGGGCGGCTTGTGGCTCACCGGCCACCACATTTTCCACACACTCCTCCTCGGCAACCGCAGCTGCCTCAAAACCATTCTTTTTAACCCTTCCCATCCCACATTTTGTAAGAAGCTAGTTTCCGAGACCAAACCGTAACCCCGTCCATAACAATGGACACTGGACTATCCGGATAGATTTTAAACTCTGATCAGAGATGTGCACTTTACCCACAAGTTCGGATATCATGATAGGAGCGACCATATCATATCAATCCTATCTAGGCCATTCCCGTGCAAGGCTTCCCCAGACTTCAACCATGAGAGACGCGGGACCACCTGTCGCTCAGACCCGCAGCCACGCGACTGTTGACCCCTGACCGCAGCCATGCAACCGCGCCCATTTCCCAATCTCTCATGCATCCCAGCACACCGGTCTATGTCTGGTTGGTCCTTGCGGGGTCCGACCACGGGTTGCCGCATACAACCTCGAGTGGTTGCACAAGCGGGTTAGGTGAGATGAGACGTAAACTCGGTCCTTAAGGGTAGAGCTCCCACATTCGCTCATCAACTGAGCCATCACCTGCCCGACCCTCGCAACAAGGGCCGGACTCCGGGGCTTCCGTGATCACGTCACCCCAGGGTTTCTACCCCCAAATGTGGCTTCAACAACCGAAGTCGTCTGCCGGGGTCTTTCCCCATGTTTTACACAAAACACTTTCCTTTTCTTTTCCGCCCATCCATAATTCATCTTCCAAGTGAGGGATTATAAATGGTATAGCATATGAGCGATCCCACCTATGCGCGCTACTTCTAGTATGGCTTAGGAGGCTACTTTATTGGAGTAGTCCTTAGCTAGCAAAACATGCAGGGTTTTTGTGTTATGAAACTAGGCCGGGGTTGTATTGACGAAATTAGGTATTTTTATGCATCAAGCACGGGGAATTCAGTGGACTTGCCGTCGTCAAGCTCTTCGTCACAGCGAAGCTCGGGAGTTGCTTCCTCGGGCTCGGTGTCGATAGCAGTCACTTCCGGTTCCGGCGGGTTCTCGGGCGTTTCGTCTACCGCAAAACAAACACACAAGTAAACATACATGCATACATATTCAAAACAGAGTGGAAATTATGTGGATGGGTAGAGGGTGATTTTAGATGAATTTAGGTGGAAGAATCACTTGATTCGGAGTTAAAATGACCGAGATATACACATTTCAATTTTTGGAATATCCATAAATCAAAATGGAAAAAGAGAAAGACCACACGGGCCGAAACGGCGCATGCGGCCCATCCCTTTCCCCCGGTGCGGCTCGGCCCAGCCCACTCGGCGCGCGCGCGGGCCTTAACAGGCCGGCCCACGGCGCGCGCGGAGGGAAGGGACGGCGGGCGACGGTGTCGCGCCGGCCCCACCTGTCATCCATACGGAGCAGGGGGCGGCGTCGACGGCCGTTTGGCCCAAGCCGAACCGGGTCTTCGATGGACCGGCCGCCGGGGGCGGAGCGGTTCACCGGGGGCTTGCCGCCGGTGATCCGGTTCCGTCGCCGGGGACCGACCCTAGAGTGTCGTGGAGTTTTGCCGAGAGGATTGGTGAAGACAGGGTCGAGGGGGGCGCCGTGTGCGAGCGAGGCGGCGAGCGCCGGGGTGGAGAGCCATGGCGCGGCGGCGCTCCGGCGAGGCCGGGGCGGGGCCGGGCCAATTGATGGAGGGGAAAGAGGCGCGCCCTTACCAGGGACGCGGTGCTCACCTATTGGAGCTTCGGGGTAGCTCGGAGCTCCGGAATCGGAGGGGGAGGCGGTCGGCAATGGCGGGCACCGGGACGGGGTGGACGGGGCGTTCGCGCCGAGGCGCTTGCCGAGGGTGGAGGTGGTGGGTGCGTGCGTCGGGATGAGCGGGAGGAAGAGCCGGCGCGGGGCTTGCCCTTTTTATAGGTGGCGACGCGGCTGCGTCGAGGCGGGGCCGATGCCGTCCGGCGGGTCCCGGAGCAGGGGAGGGGAGGCGTGGCGCGCTCGGGTGAAGTGGGCGCGTCCGCGTGCGTGAGTGTGGCAGTGTGCGCGTGCGACCTCGGCCGCAGGCGACGCGGCGCCGTGGCGCGCCGGCATGGCGTGCCGAGCCGGCGGGGACCGGACGCTCCCGTGGGGGGGGGGTAGCGGCTCGCGTGCCGCGGCCGGGCTAGGGCGGTGACTAGGGGCGCTCGAGTGCCTGGCCGAGGCGCTGCGGCGGCGCTCGAGTGCCTGGCCGAGGTACTGCGGCGGCGCAGAAAGGTGGGGGACGGCGCGGCGACGACGGCGTCGCGCGTGTGCACGCGTCGTCGCTGGCGCGTCCTGGAGGTAGGGGACGGGTGGGGGGCGAGCGGGCCGTTTGGCCAAGGAAGGAGAGAGGGAGCGGGAGCTGGGCCGAGCGTGGCCCGTGCGGGGAAATGAGGGAGCGAGCGAGGGGGAGCCGGGCCGGGCCGAAAGGGGAAGAGAGAAGGGAGAAAGGAGAGGGTTTCGGCCCAAGGAGCTGAGGGGGAAGGGGCGCTGGGCCGGGCTGACAGAGAGAGAGGGAAGGGGCGCTGGGCCGGGCTGAAAGAGAGAGGAAAAGGGGCGCTGGGCCGGGCTGAAAGAGAGAGGAAAAGGGGGCGCTGGGCCGGGCTGAAAGAGAGAGGGAAGGGGAAGGAGAAGGAAATTTCGGCCCGGGAAGGTAGAAAAGGTTTTTCATATTTGTGAATTTGATTTTAGAGATCGAACTGTGGATATTTGAGGGAGAGTTTTGCAAACAATTTGAAAACCGGGTGCATTTAGAGGTGCATTTTGAGGTAGATAAAACCCGGGGTATTACAAACCTACCCCCCTTAGAAGAGATCTCGTCCTCGAGATCGGGTTGGTTTTCGAACAGATGGGGGTGTTCTTTCCTGAGAGCATCTTCTCTTTCCCAGGTTGCCTCCTCTTCGCCGTGACGGCTCCAAAGAACTCTGCATAACTTGGTTGTTGTAGTCCGTGTTTTCCGGGCGACTGTATCCAAAATTTTGATTGGTCTCTCTTGATAAACTAGATCCGGTTGTAACTCTTCGGCAGTCAGGTTTATTTGTTGGTCTGGTACTTTCAGGCACTTTCTTAGTTGGGATACGTGAAACACGTCGTGTATGTCACGCATCGATTCTGGCAGCTCCAACTTATAGGCGACCTTTCCTATTCGCCGAACCACCTTGTAGGGTCCGATGTAGCGGGGTGCGAGTTTTCCTTTGATCTGGAATCTCTTTGTCCCTCGAATGGGTGACACCTTTAGGTACACTGAGTCTCCCTCTTCAAAACTAAGTTCCCGTCTTCTGCCATCGGCATAACTCTTCTGTCGGGATTGAGCTTCCTTCAGTCTTGCTCTGACTTCTGCCACCTTTTCTTCTGCTTCTTTAATTAAGGCAGGTCCTACTAAGGATCGTTCTCCCACTTCATGCCACATCAGCGGGGTTCTACATTTTCTTCCATATAGAGCTTCAAATGGCGCCATACCTAAGCTGGCTTGGCGTCCATTGTTGTACGAAAACTCTGCAAACGGAAGGCTGGCTTCCCAGTTGGTGCCATAGGTGAGAGCGCACGCTCTCAACATATCTTCCATGACTTGATTTACCCTTTCTGTCTGGCCATCTGTCTGTGGGTGGTATGCGGTGCTGAAGTCTAACTTTGTGCCCATTGCTTCTTGAAGACTTTTCCAGAACTTGGAGGTGAACTGTGTCCCTCTATCTGACACTATTCTGCTGGGTATCCCATGCAACTTTACCACATTCTCGATGTAGAGCTGGGCTAACTTTGCTCCATTATAGGTGGTTCGCACAGGCAGAAAATGGGCAGTTTTTGTGAGTCTATCAATAATGACCCATATGGCATCATTCCCTTTTGGTGTTCTTGGTAACCCTGTCACGAAGTCCATACCTATCTCATCCCATTTCCACATAGGGATGGGTAGGGGTTGCCATAGACCTGCTGGTTTCTGATGTTCTGCTTTTACTCTCTGGCAAACGTCACATCGTGCCACATATCTTGCGATATCTGCCTTCATGCCCTTCCACCAGTAATCTGTTTTTAGGTCCAGGTACATCTTGGTAGACCCTGGGTGAATAGAGTAGGCTGAGTTATGGGCTTCTTCCATCACAATTTTCCTGGTTACTCCTGTTTTCGGCACACAGATTCTGTTCTTAAACCATAGGGTGCCTTTCTCATCAAACCGAAGTCCGGTGACTGGCCCGGTACCGATGCGCTGGATTGCCTTCTGAATTTCTCCGTCTGCCTTCTGGTCTTGCCTTATTTGTTCTACCAAGGTTGGTTGAACTGCCAACAGGCCTTGTTTGGGTTCTTGTACAATGTGCATGTTGAGTTTCAACAGGTCCTCTTTTAAGTGTTTATTCCTTGGGATCCACTCCTTGCCATATGCTTTTCTGCTCAATGCATCTGCTACCACATTTGCCTTGCCTGGATGGTACTGAATGCTCATATCAAAATCTTTGATTAGTTCTAGCCATCTGCGTTGCCTCAGATTCAGGTCAGGCTGGGTGAAAATGTACTTGAGGCTCTTGTGGTCAGTATACACCTCACACTTGTTGCCAATCAGATAGTGTCTCCATACTTTCAGTGCATGTACCACCGCAGCTAACTCAAGGTCGTGCGTGGGGTAATTTTGCTCATGATCCTTGAGTTGCCGGGAGGCATAAGCTATCACCTTGTCGTCCTGCATGAGGACGCAACCCAACCCTTGCCGAGACGCGTCACAGTATATGACGAAGTCCCGGTGAATGTCAGGCAGTACTAAGACTGGGGCTGAGGTTAGTTTGGCTTTCAGCTCTTGAAAGCTTTTCTCGCAGGCCTCGGTCCATTCGAACCGGGCATCCTTTTTCTGGAGCGCTGTCATGGGCTTGGCAATTTTTGCAAAGCCCCCAATGAAACGGCGGTAAAATCCCGCCAATCCAATGAAACTGCGGACTTCGCTCACATTAGTCGGCTGTGGCCATTCCATTACTGCCTCTACCTTTTCAGGGTCCACTGTTACCCCTTCTGCTGTGATGATATGCCCCAGGTATGAAATCCTTTCTAACCAGAACTCGCATTTACTGAATTTAGCATACAACTGGTGGCTTCTTAATTTCTCCAGTACTTTCCGGAGGTGTTCTTCATGTTCCTCGATTGTCTTGGAATAGACAAGTATATCATCAATGAAAACTATGACGTACTTGTCTAATCCGTCCATAAATATCTTATTCATGAGGTTAATGAAGTAAGCCGGGGCATTGGTGAGTCCAAAAGGCATCACTGTGAATTCATACTGGCCATATCTGGTAACGAAAGCAGTCTTGTGTATATCTTCTTCTCTGATCTTGAGCTGATGGTAACCTGACCTCAAGTCTATCTTGGAGAAATACTTTGCTCCCTTCAGCTGGTCGAATAGATCATCGATCCGCGGAAGAGGGTACTTGTTTTTGATGGTCATCTCGTTCAGGGATCGGTAATCTATACACATTCTCATACTTCCATCTTTCTTGGATACAAAGAGCACAGGGGCTCCCCATGGGGAAGAACTGGGTCTGACAAAGCCCTTCTCCTGCAGGTCTCTGAGCTGTTCTTTCAGTTCCACTAGTTCCTTTGATGACATTCTGTATGGTCTCTTGGCAATGGGTGGAGTCCCGGGGTAAAGATCAATTATAAATTCTATATCTCTGTCTGGAGGCATCCCGGGTAGCTCATCAGGGAAGACATCTGGGTACTCTCGGGTTATAGGTACATCATGGATGGTCTGGATTTGTACGTGGAAGTTCATGGGGTCGCGGGTAGGTTTATCGACGTGGAAGAATACTCTGGTTCCATCAGGGTGGACTAGGTGCACAGTTTTGTTTTTGCAGGTTATGACGCCCTGGTGAGAGCTCAACCAGTTCATGCCCAGAATGACGTCAATGTCCTGGGACTTGATCACTATGAGGTTTGCGGTGAACACTACCCCTCTTAGAAGGATTTGGACCCCGACACACCCGAGTTGACACGGGATGTCAGCCCCGGGTGTTCGGGTCAGGAGTGGCTTTTTGAGTGGTATGGTGGGGATGTTGTGTTTCTCGACGAAGGATGAGGATATAAATGAATGTGATGCACCAGAATCAAATAGAACAGTTGCTTTAACTGAGTTTACCAGGAACTCACCGAGAGCCACACCAGTAGCCTGCTGTGCTTCCTGCGCTTCGACATGGTTGATGCGGGCCCTGTTAGCTGGTGGCAGGGGTGGCTTGCCGGACTGAGTACTCGTCGCAGGACGGTTCCCGGTAGCACTGGTCTGTTTTGGCCCATTTACTGAGTTGGAGAAGGTGGATGCTGCTGGTCGCATCGGTTGAGGACAGCTGAACTGAAAATGCCCAGGCTTGCCACACTTGAAGCAGGTACGAGGGTCATACTGCTGAGTCTGATAGCTGCTTTGAGTTGGAGCAAAGCGTGACGGGTTCGAAATAGTGTTTCTGGGGGGCACACCATACGAGCCCCGTGACACTTGCCCACCAAAGCTCTTCTGACGGAAACGGCGTTCCTGGCGCTGGGACTTGATCTCCATAAACTTCCTTTTGAGCTGACTTTTCTCTTCGCGCTTATCTTCTTCTATCTGGATGACTCGGTTGATCAGTGTTGCGAAGCTTGGTGCTTCATTTGAGTGAACTATAGACTTGATTTCAGGGTTCAGTCCCCGAATGAAGCACTTGCACTTCTTAGGATCAGTGTTGACTTCTTCTGGTGCATAACGGGACAGAGTGGTGAACTTCTCAATGTACTCTTGCATGGTCATGGTGTTCTGCTTCAGCTTCCTGAATTCTTCTGCCTTGAGATCTCTTGCAGCTTCTGGAACATGATATTTGCGGAAGTCTTCCAGGAACCCTTCCCAGGTAACTTGCCCTCTGTGAGCTTCACGGTAACTTTCCCACCAGGCCAGTGCTGCCCCAGTGAGTTGATGAGTGGCCAGGGCTACCCTGGTTGGCTCATCACAGTTAATAATCTCCAACTTTCTTTCAATAGTCTTGATCCAGTCATAAGCTTCAAGGGGATCGTGGGATCCAGCAAAAGGTGTGGGTCTTAACTTCATGAACTCCCCCATCAGATTCTGAGCTCTGCCTTGCTGGGGTGGCGGTGCCCTTTGAGCTATTCCTTCTATGCAACGGACCAAATTCTGAGTCAGTTCCACGATCGGATTGGGTGGTGGAGGTGGAGTACGGGCCCGTTGAGACGGATGAGTGTGACTTTCTGCTCCACTGTTTCTACTTTGTTCACCTGCTGCTGTGGGGTTCTGAACAACCGCTACTGCCGCTGCTGCTGCTGCTGCTGCTGGCTGGCCATTGTCACCCTGCCCTTCTGCCACTGCTTCTGGCACCACATTGTCGGCGTTGCCCGAGTGGTGAGATGCCATCTGAAAGACAAGGGTGGTGTTTAAGATAGAGATTAAGTGTTCTTCGTTGGTAGACAATATCACGGGGTTTTCAAAATTTTATTTTATTCAAACAACCGTTCTAGCGATACAAGGGGCAAGGCATGCCCTAGGGCACCATGGTTGACTCTATTCGAGGAGGTCTATCAATTCCTCCAAAGGCGTTGGGGTACCCTCTCGGGGAAGCATCTCGAAAGCAGAGAGGTCGATATCAATATCGTCGTCAGGGAAAGCCTCACTAGCTGGAGGAAAAAGACTCCAATCTAACTCTAGACTGGCTAAGTCAGCATCCTGGCGATCCTCTGTCTCCTTGTTTCGTGCGGGTTCCTCAGGCTCCGTCCTGGCCTTCTTTGTGGTGTGTTCTTCCGTTGCTGGCTCTTCAGGCTCGATTCTAGTCCTTTTTGCCATGCGTTCCATCTTTGCCTTGTACTTGTTGCGCGTGCTCCTCACCATCTCCCAAGCTGCCCTTTCCTTGTCCTCAGTAGCCGCTAATCTAGTACGTAGGGAAGCATTCTGGATTCTCAGCTCTCTAGCCTCCATTTCACTGGCTAGCACTCGACGGTGGGTTTTGAACAGTTGCTTGTCTAGCTTTTGGACATGGGTGTCTAAGGCGTAAAGGTAGTTGGTCAAGCTGGATATGGTGGGGTTTTTGTTGGTTATCCTAGCTTCTACTACTGGGGTTAGGCGTCTCTTCCATAAGGGAGTGGTTCGGTCTTCCGCTGGGAAGAACCGTACGCTGGTGTGCTCGATTTCTTTTTCATAGATGTTGCAGAGGCGGCGAAGGGTGTTGAGAGCTGCGGTGTGCTTGGTAAGGTTTGGGTCATGGCCAGGGGTGGTTACTGCAAAGCCGGGGTGTTTCTTGCTGGCTTCTATGTATACGGTTATGGCACACCCTATGGTGTCAGGCTTGTGGAATTCTACAATTTTGTAGTAAGGCTCTTTGGGAATGTCGAGTAGCCGAGTGCAATGGAGCAAGAGTGTGACGAAGTCAGTCTCTCCGTGCCCACTGGTCGCTAGAGCTGGAATCGCCGGGGCCATCTGGAGAAGGAACAAGCAGGAGTAAATAGATGGATAAGGACCAAGAAAGTTTTATAAAAGAATTTGGACTCAGAAACGTTATTTGACTTAGGGTCGCGTCTTACGGCCAACCTACGGCTCTGATACCACCTGAAGTGCCCCTGATTTCTCAGAAGCTAAATGTGATACAAAAGCTAGTCCCAGGAGGCTAGCCACACATTTATTCAAAGCAGTGAAGAGTCTGACTTAGCGATTACAACACAACATTACATAAATAAACGGAAGCGGTAAATAAAACGAGCATCTTTTATTCGACCCAACTCCACAGGCGGTTGGGGATAAGAGCACGACCTAGCCGAAGAACGCTTCAGCGAACGCGTCGAAGTCCTCTGAAAAACGACAACAAAGCAAGGGTGAGTACTTCGTACTCCGCAAGCCCACCTCACTCCTCGCGGAGGGACGGGTAAAGACCTATTAGTACATGCAAGGGAAATATCTGTAGCTTAGGGTGTTTGCCATGATAGGAGTTGCGCATGCATGGGATAACTAGTTGGAGTGTTTTAGTTTAGGAAAACGGTTTGATTCCCCGAGAACAAAATACTTGCCGTCGGACTGGCCGGTCCGGGCGGCTTGTGGCTCACCGGCCACCACATTTTCCACACACTCCTCCTCGGCAACCGCAGCTGCCTCAAAACCATTCTTTTTAACCCTTCCCATCCCACATTTTGTAAGAAGCTAGTTTCCGAGACCAAACCGTAACCCCGTCCATAACAATGGACACTGGACTATCCGGATAGATTTTAAACTCTGATCAGAGATGTGCACTTTACCCACAAGTTCGGATATCATGATAGGAGCGACCATATCATATCAATCCTATCTAGGCCATTCCCGTGCAAGGCTTCCCCAGACTTCAACCATGAGAGACGCGGGACCACCTGTCGCTCAGACCCGCAGCCACGCGACTGTTGACCCCTGACCGCAGCCATGCAACCGCGCCCATTTCCCAATCTCTCATGCATCCCAGCACACCGGTCTATGTCTGGTTGGTCCTTGCGGGGTCCGACCACGGGTTGCCGCATACAACCTCGAGTGGTTGCACAAGCGGGTTAGGTGAGATGAGACGTAAACTCGGTCCTTAAGGGTAGAGCTCCCACATTCGCTCATCAACTGAGCCATCACCTGCCCGACCCTCGCAACAAGGGCCGGACTCCGGGGCTTCCGTGATCACGTCACCCCAGGGTTTCTACCCCCAAATGTGGCTTCAACAACCGAAGTCGTCTGCCGGGGTCTTTCCCCATGTTTTACACAAAACACTTTCCTTTTCTTTTCCGCCCATCCATAATTCATCTTCCAAGTGAGGGATTATAAATGGTATAGCATATGAGCGATCCCACCTATGCGCGCTACTTCTAGTATGGCTTAGGAGGCTACTTTATTGGAGTAGTCCTTAGCTAGCAAAACATGCAGGGTTTTTGTGTTATGAACCTAGGCCGGGGTTGTATTGACGAAATTAGGTATTTTTATGCATCAAGCACGGGGAATTCAGTGGACTTGCCGTCGTCAAGCTCTTCGTCACAGCGAAGCTCGGGAGTTGCTTCCTCGGGCTCGGTGTCGATAGCAGTCACTTCCGGTTCCGGCGGGTTCTCGGGCGTTTCGTCTACCGCAAAACAAACACACAAGTAAACATACATGCATACATATTCAAAACAGAGTGGAAATTATGTGGATGGGTAGAGGGTGATTTTAGATGAATTTAGGTGGAAGAATCACTTGATTCGGAGTTAAAATGACCGAGATATACACATTTCAATTTTTGGAATATCCATAAATCAAAATGGAAAAAGAGAAAGACCACACGGGCCGAAACGGCGCATGCGGCCCATCCCTTTCCCCCGGTGCGGCTCGGCCCAGCCCACTCGGCGCGCGCACGGGCCTTAACAGGCCGGCCCACGGCGCGCGCGGAGGGAAGGGACGGCGGGCGACGGTGTCGCGCCGGCCCCACCTGTCATCCATACGGAGCAGGGGGCGGCGTCGACGGCCGTTTGGCCCAAGCCGAACCGGGTCTTCGATGGACCGGCCGCCGGGGGCGGAGCGGTTCACCGGGGGCTTGCCGCCGGTGATCCGGTTCCGTCGCCGGGGACCGACCCTAGAGTGTCGTGGAGTTTTGCCGAGAGGATTGGTGAAGACAGGGTCGAGGGGGGCGCCGTGTGCGAGCGAGGCGGCGAGCGCCGGGGTGGAGAGCCATGGCGCGGCGGCGCTCCGGCGAGGCCGGGGCGGGGCCGGGCCAATTGATGGAGGGGAAAGAGGCGCGCCCTTACCAGGGACGCGGTGCTCACCTATTGGAGCTTCGGGGTAGCTCGGAGCTCCGGAATCGGAGGGGGAGGCGGTCGGCAATGGCGGGCACCGGGACGGGGTGGACGGGGCGTTCGCGCCGAGGCGCTTGCCGAGGGTGGAGGTGGTGGGTGCGTGCGTCGGGATGAGCGGGAGGAAGAGCCGGCGCGGGGCTTGCCCTTTTTATAGGTGGCGACGCGGCTGCGTCGAGGCGGGGCCGATGCCGTCCGGCGGGTCCCGGAGCAGGGGAGGGGAGGCGTGGCGCGCTCGGGTGAAGTGGGCGCGTCCGCGTGCGTGAGTGTGGCAGTGTGCGCGTGCGACCTCGGCCGCAGGCGACGCGGCGCCGTGGCGCGCCGGCATGGCGTGCCGAGCCGGCGGGGACCGGACGCTCCCGTGGGGGGGGGTAGCGGCTCGCGTGCCGCGGCCGGGCTAGGGCGGTGACTAGGGGCGCTCGAGTGCCTGGCCGAGGCGCTGCGGCGGCGCTCGAGTGCCTGGCCGAGGTACTGCGGCGGCGCAGAAAGGTGGGGGACGGCGCGGCGACGACGGCGTCGCGCGTGTGCACGCGTCGTCGCTGGCGCGTCCTGGAGGTAGGGGACGGGTGGGGGGCGAGCGGGCCGTTTGGCCAAGGAAGGAGAGAGGGAGCGGGAGCTGGGCCGAGCGTGGCCCGTGCGGGGAAATGAGGGAGCGAGCGAGGGGGAGCCGGGCCGGGCCGAAAGGGGAAGAGAGAAGGGAGAAAGGAGAGGGTTTCGGCCCAAGGAGCTGAGGGGGAAGGGGCGCTGGGCCGGGCTGACAGAGAGAGAGGGAAGGGGCGCTGGGCCGGGCTGAAAGAGAGAGGAAAAGGGGCGCTGGGCCGGGCTGAAAGAGAGAGGAAAAGGGGGCGCTGGGCCGGGCTGAAAGAGAGAGGGAAGGGGAAGGAGAAGGAAATTTCGGCCCGGGAAGGTAGAAAAGGTTTTTCATATTTGTGAATTTGATTTTAGAGATCGAACTGTGGATATTTGAGGGAGAGTTTTGCAAACAATTTGAAAACCGGGTGCATTTAGAGGTGCATTTTGAGGTAGATAAAACCCGGGGTATTACACAAATCCAACATAGTCATAGGATAACATAAGTTCTTAAATGTTTCGCAGCGGAAGATAGGATAGTTCAGAGTTCAGGAAATGCAGCGGAAAATGCAAAAGGAGATCAACATCAAGCCCACTGATGTTGTCCTGGTGCCACACACGTCATCTTCTAGTCATGTTGCACACATGTGCCCCCTCCGATGCAGGGGCACATGAGAAACTCCATACCTGTGAGCCAAAAATGGGGGCAAACCCTGAGTACTAATTACTCAATAGGACTTAATGGACATGGCTTACGGCTGACGCAACGCATAGCTTACTACTCAAGGTGTGTCCTTAGCCATTTATTTTAACTGTAAACTGTTGCCATAGGGTAGCAGGATTTGACAGCTGCTATCCTCCATCATATTAAGAACAGACCATGATAACAGAGTAACTTTTTGCAGAAAAGTAAATCATAAAAACTTGCATGAGAATAAGCCATCATCAGTTGCGTATAAGTAAACCATCATATACACCAAACAAGTTGTGTTTGAAAACATGCATTTTAGCAATAGAATTCAGGTAATTACGACGTTGTCCGTGTGCGACATTTGACACTCTCACACCTGGTGAGCATCAGCGATTCGAATCGATTTTTAATTCCCGGGAATAACTAAAAATGCCAAGTGATATATGCTTACTAGCCATCGCGTTCCACACATATATCCCTCGTCTCCACCTGTCCCGTCCCAAGATTCACAGCGCCCCCACCTAACCCTTGGGAGTAGCCGTCTCAGGAGCGATACCACGGTACGTCGGGTCAGCCCTCCCTCAACTTCCAAGCACCTCCCAAGTCCATCGGCCCCCTATCAGTGGATGGGCAGCACCATGAATAGTAGGACGGGGCCGGTAAGACTTTCACCGGTCCCACGACCCGGATAAGCACTTTAGCAATGTTGTGTCAATCAGCAGGCGAACAGCGAACGGGCCTTATGCGACAGGGGCGGAGCCGGAGAACAACAACGCACACCACGAAAGTAAATGTACGCTCCGCCCCGTCTCAATTTAATATCAACATAAATAACCATAAATTGCATCATAGTAGTATTTCTGAGGTTTTGAAATATCACCTACGCGACGAGTGACAGTGCTCACTCGTGTCTACTCGTACCTAGCATTTCTAGGCATACTCGTCCTACGAACTCTATTCATAGGATCTAGGGCCAGGGCGGCCGGGATGTCTAATGCAACTGTTTTCATTCAACTCCTAATGCATATGCGTAATTCATAAGCATTATTATATTAGCTGGGTAGTATGGTCCTGCCTACCTTCTCCGCTCGAGTTAGTGGGTGCTTCCGCGGTGGTGTGATCGGCAGTCGCGTGCGGGTCTTCGGGCTCGTCCTCAGGCTCCTCAATCAGCGGTTGATCCGGTGGCAGCTCCTCGTTCGCGAGATCTATATGCATGGAAGGTGCAGGCATGAGTGCATGCGGATGCAAATGTATGCACTTGTTGTAGATGAAATGCTAATTGAGCAGCAAATACTGCATAAGAAATGATACGTACGTAGTAGATGAAATACTGTACATGTGTGCACGTAGGGGATATCATGCTCATTAGTGAATAAAATTATGCCTCTGAGTTCTAGCAGTTCTACTAACTCAAATGGGACCAAACTTTTATGACAAGCAGATACTTCATACCCAAAGCTACTGTCAAAATTTCAGCTCAATTGGAGTTATAATTATTTTATTAAAATTCCAGCAAGTTTTCAGCCCTACACCTCGTCAGAATTTTTATAATTTAATGGCATGGTTTCTGAAGATGAAATTTTACCAGTGAGCTATCCTTAGTAAGAACTGCATGTACAAAAATTTACAAGCTAAAACTCCAAATTTTGACAGGACATATATTTTCCATATGTAAAACTAGTGCAAATTAAGATGTACATATAAACAATGAGAATAGCCCCCAAGTATATACTTTCTGGACTCTTCAGTACTCCCACATGCTACTAGAATTTTGATAGAATTTATCTTGCACATTAGGACCCATTTTTCCATTTATCAAGTTCTCCAAGTCAAGATTTGTCATTTTCAAATCACCATCAAAACTATACATGCAGGGGCTCATATTTTACCAGTGGTGTTCATAAGCTATATAGAACCTAAGAAAAATACTAGGGGGTCTTATTTCACATGTTTTGCATGGACCTCATTTTCAAATTATCAAATAATGCATAAAGTACATACAAAATGGTAAAACCATGAATGAACAATAGAGTATTGAGTCACCAGAAATTTTCCACCCTATCACAACACCCTAAAAGGCTACTGACCAAGTTTCAAGATTTTTAGAAACCACTTAGTCCATATTTGGTATTTATCCCCTTCTCACATGCATGCCAAGATCCAGGGGCAAAACAGTCTTTTCACACAACTACATCATACCTATTGTGTAGATCTATTTACCTGGAGTACAATGCAACTGAGTTTACCTTTTTACGATTTTTATTCGATTTTATATGAATTTCCAAAGTTTCAGCCGAAAATGAAATGGAAAAATAGACTCGAGGACTAGAACACAATTAACCCTATACTCCAGGGGCTAGCACGTAAGAATCCCGAGACTCAGTAAACAGCGCGTGGGCTAAAATGTAAATACATCAAACTTCGGGGGGTAGCATGCAAAGTTTCCCCCCCTTTCTTCCTCCTCCCGCCGCGCGCGACGGCGCGGCGGCGCGCGCGCGCGCCGGCGAGCTCCGGCTCGCCGGGGCCGCGACGCGGGGCGCATCGGGTGCGCGGGGACACGGGGCTCACCCTGGGGTAGGTCTCGGCGTCGGGGAGGGTGCGGACGAGGCGGCGTGGCGGTGAACCGAAGGGGGTCGGCGGCGTGGACGGCGCCGTGAACGACGTCGAGGCGGGGAGGATTTGGGCGTCGCGGGGTCGAGCGGCGACGAGGAGGGGCGCGTCGGGTGTGCGGGAGTGAGCCGAGTGCGGTGAGGTAGATCTAGGGGCGCGAGAGGCGGCGGAGTGGGCGGCGCGAGCTCGAGCTTGAGCTCGGCCCGGTAATGGAGGTCGGGCGGGGTCGCGAGTCGATCTCGCGGCCTAGGGCGGTAGCGGCGGCGGGAGTGGGCGGAGGAGAGGCGGACGGGCGAGGCGAAGGCGGTGGTGGGGTCGGGAGGCACGGGGAGGGTCGGAGGCGGCCGGCGTGGGAACTCGAAGCCGGCGGCTATGGCGGTGGCTCGGGCGAGAGCGAGCGAGGCGAGGCGAGGCGTGAGCGAGGGAATGGACGGGGGAATGTACCTGGACGGGTACGCGGTCGAGTTTAGGCCGAGGGGCGCGGCCGGCGATCCGTGGGCGCGCCGGCGTGACCGTACGCCGGCGGCCGCGTGTCGGGCGACGCCCCGGACACGGTGGTCGCCCGGCGGAGGCGGGCCCACCTGTCAGCGACCGCGGGGAAGGGAAATAAAAGAAAAAGAAAAAATGTGTTTCCTTCTTCTCTGAAAATCGAGATTTTGACCTATTTAGAGCCCGATTTTGAAAAAGTGCCAATTATATGAAATGTTCTACTCTTTGAGTTCTACAACTTTGTCAAAAGGCTCTGCCCCCAAATCAGCTCGCAAATATGAATTAAATTTGAATTTGTATAGCAGCTCTAGTTGGGGCAGAACATCTTTATTTCTTGTGAAGGGGAAAACTCCCATTTCTGGGTTTTGACTCTTAAAACTCCAATTGACAAGTTTGTTTGTAATTCCATATCCCACATTTCATTCTATTTGAGTTTGACATGAAAATGACTTTAAGTTGAAGAAAAACCTAAATCACCCGACTGTCAGATTAAATTTGTGTTTCTAGGCTGACAGAAAATGGTCCAAAACATTTACTAGATTTCATTTTCTAACCAGACCCCAAATGAAAGAGTTGCTCCTTAGATCATTTCCTACAACTTCTCTAATTTGAGCTTTGCATGAAAGTGGCTGTAGATCAGGGTAAACTTAGAATTTCAAATCAGCCCCAATTTGAACTGGTTTTCTGTACTGTCATTAAATGACCCTAAACACCTTCTAAACCTCATTATCAGACAAGACTCCATTTAGGAAAGTTGTTCATATCATGTGCCTCTACAGTTTTGTCAATATGAACTTCCCCCAGATCTCTATAGAATCAAAGATACGATCATAAACATAGCACCGCACATAAAATGACAGTGTTTTTCACCATGCAATATAAACCAAACTTGTTTCCAATGCGCCCACACATGTTATGCCATGATGCTCAAGATGAGTGCTTCATGTAAGATGAGTGATTATGCACTTGAGATGCTGGAGCATCACAACCCACCCCCCTTAAGGAAATCTCGTCCCGAGATTTTGTTGATGTGATGTGGGTGGATAAGGAAAAATTTGGATGCAGTGTGTCGTGTAGGATTTCGAATAAGAATTTGTATTTGGGTGGTTACACATACTCGTTTGTAGTAGCCGAAAGGAAACCCGGGTATTTGGTTTGCAAGTATTCTTCTTGCTCCCAAGTCGCTTCTTCCTCGGAGTGATTACTCCATTGTACTTTGTAAAAGTTGATTGCTCTTCTTCTTGTTGCTCTTTGTTTCTGGTCGAGGATTTTTATAGGACGTTCCTCATAGGTGAGGTCAGGCTCAATTTGAATTTGCGAGGTGTCCACTGCTTCTTCCGGCACTCTCAAACACTTCTTAAGTTGCGAGACATGAAATACGTCATGAACCGCAGCCAGATGTGGAGGTAGCTCCAACCGGTAAGCAACTGGCCCACACTGCTCCGTGATCTTAAACGGACCTATGTACCTCGGGGCTAACTTCCCTTTCACACCAAAACGATGTACCCCTTTCATTGGTGACACCCGAAGGTACACATGATCACCTAGCTCAAAGACCAACGGTCGTCTTCTCTTGTCAGAGTAGCTCTTTTGTCTAGACTGTGCTCTTTTCAAGTTGCCGTGTATAAGTTTAACTTGCTCCTCGGCTTGTGTTACCAAATCAGGGCCAAAGGTGACACGTTCTCCCGGTTCGGACCAGTTTAGGGGTGTTCTACATCTTCTACCATACAGAGCCTCGAAAGGAGCCATCTCTAAGCTCTTCTGGTAGCTGTTGTTATAGGCAAACTCTGCTAGGGGGAGACACTCATCCCATTTGGTGGAATAAGTTAAAGCACAAGCCCTCAACATATCTTCTAAGATCTGATTTACTCTCTCAACTTGGCCGCTGGTCTGTGGATGATACGCCGAACTGTGAATCAAGGTAGTTCCAAGAGCGGTTTGCAATTGCTCCCAAAAGCGTGACACAAACAATGAGCCTCTGTCCGAAGTGATGGTCAGAGGAACACCGTGTAGTGCCACAATTCGAGAGATATATAACTCGGCATATTGTTTTGCTCGATAAGTGGTCTTGACAGGAAGGAAATGAGCGGCTTTCGTGAATCGGTCAATGACTACCCAGATCGAATCATACCCTTTCTGTGTGGGAGGCAGGCCCACAATAAAGTCCATGTGTATGTTTTCCCACTTCCAGGCGGGAACCTCAAGCGGTTGAAGCATACCTGCAGGCTTTAGGTGATCAGCTTTTATTCTTTGACACACGTCACACTCGGACACGTATGTGGCGATCTCTCGTTTCATACGAGTCCACCAAAACTTCTGTTTCAGGTCTTGGTACATTTTGTTACTGCCCGGGTGCATAGTGAACATAGACGTGTGAGCTTCATCTAGAATCCTCTTCCTCAACTCCATATCCTTAGGGACCACTAACCGATTTTTGAACCACAACACACCTTGGTCATCAAGTGTGAAGCATGCTCTCTTCTTCTCATCCTTTCCTTCACGAATGAATGCCATGCCCTTATCTTGCTTTTGTGCAGTTATGATTTGTTCTTTGATAGTGGGCTCAATAATAAGGTTATAGAGCTCAGCTAGCTGTTCTGTAGGTAATTCGATTTCATCTATCTCGCAACATAGCACCCTTACTGTGGTTCGGGCTTCAATCACATTGCAATGAGCCCGACGGCTTAGCGCATCCGCTACTACGTTAGCCTTGCCTGGATGATAATGAATTTCCAAGTCATAATCCTTTATCAACTCTAACCACCGTCGCTGCCTCATATTCAATTCGGGCTGGGTGAGGATGTATTTGAGGCTCTTGTGGTCGGTGTAGATATGACAAGTATTGCCTAGCAGATAGTGCCTCCATATTTTCAAAGCGTGTACCACTGCTGCCAGTTCTAGATCATGGGTTGGGTAATTGGCTTCATGTTTTCTCAATTGACGGGAAGCGTAAGCGACTACCCTCCCTTCTTGCATTAGCACACAGCCAAGCCCATTGCCGGAGGCATCACAATACACATCGAATGGCTTCGCGACGTCCGGTTGTGCTAGTACTGGTGCGGTTGTCAAGGATCTCTTCAAACTCTGGAAGGCTTCCTCACAGTTCGGACTCCACGTGTACTTAGCATTTTTCTTGGTCAAAGAGGTCATTGGCTTTGCCGTTTTGGAGAAATCCTTGATAAAGCGGCGGTAATAGCCCGCTAAACCGAGGAAACTCCGGATCTCAGTTACAGATTCGGGTTGCTTCCAATTTAGTACACTCTCTACCTTGCTGGGATCAACAGCTACCCCCTTCTCGGACAATATGTGACCCAAGAAGCTTACTTCTTTTAACCAAAACGCGCACTTGCTGAACTTGGCATAGAGTTTGTGTTCCCTAAGCCGAGTGAGTACAATCCGCAAGTGTTCTCTGTGTTCTTCTTCATTTTTGGAGTAGATCAGTATATCATCGATGAATACTACCACAAATTTATCCAGTTCATTCATGAACACCGAGTTCATCATATACATGAAGAAAGCCGGTGCATTGGTCAACCCGAAAGACATGACTAGGTACTCATACAAGCCATATCTAGTCGAGAAAGCTGTTTTGGGGATATCCTCCTCTCTGATTTTTATCTGATAGTATCCTGATCTTAGGTCAATTTTTGAGAAGACTTTAGCCCCAGCTAGTTGATCAAATAGAATGTCAATATGTGGCAGTGGGTATTTGTTTTTGACTGTGACTGCATTTAGAGGCCGATAGTCTACACATAGCCGTTTACCACCTTGGTCTTTCTTTTCGACAAAGAGGGCTGGGCACCCCCAAGGTGACGAGCTAGGGCGGATGAAACCTTTATCCAGCTGTTCTTGCAACTGCGTTTTCAACTCTTTAAGTTCATCTGGTGCCATCCTGTACGGCCTCTTAGAGACGGGTGCCGTACCTGGAACCAGCTCGATGCTAAACTCAACATTCCTATCCGGTGGAAGACCCGGCAGCTCCTCTGGAAACACGTCTGGGAATTCGCATACTACAGGTATCTTTTTGATTTCTTGTAGCTCAGTTGCATTCACAGTAGGTTCGATGTGCTTTTGATTTGGTATGTGGATCTTTAGAACCTTTCCACTGACATCAGACTTTAGTTGTACTGTCCTGCTGCCAATATCCAGGACCGCATGGTTTTCGTTCATCCAATTCATTCCCAATATGACATCGATCCCTTGGTGTGGCAGCACCACAGGACTGATGACGAAATCTTCCCCTCCTATGCTTAAAAGCAACCTCTTCACTATCAAATTCGTGTTAATGGGGTTTCCAGGTGCAGAGATGTTGTAGCTTTCTTTTATGCAAGAAGTTTTTATCCCATGCTTCGATGCATATGACTGACTAATGAAAGTGTGCGTGGCCCCAGAATCAAATAGTACGACGGTTGGGTGACCGTTGACTGAGAACGTACCAGCGAGTACCGGTTCCCCGACGGGGATCTGCTCCAAGTGAATGTAGTGCACTTGGCCCTTCCGTGGTGCGTTCCCCTTGGGCTTGCTCTGCTGACTGCCACCCGCAGGAGTGGGGCCTTGGATCCTGCGAGGGGCGCGACACTCCCTGCTAAAGTGGCCTGTCTTGCCACAATTGAAGCAAGGATTCCCGGGTCCAGGTGCGGTGGGAGCACGAGGAGCGGGAAGCTGCGCGGGTGCACGGTAGGCCGGGTACTGCTGCTGCTGCGGAGCTCGGTGGAACCAACCCGATTGATTGGGCCGGATCACGTAGCGGGGCTGCTGCTGGTAATTGGCCTTCTGCTTCTGAGACGGCCCCTATGCACTACTGGCCTGACGCTTCCTCTTCTGGTCCTCATTAGCAACACGGAGGCGATTCTCCATGTCCAGTGCAGTGTCGACCAGCTCCGAGAAGCTCTGGTAACGACGCCCGAGGTGTGTCTGGAGGGTGGGGTCGAAACCCTGCAAGAGTCTGGCCGCTCTGCTAGGATCATCTGCCACATCCCTAGGCGAGTACTGTGACAGCTGTATGAACGTCTGCACGTACTGCATCACCGTGCGACTGCCCTGTTTGAGCTCCCTGAACTCTCGCTGCTTCTGCTCCATAAGACTTGCCGGGATGTAGTGGGCCCGGAAGGCAGTACGGAGCTCCTCCCATGTGACAACGTGATCCCGCTGCTGCATAGCCTGGAACGTGGCGTACCAAGCTCCCGCGGGGCCCTGAAGTAGCTGTGCCGCAAACCGAGCTTTTTCTTGCTCAGTCAACCCCGGAAGCAGGGTGAACTTGGACTCGATTGTACGGAGCCAGTCATCTGCTGCGAGCGGCTCAGGGCATGTAGTGAAGACAGGAGGGCGCAGACCCTCGAAGTCTTGGTAGGTGATGCCGCGGGGCTGGTGTTCCCGTGCCCGCTGTTGCCCCTGAGCTTGTCTTTCCTCTCTCATGAGGCGGATCAGCTCGCCCTGCTGCACGACCAGGGTGGCCAACTCCGGCGGGGGTGGTGCATCGTGTGGCTGCTGGCCTGAGGTCTGCCCATTGCGCGTGTTCACCATCTGCAAGAATGAAGCTAACAGTGTTCAGTCCCACTTTAAAGCAATTAAATGCGCCGAAACACAGTTACTCAAAACATGTAAGACGGAAACATATAATTGCAGTAAAGTGTTAGCTTCCTTCTTGCAGCGGTTCGACCACTGTCACATTTAGTCATAGCTCGTTGTGTTGGTGTTTAACAGTCGGCTATCGCGTGAATTTCTGGACAGCAATGACTGTACCGGTGCGCTGCTCCTAAACCGTGCATCTTTTGATTATACTCCCCTTAGCAAAGTTATTCCTTGTTCTGTGATCTTTCACTTTCATATGGAATGTTTTTGGTGATTCTACTTGTAGCCCATTCGAAATTTAGTCTACGTCAGCATATACTAGTTCAGTTCAGATTTCAGTGACCGTGTGATTTCAGTCATATCTCCCAAATGAGTCGTATTTAGGAGAAGCTTTGTATAACAAAGTTGTTCTACACTTCCAGATCTACTACTTTGACAACATGCTCTCAGTTCAGTTCTTGCACTAAGGGTGTGAAAAATGGGATTTTTCCTACTGGTGCTACTTCAGTCCAGATTTTAGGTTCGTGAGAGATTTGACCGTAACTCCAGGTCTGAGCACAATTAGAGAAAGCTCCAAATGGCAAGGTTGTGCACCAGACAGTCCTCCACAACTTTACTATTCAACTCTTGGCTCAAATCCTTACACAACTTAAGATAACTTCAGTTTTTGGCTGCAGCTGCGAAAAATTCCAGATTGCAAGGTGCAATCCAAAACGAGGTGCAACTCACAAATCCATACATACAACCATCTCAAAGGCCATTACAACGTAAAACCAACATCAGTGCCACTTAGAAAAGTTCAATTACCGCTAAAGAGTCTTAGGTTTACATCATAGGATGGTGGCTACATCAACCAACCATCAAACAGTGCGAAATAACATGGTCCATCATAACATCAAATGGTGTACGGAACGAGCTCTCACAACTCACCAATGTTTTCGTACAACCATGAGTCTAAACGCGGAGCGGATTATTACAAAACATCGCTTTCAACGCGTCACTAACTTTAATGCTCAACTTCCTTGCATCAATCCATCAAACGCCCTGCACCCGGGAGTTAGCGTCAGAGGGATCGTTCTCCCCCTCCTCTTCCACCTCCATGGGCTCCGAGGACTCCTCCTCCTCCTCCTCCTCCAAGGGCGCGGGCTGCTGCGGCGGCTCGTACTCGGCCAGACGCTGCTGCAGCTGCGCCACCCGGGCCTCTAACTCCTCCACACGGGTACGGGTCTCCGTGTACCTGGAAAAGTAGAAGCGGCTCCGGTTCTCCGCACGCTGGTACATCCCGTGCGCCTCACGTGCATAGTCCATGCACGCTACCAAGGGCCGAGAGCCGTTCCTGTCCCGAAGCCACCCACGGCGCTCCTGCCAAGCGTGGTCGAGGTCGCGTGTGGGGAGGAAGCGCAGGACCGTGTGGTCTGCCTCCCACCTGGAGCTCAACGAGGTGAGGGCTCCCATCACCGCCTTACGGTAAGCCTCCTCCTCATTGGCCCCGTAGGTGTTGAGGGTCTGCTGGCCTGCGAACGTCCCCCGTGGAAGGACAACCTGGGCCATGCAGTTGCCCTCCGCGTGCACCGTCTGCACCGAGATGAAGGGACAGGGACGACGCCCCATCTCCCTCAGGGCCCTGCACAGCAACTGGGACAGGGGGCACTCCTCCCTGCAGCGAGTGTGGAGCAACCCATCCTCCACCACAGGGGGAGTGTGGGTCACGTCAGGGAGAACGGTGGTCCTGGCTCCGGTGGCCTTGCGTGCGGTCTGCTTGGTCCTGGCCATCTGTTTTAGGTAGACAAGGTTGTGCATTAGTGAGGGATATATTTTTCATACGAGATATTAAGCCAAGGGTACAATAGTGCATCATATGGAAGGTAAACTTTTAAAATTTACGATTTATTTCATAGCATTTTAATAATATCCCACCATAAATAAAAACAGTAAACATGATGCATGAATCGTATCTAAACGGTCTCACATCACACATCTAAAAGAAGAGTACATATAGCTATCTTTATTTCGGTGACACATATGCACGGCACTCTCTAATGCAACTAGCCGTTCTCTAATCGTTCTTAATTTCGCACGCGGTTAGCGTACCTGCAGAAAAATGCATGCTCATACATTACCACATAGTGTGGCATCCACGCCATTTTGCGCCGCGTGGACAACGCATCTGTACGGTCCTCTGCTAGACCGGGCTGGCACCCACGCAAGCAAATTGAATCTTGCTGCGTCACAACAGGAGAATGGTCACAAACACACCAAAAGTGACCACCCCCCTTAAAATTTCTAGCCTACCAGCATGAATGCAGAGTTCACAACAATCCGCAAAACCCGATAGCTTCCACCAGTACTGGGGATAGCTATGGCCGAAAAGTTGTTTCTCAAAGCGCCGAACATGCATATGAGTTCTATCTAGGTTAGAATGTCAGTGATGTCACCTGAATAACACTAACATCCTTATATGGGCATAGCGTGTACTCTCATTTTTCAATTACTTGAAAAGGGCTTTCGAAAATAGTTTTGTAAACCAAAACTAGATGATGTAACTGTTGTCTGTGTATGATCGGCTCTGATACCAGCTGTGGCGGAACCGCCCTGCTTAACCCAGATTAAGCGCACCTGCCACCTTTGGCTTGCAGTGCACTTAAGCTGGACTAAACCCGGTAGTCCGTCGAGTGGCCTTCGGCCCTCGATAACACCAATCCCAAAGAAACCGACATCATACACGTTGACCCTCGATGGAGCCACAACCATTACATCATCACAGGCAGTTGAATATAGATAGATAACAGACTTAGTTTACAGACCAGTTCAAATTAAAGTTTCAAATCCAACATAGTCATAGGATAACATAAGTTCTTAAATGTTTCGCAGCGGAAGATAGGATAGTTCAGAGTTCAGGAAATGCAGCGGAAAATGCAAAAGGAGATCAACATCAAGCCCACTGATGTTGTCCTGGTGCCACACACGTCATCTTCTAGTCATGTTGCACACATGTGCCCCCTCCGATGCAGGGGCACATGAGAAACTCCATACCTGTGAGCCAAAAATGGGGGCAAACCCTGAGTACTAATTACTCAATAGGACTTAATGGACATGGCTTACGGCTGACGCAACGCATAGCTTACTACTCAAGGTGTGTCCTTAGCCATTTATTTTAACTGTAAACTGTTGCCATAGGGTAGCAGGATTTGACAGCTGCTATCCTCCATCATATTAAGAACAGACCATGATAACAGAGTAACTTTTTGCAGAAAAGTAAATCATAAAAACTTGCATGAGAATAAGCCATCATCAGTTGCGTATAAGTAAACCATCATATACACCAAACAAGTTGTGTTTGAAAACATGCATTTTAGCAATAGAATTCAGGTAATTACGACGTTGTCCGTGTGCGACATTTGACACTCTCACACCTGGTGAGCATCAGCGATTCGAATCGATTTTTAATTCCCGGGAATAACTAAAAATGCCAAGTGATATATGCTTACTAGCCATCGCGTTCCACACATATATCCCTCGTCTCCACCTGTCCCGTCCCAAGATTCACAGCGCCCCCACCTAACCCTTGGGAGTAGCCGTCTCAGGAGCGATACCACGGTACGTCGGGTCAGCCCTCCCTCAACTTCCAAGCACCTCCCAAGTCCATCGGCCCCCTATCAGTGGATGGGCAGCACCATGAATAGTAGGACGGGGCCGGTAAGACTTTCACCGGTCCCACGACCCGGATAAGCACTTTAGCAATGTTGTGTCAATCAGCAGGCGAACAGCGAACGGGCCTTATGCGACAGGGGCGGAGCCGGAGAACAACAACGCACACCACGAAAGTAAATGTACGCTCCGCCCCGTCTCAATTTAATATCAACATAAATAACCATAAATTGCATCATAGTAGTATTTCTGAGGTTTTGAAATATCACCTACGCGACGAGTGACAGTGCTCACTCGTGTCTACTCGTACCTAGCATTTCTAGGCATACTCGTCCTACGAACTCTATTCATAGGATCTAGGGCCAGGGCGGCCGGGATGTCTAATGCAACTGTTTTCATTCAACTCCTAATGCATATGCGTAATTCATAAGCATTATTATATTAGCTGGGTAGTATGGTCCTGCCTACCTTCTCCGCTCGAGTTAGTGGGTGCTTCCGCGGTGGTGTGATCGGCAGTCGCGTGCGGGTCTTCGGGCTCGTCCTCAGGCTCCTCAATCAGCGGTTGATCCGGTGGCAGCTCCTCGTTCGCGAGATCTATATGCATGGAAGGTGCAGGCATGAGTGCATGCGGATGCAAATGTATGCACTTGTTGTAGATGAAATGCTAATTGAGCAGCAAATACTGCATAAGAAATGATACGTACGTAGTAGATGAAATACTGTACATGTGTGCACGTAGGGGATATCATGCTCATTAGTGAATAAAATTATGCCTCTGAGTTCTAGCAGTTCTACTAACTCAAATGGGACCAAACTTTTATGACAAGCAGATACTTCATACCCAAAGCTACTGTCAAAATTTCAGCTCAATTGGAGTTATAATTATTTTATTAAAATTCCAGCAAGTTTTCAGCCCTACACCTCGTCAGAATTTTTATAATTTAATGGCATGGTTTCTGAAGATGAAATTTTACCAGTGAGCTATCCTTAGTAAGAACTGCATGTACAAAAATTTACAAGCTAAAACTCCAAATTTTGACAGGACATATATTTTCCATATGTAAAACTAGTGCAAATTAAGATGTACATATAAACAATGAGAATAGCCCCCAAGTATATACTTTCTGGACTCTTCAGTACTCCCACATGCTACTAGAATTTTGATAGAATTTATCTTGCACATTAGGACCCATTTTTCCATTTATCAAGTTCTCCAAGTCAAGATTTGTCATTTTCAAATCACCATCAAAACTATACATGCAGGGGCTCATATTTTACCAGTGGTGTTCATAAGCTATATAGAACCTAAGAAAAATACTAGGGGGTCTTATTTCACATGTTTTGCATGGACCTCATTTTCAAATTATCAAATAATGCATAAAGTACATACAAAATGGTAAAACCATGAATGAACAATAGAGTATTGAGTCACCAGAAATTTTCCACCCTATCACAACACCCTAAAAGGCTACTGACCAAGTTTCAAGATTTTTAGAAACCACTTAGTCCATATTTGGTATTTGTCCCCTTCTCACATGCATGCCAAGATCCAGGGGCAAAACAGTCTTTTCACACAACTACATCATACCTATTGTGTAGATCTATTTACCAGGAGTACAATGCAACTGAGTTTACCTTTTTACGATTTTTATTCGATTTTATATGAATTTCCAAAGTTTCAGCCGAAAATGAAATGGAAAAATAGACTCGAGGACTAGAACACAATTAACCCTATACTCCAGGGGCTAGCACGTAAGAATCCCGAGACTCAGTAAACAGCGCGTGGGCTAAAATGTAAATACATCAAACTTCGGGGGGTAGCATGCAAAGTTTCCCCCCCTTTCTTCCTCCTCCCGCCGCGCGCGACGGCGCGGCGGCGCGCGCGCGCGCCGGCGAGCTCCGGCTCGCCGGGGCCGCGACGCGGGGCGCATCGGGTGCGCGGGGACACGGGGCTCACCCTGGGGTAGGTCTCGGCGTCGGGGAGGGTGCGGACGAGGCGGCGTGGCGGTGAACCGAAGGGGGTCGGCGGCGTGGACGGCGCCGTGAACGACGTCGAGGCGGGGAGGATTTGGGCGTCGCGGGGTCGAGCGGCGACGAGGAGGGGCGCGTCGGGTGTGCGGGAGTGAGCCGAGTGCGGTGAGGTAGATCTAGGGGCGCGAGAGGCGGCGGAGTGGGCGGCGCGAGCTCGAGCTTGAGCTCGGCCCGGTAATGGAGGTCGGGCGGGGTCGCGAGTCGATCTCGCGGCCTAGGGCGGTAGCGGCGGCGGGAGTGGGCGGAGGAGAGGCGGACGGGCGAGGCGAAGGCGGTGGTGGGGTCGGGAGGCACGGGGAGGGTCGGAGGCGGCCGGCGTGGGAACTCGAAGCCGGCGGCTATGGCGGTGGCTCGGGCGAGAGCGAGCGAGGCGAGGCGAGGCGTGAGCGAGGGAATGGACGGGGGAATGTACCTGGACGGGTACGCGGTCGAGTTTAGGCCGAGGGGCGCGGCCGGCGATCCGTGGGCGCGCCGGCGTGACCGTACGCCGGCGGCCGCGTGTCGGGCGACGCCCCGGACACGGTGGTCGCCCGGCGGAGGCGGGCCCACCTGTCAGCGACCGCGGGGAAGGGAAATAAAAGAAAAAGAAAAAATGTGTTTCCTTCTTCTCTGAAAATCGAGATTTTGACCTATTTAGAGCCCGATTTTGAAAAAGTGCCAATTATATGAAATGTTCTACTCTTTGAGTTCTACAACTTTGTCAAAAGGCTCTGCCCCCAAATCAGCTCGCAAATATGAATTAAATTTGAATTTGTATAGCAGCTCTAGTTGGGGCAGAACATCTTTATTTCTTGTGAAGGGGAAAACTCCCATTTCTGGGTTTTGACTCTTAAAACTCCAATTGACAAGTTTGTTTGTAATTCCATATCCCACATTTCATTCTATTTGAGTTTGACATGAAAATGACTTTAAGTTGAAGAAAAACCTAAATCACCCGACTGTCAGATTAAATTTGTGTTTCTAGGCTGACAGAAAATGGTCCAAAACATTTACTAGATTTCATTTTCTAACCAGACCCCAAATGAAAGAGTTGCTCCTTAGATCATTTCCTACAACTTCTCTAATTTGAGCTTTGCATGAAAGTGGCTGTAGATCAGGGTAAACTTAGAATTTCAAATCAGCCCCAATTTGAACTGGTTTTCTGTACTGTCATTAAATGACCCTAAACACCTTCTAAACCTCATTATCAGACAAGACTCCATTTAGGAAAGTTGTTCATATCATGTGCCTCTACAGTTTTGTCAATATGAACTTCCCCCAGATCTCTATAGAATCAAAGATACGATCATAAACATAGCACCGCACATAAAATGACAGTGTTTTTCACCATGCAATATAAACCAAACTTGTTTCCAATGCGCCCACACATGTTATGCCATGATGCTCAAGATGAGTGCTTCATATAAGATGAGTGATTATGCACTTGAGATGCTGGAGCATCACATCCACTGTTGTTAACATATCAATTGTTTTGGGACTCGGAAACGAAGGTTGTTGGACTTGTTGGTATGATGAATGAGGAAACCACACCATAGGAACGAAACCTCAAAAATATGCATCACCAAAGTTGTTTTGGCCCAACTTACATGCCCTCCTCTTCCGCCACTTTAGCCCACGCTTCGGCATCAGGCCAAAATACGAAACCAGCGCAGCATGACTCAGCTTGTCTAGACTGAAGAGGGCGAAAATTAAATTTTTTCCTAATCCAAAAACTTGTACACGCTTGTAAGTAAGAACCAATGAATATAATGCTTTTCCATATATGTAGGCCGATGGGAGAAACTTAATTCAACACAAGTTTTGTTCCATCCACTGTTGTTAACATATCATTTGTTGTGGGACTCGAAATCGAGGGTTGTTGGACATGTTGGGAATATGAATGAGGAAACCACACCATAGGAACGAAACCTCAAAAATATGCATCACCAAAGTTGTTTTAGCCAAATTTACATGCCCTCCTCTTCTGCCACTTGAGCCCACGCTTCAGCAACAGTCCGAGACACAAAACCAGTGCAGCATGACTCCGTTTGCCTAGACTGAAGAGGGCGAAAATTAAACTTTTTCCTAATCCAAAAACTTGTACACGCTAGTATGCAGGAACCAATGAATATAATGTTTTTCCATATATGTAGGCTGATGGGAGAAACTTAATTCAATACAGGTTTTGATCCATCCACTGTTGTTAACATATCAATTGTTGTGGGACTCGGAATCGAGGGTTGTTGGACTTGTTGGTATGATGAATGAGGAAACTACACCATAGGAAGGAAACCCCAAAAATATGCATCACCAAAGTTGTTTTGGCCCAACTTACATGCCCTCTTCTTCTGCCACTTGAGCCCGCGCTTCGGCATCAGGATGAGATACAAAACCAGCACAGCATGACTCAGTTTGCCTAGACTGAAGAGGGAGAAAATTAAACTTTTTCCTAATCCAAAAACTTGTACACGCTTGTAAGTAACAAACAATGAATATAATGCTTTTCCATATATGTAGGCCGATGGGAGAAACTTAATTCAACACCAGTTTTGATCCATCCACTGTTGTTAACATATCAATTGTTTTGGGACTCAGAAACGAAGGTTGTTGGACTTGTTGGTATGATGAATGAGGAAACCACACCATAGGAACGAAACCTCAAAAATATGCATCACCAAAGTTGTTTTGGCCCAACTTACATGCCCTCCTCTTCCGCCACTTGAGCCCACGCTTCGGCAACAGTCCGGGATACAAAACCAGCGCAGCATGACTCAGTTTGCCTACACTGAAGAGGGCGAAAATTAAACTTTTTCCTAATCCAAAAACTTGTACACGCTTGTAAGTAAGAACCAATGAATATAATGCTTTTCCATATATGTAGGCCGATGGGAGAAACTTAATTCAACACAGGTTTTGTTCCATCCACTGTTGTTAACATATCATTTGTTGTGGGACTCGGAATCGAGGGTTGTTGGACTTGTTGGGAATATGAATGAGGAAACCACACCATAGGAACGAAACCTCAAAAATATGCATCACCAAAGTTGTTTTAGCCAAATTTACATGCCCTCCTCTTCTGCCACTGTTGACGGCACTTAAGCACGCCAAATCCTTATACTGCAAGCGCACAGTATCGCGGTAGCTTTTCCCCAGGATGAGTATCTTGGGTTTGTCAATCCGAGATTAATTATGCTTAAGATGCTATCAACCTAATATTAACTAAATTACTATCTAATTCTAATAGATCTAAATAAGCTTAAATGAAAGATAAAGGCTATCTAATTGCAATCTAATAACGGTTCTAATTATACTCTAAATATACTCTAATCAAGCTCTAATCTATTGCATAAAAGGAATAATCAACGATTAAACTAAACTCGGGATAGATAGGATTTAAACAGGCAAAAGGATCCACAAGAGATATGAGACAAACAACTTAAGAACTAAGAACCACCTTGATAAAGATCTAATCAACAAGCATAGAATAAACATGAATATGAATGTCAAAGATCTACTCGAACCTTTCCCCGGGCTCCACTGTCACTGGTAACCAGGTAATCGACGAACTAGTAAACCCTAACCATCTCTAAGCATGAGCAGATTCAATCTACTGATCAGGTAAAATAGATCTACTAAAAGACATGTGAGACATCTAGATTGTGGCCACAATAACACATGTAGACATGAAGCATTGCAAAGACATGGATCATAAACATGCATAAACAAGAAGCTAAATCTAAAAGACAAACTTTATTGATCAATCATCAAGGTTTTATCAAAGTATATAAGAAGTTCGAGGGATTTACTCAAGATACATCGAAATCCGTGACCCAAAGTCGTCGAGTTGAACTAGACGAAGAAGTCGGCGGAAGATGAGCTCGAGCAGCCCTCGGGAGGACCTGGGTCGGCCGACCAGACCCCCTAGGGGTCGGCCGACCCCCAGGCCTCCTGCCTCCTCTTGCTTGCTCCTTTCGCCGAGATGTCCCTCTCGCCGAGTTGAACGCTTTTGGCCCCCGAACTCTGCCCTAAACTCTCGGTGTACAATGGATTTGTGTCGAACAATGATGCCTCTCCCCTTGGGAAGCCATATATTTATACTCCGGAGAGTCCCCTATACAAGGAATCTAATAGGTCGGTTCTAAAAGTCCTAGTAGGACTTAAACACCTATTTCCATGTGTATACAAGCCTCTAGAAGAGTCCCGGTCGTCCTCCATCTTCCCTTGCTTGGATATGAAGCCATTGTCCTAGTCCTTCCAGAAATAGGATTTCCATATTCTGCAGCCTTTAGTATTTTGACCATAACTCTGTCTTCCGAAGTCCAATAAATGCAAACTCAGACTCTAAATTGTAGAGCTCGAAGAGATCTACAACTTTGGTATTCAAACTTTCTTCATTTGACATCGTTAAGGTCACCGAATTGGGCCCACAAGGTGCTGCTGTCCTGGAATCCGAGAATATCTCGAGTTTTAATTGGAAGTTTGATTGGATTTGTAATAAACCTTCCTTATCTTCATATTATTCATCCTTTATCCTCCGGAACATTCTCCATAATGGGCTTGGGTCTTCTTTTGGACTTTTAGCATAAATCCTTTCTTCGAGAAATCCTCAAATTTATATCAATTATACCTATTTTCCTGCAAAAATCAATAATGCACAAAAACAAAGAGCATTCTCGAAAACGGGGTTAATTGTTAGCAAAATAATAATAAATCATATAATTAATTTATGAAACGGCATAAAAACATATGAAATTATAACATAAATTTAGTACTTAAGCCGCGTCAACAATATCCCCACACTTAGATCATGCTAGTCCTCGAGCATAAGATCGATAAATCTTAAAATAAACTCTCAACTAAATTTATGTTAATTCTAAACAAATACTTCTTAAAATAACTTTACTTTAGAAATCACTCAAATCATAACATGGGAATATTTATTTAACTTTCATGCATATAGATCCCCACAAGATTTAACGAAATCAAATGAATCATAACTATGCCAAAGTCTCCTTTCAGAATATAAAAAGAGGTTTTTCAATATAATTTTAGAAAAAACAAAATCTCTTCAAATGATCAAGAAATCACTAATCCCTTTAAATCAAGCTCTCAACAAGGCACTCATTATAAATGGCTATCCTATAAAAGATTTACTCTCTCTTCTTCACAGGAAAATATATGGAGCTTGGTAAAGGCTTAGCAAAGTTAAACATTTTATTGTTCAAATAAGTTATCTTTCTAAAGCTCAATCAATCAACTTTAAACAATTTTGGTCATCGAGAATAAAGAAAATAATATATATACATATATAGACAAAGAAAAAGAAGATATAGATAGTGGACATGTGCATGTATATAATGAAAATTGGAATAAATTCCAGAACTTTTGCACATGGTTGGAAAAAGCGAAAGTCTTTGCTCATTAATTTTATAACAATAACTCAAGGCTTTCAAAGAGACTAATTTAAATGTATATATAAATTTCTCCCCCTTTCTCCTTTTTCCTAATTCTACCTCTCTTTTCCTTTCTTTCTTTTATTTATTTCGGCCACTTGGCCATTATTTTCTCCCTCTTTTTTTTCTTTTTTTTTTCTTTTTTTTTTTAATTTGACCACTTGGTCTATTATTTTTTTTTTACTATAACCTCTACTCCTTTTTCATCTCAAAAGTCCCCTTTTTAATTTAATTTTAATTAATGAGCAAAAACCTCACTTAAATAGGTAAAGGTAAACAAAATGAGATGATAAAAAGGTTTATAGGATAAAGATATTGCTTATTATTTCTAAGCAATTGGAATATAGTAAGGCTAGCAAAGATGAAAAATCGATGACCAAAAATTATTTAAAGTGATCAAAATTACTAAAGAAATCAAACTTAATCAAACTCACATGAAATAACTTGCTTATAAACTGGCTTTCATAAACTAAGCTCTAATAGGTATTAAAAACTCTCTCTTGATTTAAGGGATGTAAAACTTGATCAAATAAAGATAAATTTAATAAAAAGATTTTTTTTTTATAAGTCCTCTAATCTTTTTCTTAATTGAAAACTTTGGCAAAGCTATAAAACACAATCTTCCAACAAAACATGGGTTATGCATTATTAATTATTTTAGTAATTCCCACATTACTCAAATCATGACAACTTAAGCAAAATTAATTATCAAAGTAAATGCATAGAATAAACTTAAATAAAACGAGACAAAATTAATAATAATAATAATAATAATAATAATAACGCCATCCTGTCAACTCACACCTTAGTAAGTAATAAAATATAAAAGACAATAATAATAATAATAATGATAATAATAATAAAAGGGCGTTATTATTTCAAACGCTTTATTAATCTAACGGGGAAGACACATCCCCACACTTAGCTAATGCTAAGTGTCCTAGTCATCTCTGGAGTTCGACCCTAAATTCAATCTAAACTGACTCAGAACTCCGTGTAACTACGCATACCAAAACTTGAAACAAAACCGACTTGAAAACCACCCAGGTCGGCCGAGCCTGACCTCTCTGGTCGGCCGACCTGGGCCCCTCCTCTGGCTTCTGGGCTCCAGGTTTGGTCGGTAAGTTTATTTATTAAATAAAAATATTTATGTACAGAAAAATTTGAAAAATATTTAAATTACGTAACTAAATTATTTACAAAGGATAGGTTACCTATGGAAATCTAAGGGTCATATATATGGTAGTCAACTCTAACCTCTTTGAAGTTGTATGTATCAATATAATTGATTTCAATCTTGTCCTCTTCAATGTAGACCTTCAATCTTTGTCCATTTACCATATATTTGTTCCCTTCAAAATCCATAATGGTAACTGCTCCGGCAGGTGATACGTCATGAACAATATAAGGTCCATCCCATTTACTTTGTAATTTTCCTTTTCCAAATAATTTAAACCTCGAATTATAGAGAAGAACCTTATCACCTGGCTTAAACTCCTTCTTAAGAAGTTTCTTGTCAAACCATCTCTTAACCCTTTCCTTATAAATGGTAGCATTATGATAAGCTTGTAACCGTGCTTCATCAAGGGTACTTAATTGAATCCTTCTTTTGACTAAGGCGGCATCTAGATCTAAATTTAATTCCTTAATTGCCCAATAAGCTTTATGCTCCAATTCTACTGGTAAATGACAAGTTTTTCCATAAACTAACTGATAGGGTGTCATTCCAATAGGTGCTTTAAAAGCAGTCCTATAAGCCCAAAGAGCATCATTAAGCCTTTTTGACCAATTTTTGCCTCCTTTAATCACCGTCTTTTTAAGAATTTCTTTTAATTGTTTATTTGATGTCTCGGCTTGGCCATTGGTCTGTGGGTGATAGGCTGTAGAAACTCTATGTTCAATTCCCATCTTTGCCAAATAATCAGTAAAGTCTTTTCCAATAAAATGCGATCCTCCATCAGAGATAATAACTCTAGGTACTCCATATCTTGGAAAGATATTATTCTTAATCATCTCTATGGACTCTTGCGTAGACGCCTTCTTACATGGCAAAGCTTCCACCCACTTTGAGACGTAATCCACAGTTACTAAAATATACTCATATCCATGTGAATTTTCAAATGGTCCCATAAAATCCATTCCCCAAACATCAAATAAATCAATTTGTAGATTGTATGTCAAAGGCATTGAATTTCTAGCTGTTATATTTCCAGTTCTCTGACACTCAGGACAAGAAGCGACAAATTTCCTTGCATCTTCATGCATTCCTGGCCAATAGAATCCACTCGCCCATATCTTAGCCTGGGTTCTGAAATGTCCATGATGCCCCCCATATTCTGCAGCGTGGCACTTTCTCAAAATCTCACTTCTCTCATCTGCAGGTACGCATCTTCTGAGGACTCCATCAGATCCAAATCTATATAGGTAGGGTGAATTCCAATAAAATTTCTTGGCTTCGGCAAGGACTTTCCTTTTTGAATTATAGTTGAGATGAGTCAGTGGCTCTCCTCTAATGGCTCTAATTACGTCTAGCATCCAAGAATCCTTATCTATAACCGCATAAAGGGTATCGTCTCTTAACGCATCTTCAATTGGTGGACCTCCTTTACTATGGCTCATTCTAGACAAGTGATCTGCCACTACATTCTCAACTCCCTTCTTGTCTCTGATTTCTACATCGAATTCTTGTAGCATTAGAATCCATCTAATTAAACGAGGTTTAGCATCCTTTTTAGTGAGGAGGTATTTAATAGCAGCATGGTCAGTGTAGACTATAACCTTTGAATTAACAATATAAGATCTAAACTTTTCAAAGGCAAAAACTACTGCTAACAACTCCTTTTCAGTAGTTGCATAATTAACTTGGGCCTCGTTAAGAGTTTTGCTGGTATAATAAATGGCATGTACTTTTCCGTCTTTTCTCTGCCCCAGCACAGCTCCTACTGCATAGTCACTGGCATCACACATGATCTCAAAAGGTAAATTCCAGTCAGGTGGTTGAATGATAGGCGCTCTAACTAGTAATTCCTTAATTTTCCTAAAGGCTACCTCACACTCATCAGTGAACTCAAAAGGAACATCCTTCTGGAGTAGGTAATTCAGTGGCTTAGCTATTTTAGAAAAATCCTTAATAAATCTCCTATAAAAGCCAGCATGTCCGAGAAAGCTTCTGAGAGATCTAATATCTGTAGGTGGTGGCAACCTTTCTACAGTCTCTATCTTGGCTTTATCTACTTCAATTCCTTTCTCAGAAATGACGTGTCCCAACACAAGTCCTTTTCTCACCATAAAATGACACTTCTCCCAATTCAACACTAAGTCTACTTCTCCACATCTCTTCAGAACTTTTTCTAGATTCCGTAGACAGTGGTCAAAACTAGTGCCGTGAACTGAGAAATCGTCCATGAAAACCTCCATGATATCTTCAATGAAGTCTGAGAAAATGGCCATCATACACCGTTGAAATGAAGCTGGTGCATTGCATAAACCAAAGGGCATTCTCCTATAGGCAAAGGTTCCATAAGGACAAGTGAAAGTTGTCTTGTGTTGATCGTCTGGATGGATAGGGATTTGAAAGAATCCAGAATAACCATCTAAATAGCAAAAATGGGTATTCTTAGCAAGTCTCTCTAGCATCTCATCTATAAAGGGTAAAGGGAAGTGATCTTTTTTAGTGGCTTTATTAAGCTTCCGGTAATCTATACACATTCTCCAACCAGTGACAGTTCGTTGTGGAATTAATTCATTTTTCTCATTTTTAACTACGGTTAAACCTCCCTTTTTAGGCACACAATGAACAGGGCTAACCCACTCACTAGTTGGTACTGGGTAGATAATTCCGGCGTTTAGCAGCTTGATTACTTCCTTCTTCACTACGGATCTCATTTCGTTACTCAGTCTCCTTTGATTGTCTACCACTGGCTTGTGGCCTTCTTCCATCGGAATCCTATGAGTACAAAATGCTGGGCTAATTCCTTTAAGATCTGCTAGAGAATAACCAATTGCCTTCTTATGTTTCCTTAACACTCCTAGCAATCTTTCCACTTCTTCTGGACTCAGCTGATCACTAACAATTACAGGATAAGTTTTATCTTCTCCTAAAAATTCATACTTAAGTCCTTCGGGCAGTGGTTTGAGCTCCACGTCGGGCGCCTCCTGTGGGTTAGTGTCACCTAGTGGCTCTACAGGAATGTCTTGGGTCTCTTCTTGATTAAGTTCAAGTTGATTAGTGGCAATGGTTGTTTCCTCAGAGAAGAATCCTTTTTCTCCTCCTTCTAATACTAATTTTAACGGCTCTCTAAAAGCGTTAATATAGTTAATACTCTCTATCTCCTCTATATCGGGAGTGAGATTAATAGGCACTTTAGATGCCGGTAGGAAATCAAAGTCATATTTTAATCCATCAATATTAATATTGACCTTTCCTTTATCATTATTAACTACAGCATTAACCAACTTAAGAAAAGGTCTACCAAAAATTATGTTAATATCATTATCGTAGACATTAATTATATAAAAATCAGTTGGTATAATGTTATTAGCAAAGTTAACTTCAACATTTTTAATTAAGCCTACAGGTCTAATTACTTCATTATTAGAAAGTTTAATTTTAATATTAGTAGAAACTAAGTGTGGTTTATCACTCAATTTAGAATAAACTTCATAGCTCATAGTACTTACCTGGGCTTCCATAGAGCAGTGAATATTGTTGAAGTCTTCTTTGTTGATGGAGCAAGAAATACCAGTTGAAGATTCTTCTGGCTCTAGGTAGACGATAATCTCCTCAGTAAGTGATGACTCCGGCTTGACACCAATCACCCGCTTCACTTCAGAGACAAAGTCACTGTCCAGCTCTTCTTCTTGGAATAATTTCTGCAGCACTTCCCTTGTACTTAGATCATCAGAGCTCCTCCTTAGTGGAATTTCTGGTGGAAACAATTCTTCCTCTTCCTCTAAGTCTTCTGGTGGGAGTGGTCCTGCACACTTCAGTGTATCTCCAAAATCCACTGGCATCCAGCTTGTCTTGTCGAATTCTGTCAGTGGTTTCGCACTAGCAAGGCTTCTGTAATTTGAACACTCAGTCTTCACTTGTGGTGCAAAACTCTCGTACTCCTCTTCCTCAGCTGCATAAGACACTGTAGTTCTTTTGACAGGTTGTTGCTCCTTGTAGATAGCATATGTAGGCGCCACAACCACTGGCTCCTGCATAACACTCTCCTTCCTGTCTCTTTCAGCTTTTGAGGTTAAGCAGACATCTGACAAAATCTTCATAGCTTCACTCCACTTCCGAGTCAGCAGTGATCCTCCAGCACAAGTGTTCAGTCGCTCAAAGTCTCTAGTGGTAAGACTATAGTAGAAAATGGACATCATCATCTCTGGAGTGAATCCAATTGGTGGTCCTTGTGTCCTCATTTCTTCCAGTCTGTCCCAAGCTTCATCAATGTCTTCATTTTCTCGTTGCTCGAAGTTCATGATTGCTTTTCTCAATTTGTGCACTCTCAGTGGAGAAAAGAATCTTGTAGTGAACTTCACTTCGAGAATCTTCCAATCACCTTCAGCTTCTATTGATGCAACATGGTACCACTTTCTGGCTCTGTCTTCCAGTGTAAATGGAAAGAGGTTCCACAAGACCCACTCTTCTGGAACTCCGTCTTGATGGAATGTGCGACACACTTGCTTGAGCCTCTCCAGGTGCTTGTACGGGTTCTCATCATCTTCACCACTGAACTGATGTTCGGCAGCAATTCGGATGATTCCTGACTTCAACTCGTAGGATCCTGACTCCGGCATCAGATTTGACTTTTGAAACTTCAAATCTTCCACTCTTGGAGTTAAGTACTCCGCGAGTGTCAGACCCTCACTCATCATAGTCATACCTGAAATATAGACAAAAATACAAAACAAAAGATCTATGACAGCAAAAATTTGCTGTACTTAGACCAAATTAAATCCAAACAAAATAACTAAATTTAAAACTAAATTTAAAATTTCAAAATTTAAAAACTACTCCTTATTTTGATAATAGCAAAATAAATAAATAAAATAGCACACTAATTAAAAAGCAAAATAAGCAAAACTAATTAATCACACAATAAATAAAACTAACTATTAAAACTAGTAGTAACAAAACTAATAAAAGATTAATAATAACGTAAACGATAATTATCCCCGGCAACGGCGCCAGAAAAGCTTGTTGACGGCACTTAAGCACGCCAAATCCTTATACTGCAAGCGCACAGTATCGCGGTAGCTTTTCCCCAGGATGAGTATCTTGGGTTTGTCAATCCGAGATTAATTATGCTTAAGATGCTATCAACCTAATATTAACTAAATTACTATCTAATTCTAATAGATCTAAATAAGCTTAAATGAAAGATAAAGGCTATCTAATTGCAATCTAATAACGGTTCTAATTATACTCTAAATATACTCTAATCAAGCTCTAATCTATTGCATAAAAGGAATAATCAACGATTAAACTAAACTCGGGATAGATAGGATTTAAACAGGCAAAAGGATCCACAAGAGATATGAGACAAACAACTTAAGAACTAAGAACCACCTTGATAAAGATCTAATCAACAAGCATAGAATAAACATGAATATGAATGTCAAAGATCTACTCGAACCTTTCCCCGGGCTCCACTGTCACTGGTAACCAGGTAATCGACGAACTAGTAAACCCTAACCATCTCTAAGCATGAGCAGATTCAATCTACTGATCAGGTAAAATAGATCTACTAAAAGACATGTGAGACATCTAGATTGTGGCCACAATAACACATGTAGACATGAAGCATTGCAAAGACATGGATCATAAACATGCATAAACAAGAAGCTAAATCTAAAAGACAAACTTTATTGATCAATCATCAAGGTTTTATCAAAGTATATAAGAAGTTCGAGGGATTTACTCAAGATACATCGAAATCCGTGACCCAAAGTCGTCGAGTTGAACTAGACGAAGAAGTCGGCGGAAGATGAGCTCGAGCAGCCCTCGGGAGGACCTGGGTCGGCCGACCAGACCCCCTAGGGGTCGGCCGACCCCCAGGCCTCCTGCCTCCTCTTGCTTGCTCCTTTCGCCGAGATGTCCCTCTCGCCGAGTTGAACGCTTTTGGCCCCCGAACTCTGCCCTAAACTCTCGGTGTACAATGGATTTGTGTCGAACAATGATGCCTCTCCCCTTGGGAAGCCATATATTTATACTCCGGAGAGTCCCCTATACAAGGAATCTAATAGGTCGGTTCTAAAAGTCCTAGTAGGACTTAAACACCTATTTCCATGTGTATACAAGCCTCTAGAAGAGTCCCGGTCGTCCTCCATCTTCCCTTGCTTGGATATGAAGCCATTGTCCTAGTCCTTCCAGAAATAGGATTTCCATATTCTGCAGCCTTTAGTATCTTGACCATAACTCTGTCTTCCGAAGTCCAATAAATGCAAACTCAGACTCTAAATTGTAGAGCTCGAAGAGATCTACAACTTTGGTATTCAAACTTTCTTCATTTGACATCGTTAAGGTCACCGAATTGGGCCCACAAGGTGCTGCTGTCCTGGAATCCGAGAATATCTCGAGTTTTAATTGGAAGTTTGATTGGATTTGTAATAAACCTTCCTTATCTTCATATTATTCATCCTTTATCCTCCGGAACATTCTCCATAATGGGCTTGGGTCTTCTTTTGGACTTTTAGCATAAATCCTTTCTTCGAGAAATCCTCAAATTTATATCAATTATACCTATTTTCCTGCAAAAATCAATAATGCACAAAAACAAAGAGCATTCTCGAAAACGGGGTTAATTGTTAGCAAAATAATAATAAATCATATAATTAATTTATGAAACGGCATAAAAACATATGAAATTATAACATAAATTTAGTACTTAAGCCGCGTCAACAGCCACTTGAGCCCACGCTTCAGCAACAGTCCGAGACACAAAACCAGTGCAGCATGACTCCGTTTGCCTAGACTGAAGAGGGCGAAAATTAAACTTTTTCCTAATCCAAAAACTTGTACACGCTAGTATGCAGGAACCAATGAATATAATGCTTTTCGATATATGTAGGCTGATGGGAGAAACTTAATTCAATACAGGTTTTGATCCATCCACTGTTGTTAACATATCAATTGTTGTGGGACTCGGAATCGAGGGTTGTTGGACTTGTTGGTATGATGAATGAGGAAACTACACCATAGGAAGGAAACCCCAAAAATATGCATCACCAAAGTTGTTTTGGCCCAACTTACATGCCCTCTTCTTCTGCCACTTGAGCCCGCGCTTCGGCATCAGGATGAGATACAAAACCAGCACAGCATCACTCAGTTTGCCTAGACCGAAGAGGGCGAAAATTAAACTTTTCGTAATCCGAAAACTTGTACATGCTAGTAAGTAAGAGCCAATGAATATAATGCTTTTCCATATATGTAGGCCGATGGGAGAAACTTAATTCAATACCAGTTTTGATCCATCCACTGTTGTTAACATATCAATTGTTTTGGGACTCGGAAACGAAGGTTGTTGGACTTGTTGGTATGATGAATGAGGAAACCACACCATAGGAACGAAACCTCAAAAATATGCATCACCAAAGTTGTTTTGGCCCAACTTACATGCCCTCCTCTTCCGCCACTTGAGCCCACGCTTCGGCAACAGTCCGGGATACAAAACCAGCGCAGCATGACTCAGTTTGCCTAGACTGAAGAGGGCGAAAATTAAATTTTTTCCTAATCCAAAAACTTGTACACGCTTGTAAGTAAGAACCAATGAATATAATGCTTTTCCATATATGTAGGCCGATGGGAGAAACTTAATTCAACACAGGTTTTGTTCCATCCACTGTTGTTAACATATCATTTGTTGTGGGACTCGGAATCGAGGGTTGTTGGACTTGTTGGGAATATGAATGAGGAAACCACACCATAGGAACGAAACCTCAAAAATATGCATCACCAAAGTTGTTTTAGCCAAATTTACATGCCCTCCTCTTCTGCCACTTGAGCCCATGCTTCAGCAACAGTCCGAGACACAAAACCAGTGCAGCATGACTCCGTTTGCCTAGACTGAAGAGGGCGAAAATTAAACTTTTTCCTAATCCAAAAACTTGTACACGCTAGTATGCAGGAACCAATGAATATAATGCTTTTCCATATATGTAGGCTGATGGGAGAAACTTAATTCAATACAGGTTTTGATCCATCCACTGTTGTTAACATATCAATTGTTGTGGGACTCGGAATCGAGGGTTGTTGGACTTGTTGGTATGATGAATGAGGAAACTACACCATAGGAAGGAAACCCCAAAAATATGCATCACCAAAGTTGTTTTGGCCCAACTTACATGCCCTCTTCTTCTGCCACTTGAGCCCGCGCTTCGGCATCAGGATGAGATACAAAACCAGCACAGCATCACTCAGTTTGCCTAGACCGAAGAGGGCGAAAATTAAACTTTTCGTAATCCGAAAACTTGTACATGCTAGTAAGTAAGAGCCAATGAATATAATGCTTTTCCATATATGTAGGCCTATGGGAGAAACTTAATTCAATACCAGTTTTGATCCATCCACTGTTGTTAACATATCAATTGTTTTGGGACTCGGAAACGAAGGTTGTTGGACTTGTTGGTATGATGAATGAGGAAACCACACCATAGGAACGAAACCTCAAAAATATGCATCACCAAAGTTGTTTTGGCCCAACTTACATGCCCTCCTCTTCCGCCACTTTAGCCCACGCTTCGGCATCAGGCCAAAATACGAAACCAGCGCAGCATGACTCAGCTTGTCTAGACTGAAGAGGGCGAAAATTAAATTTTTTCCTAATCCAAAAACTTGTACACGCTTGTAAGTAAGAACCAATGAATATAATGCTTTTCCATATATGTAGGCCGATGGGAGAAACTTAATTCAACACAAGTTTTGTTCCATCCACTGTTGTTAACATATCATTTGTTGTGGGACTCGAAATCGAGGGTTGTTGGACATGTTGGGAATATGAATGAGGAAACCACACCATAGGAACGAAACCTCAAAAATATGCATCACCAAAGTTGTTTTGGCCAAATTTACATGCCCTCCTCTTCTGCCACTTGAGCCCACGCTTCAGCAACAGTCCGAAACACAAAACCAGTGCAGCATGACTCCGTTTGCCTAGACTGAAGAGGGCGAAAATTAAACTTTTTCCTAATCTAAAAACTTGTACACGCTAGTAAGCAGGAACCAATGAATATAATGCTTTTCCATATATGTAGGCCGATGGGAGAAACTTAATTCAATACAGGTTTTGATCCATCCACTGTTGTTAACATATCAGTTGTTGTGGGACACGGAATCGAGGGTTGTTGCACTTGTTGGGAATATGAATGAGGAAACCACACCATAGGAAGGAAACCCCAAAAATATGCATCACCAAAGTTGTTTTGGCCCAACTTACATGCCCTCTTCTTCTGCCACTTGAGCCCGCGCTTCGGCATCAGGATGAGAAAGAAAACCAGCACAGCATCACTCAGTTTGCCTAGACTGAAGATGGCGAAAATTAAACTTTTTCGTAATCCGAAAACTTGTACACGCTAGTAAATAAGAACCAATGAATATAATGCTTTTCCATATATGTAGGCCGATGGGAGAAACTTAATTCAACACAAGTTTTGTTCCATCCACAGTTGTTAACATATCATTTGTTGTGGGACTCGGAATCGAGGGTTGTTGGACTTGTTGGGAATATGAATGAGGAAACCACACCATAGGAACGAAACCTAAAAATATGCATCACCAAAGTTGTTTTGGCCCAATTTACTTGCCCTCCTCTTCTGCCACTTGAGCCCACGCTTCGGCAACAGTCCGAGATACAAAACCAGTGCAGCATGACTCCATTTGCCTAGACTGAAGAGGGCGAAAATTAAACTTTTTCCTAATCCAAAAACTTTTACACGCTAGTTAGTAGGAACCAATGAATATAATGCTTTTCCATATATGTAGGCTGATGGGAGAAACTTAATTCAATACAGGTTTTGATCCATCCGCTGTTATTAACATACCAAATGTGGTGGGACTCGAAATCGAGGGTTGTTGGACTTGTTGGGAAGATGAATGAGGAAACCACACCATAGGAACGAAACCTTAAAAATATGCATCACCAAAATTGTTTTGGCCAAATTTACATGCCCTCCTCTTCTGCCACTTGAGCCCACGCTTCAGCAACAGTCCGAGACACAAAACCAGTGCAGCATGACTCCGTTTGCCTAGACTGAAGAGGGCAAAAATTAAACTTTTTTCTAATCCAAAAACTTGTACACGCTAGTAAGCAGGAACCAATGAATATAATGCTTTTCCATATATGTAGGCCGATGGGAGAAACTTAATTCAATACAGGTTTTGATCCATCCACTGTTGTTAACACATCAATTGCTGTGGGACTCAGAATCGAGGGTTGTTGGACTTGTTGGCATGATGAATGAGGAAACCACACCATAGGAAGGAAACCCCAAAAATATGCATCACCAAAGTTGTTTTGGCCCAACTTACATGCCCTCTTCTTCTGCCACTTGAGCCCGCACTTCGGCATCAGGATGAGATACAAAACCAGCACAGCACGACTCAGTTTGCCTAGATTGAAGAGGGCGAAAATTAAACTTTTTCCTAATCCGAAAACTTGTACACGCTAGTAAGTAAGAGCCAATGAATATAATGCTTTTCCATATATGTAGGCCGATGGGAGAAACTTAATTCAATACCAGTTTTGATCCATCCACTGTTGTTAACATATCAATTGTTTTGGGACTTGGAAACGAAGGTTGTTGGACTTGTTGGTATGATGAATGAGGAAACCACAACATAGGAACGAAACCTCAAAAATATGCATCACCAAAGTTGTTTTGGCCCAACTTACATGCCCTCCTCTCCCGGCACTTGAGCCCACGCTTCGGCATCAGGCCAAGATACAAAACCAGCGCAGCATGACTCAGTTTGCCTAGACTGAAGAGGGCGAAAATTAAACTTTTTCCTAATCCAAGAACTTGTACACGCTTGTAAGTAAGAACCAATGAATATAATGCTTTTCCATATATGTAGGTCGATGGGAGAAACTTAATTCAACACAGGTTTTGTTCCATCCACTGTTGTTAACATATCATTTGTTGTGGGACTCGGAATCGAGGGTTGTTGGACTTGTTGGGAATATGAATGAGGAAACCACACCATAGGAACGAAACCTCAAAAAATGTATCACCAAAGTTGTTTTGGCCAAATTTACATGCCCTCCTCTTCTGCGACTTGAGCCCACGCTTCAGCAACAGTCCGAGACACAAAACCAGTGCAGCATGACTCCGTTTGCCTAGACTGAAGAGGGCGAAAATTAAACTTTTTCCTAATCCAAAAACTTGTACACGCTAGTATGCAGGAACCAATGAATATAATGCTTTTCCATATATGTAGGCCGATGGGAGAAACTTAATTCAATACAGGTTTTGATCCATCCACTGTTGTTAACATATCAGTTGTTGTGGGACACGGAATCGAGGGTTGTTGCACTTGTTGGGAATATGAATGAGGAAACCACACCATAGGAAGGAAACCCCAAAAATATGCATCACCAAAGTTGTTTTGGCCCAACTTACATGCCCTCTTCTTCTGCCACTTGAGCCCGCGCTTCGGCATCAGGATGAGATAGAAAACCAGCACAGCATCACTCAGTTTGCCTAGACTGAAGATGGCGAAAATTAAACTTTTTCGTAATCCGAAAACTTGTACACGCTAGTAAATAAGAACCAATGAATATAATGCTTTTCCATATATGTAGGCCGATGGGAGAAACTTAATTCAATACCAGTTTTGATCCATCCACTGTTGTTAACATATTAATTGTTGTGGGACTGGGAAATGAGGGTTGTTGGACTTGTTGGTATGATGAATCCACACCGTAGGAAAGAAACCTCAAAAATATGCATCATCAAAATTGTTTTGGCCCAACTTATATGCCCTCCTCTTCTGCCACGTGAGCCCTCACTTCGGCATCAGTCCGAGATACAAAACCAATGCAACATGACTTAGTTTGCCCAGACTGAAGAGGGCGAAAATTAAACTTTTTCCTAATCCGAAAACTTGTACACACTAGTAAGTAGGAACCATTGAATATAACGATTTTCCATATATGTAGGCCGAAGGGAGAAACTTAATTCAATACAGGTTTTGATCCATCCACTGTTGTTAACATATCATTTGTTGTGGGACTCGGAATCGAGGGTTGTTGGACTTGTTGGGAATATGAATGAGGAAACCACACCATAGGAACGAAACCTAAAAATATGCATCACCAAAGTTGTTTTGGCCCAATTTACATGCCCTCCTCTTCTGCCACTTGAGCCCACGCTTCGGCAATAGTCCGAGATACAAAACTAGTGCAGCATGACTCCATTTGCCTAGACTGAAGAGGGCGAAAATTAAACTTTTTCCTAATCCAAAAACTTGTACACGCTTGTAAGTAAGAACCAATGAATATAATACTTTTCCATATATGTAGGCCGATGGGAGAAACTTAATTCAATACCAGTTTTGATCCATCCACTGTTGTTAACATATCAATTGTTTTGGGACTTGGAAACGAAGGTTGTTGGACTTGTTGGTATGATGAATGAGGAAACCACACCATAGGAACGAAACCTCAAAAATATGCATCACTAAAGTTGTTTTGGCCCAACTTACATGCCCTCCTCTCCCGGCACTTCAGCCCACGCTTCGGCATCAGGCCAAGATACAAAACCAGCGCAGCATGACTCAGTTTGCCTAGACTGAAGAGGGCGAAAATTAAACTTTTTCCTAATCCAAAAACTTTTACACGCTAGTTAGTAGGAACCAATGAATATAATGCTTTTCCATATATGTAGGCTGATGGGAGAAACTTAATATAGGTTTTGATCCATCCGCTGTTATTAACATACGAAATGTGGTGGGACTCGGAATTGAGGGTTGTTGGACTTGTTGGGAAGATGAATGAGGAAACCACACCATAGGAACGAGACCTGAAAAATATGCATCATCAAAGTTGTTTTGGCCAAATTTACATGCCCTCCTCTTCTGTCACTTGAGCCCACGCTTCAGCAACAGTCCGAGACACAAAACCAGTGCAGCGTGACTCCGTTTGCCTAGACTGAAGAGGGCGAAAATTAATCTTTTTCCTAATCCAAAAACTTGTACACGCTAGTAAGCAGGAACCAACTAATATAATGCTTTTCCATATATGTAGGCCGATCGGAGAAACTTAATTCAATACAGGTTTTGATCCATCCACTGTTGTTAACATATCAATTGCTGTGGGACTCGGAATCGAGGGTTGTTGGACTTGTTGGCATGATGAATGAGGAAACCACACCATAGGAAGGAAACCCCAAAAATATGCATCACCAAAGTTGTTTTGGCCCAACTTACATGCCCTCTTCTTCTGCCACTTGAGCCCGCACTTCGGCATCAGGATGAGATACAAAACCAGCACAGGATGACTCAGTTTGCCTAGACTGAAGAGGGCGAAAATTAAACTTTTTCCTAATCCGAAAACTTGTACACGCTAGTAAGTAAGAGCCAATGAATATAATGCTTTTCCATATATGTAGGCCGATGGGAGAAACTTAATTCATTACCAGTTTTGATCCATCCACTGTTGTTAACATATCAATTGTTTTGGGACACGGAATCGAGGGTTGTTGCACTTGCTAGGAATATGAATGAGGAAACCACACCATAGGAAGGAAACCCCAAAAATATGCATCACCAAAGTTGTTTTGGCCCAACTTACATGCCCTCTTCTTCTACCACTTGAGCCCGCCCTTTGGCATCAGGATGAGATACAAAACCAGCATAGCATCACTCAGTTTGCCTAGACTGAAGAGGGCGAAAATTAAACTTTTTCGTAATCCGAAAACTAGTACACGCTTGTAAATAAGAACCAATGAATATAATGCTTTTCCATATATGTAGGCCGATGGGAGAAACTTAATTCAATACCAGTTTTGATCCATCCACTGTTGTTAACATATTAATTGTTGTGGGACTGGGAAATGATGGTTGTTGGACTTGTTGGTATGATGAATCCACACCATAGGAAAGAAACCTCAAAAATATGCATCATCAAAGTTGTTTTGGCCCAACTTATATGCCCTCCTCTTCTGCCACGTGAGCCCTCGCTTCGGCATCAGTCCGAGATACAAAACCAATGCAGCATGACTTAGTTTGCCTAGACTGAAGAGGGCGAAAATTAAACTTTTTCCTAATCCGAAAACTTGTACACACTAGTAAGTAGGAACCATTGAATATAACGATTTTCCATATATGTAGGCCGAAGGGAGAAACTTAATTCAATACAGGTTTTGATCCATCCACTGTTGTTAACATATCAATTGCTGTGCCACTCAGAATCGAGGGTTGTTGGACTTGTTGGTATGATGAATGAGGAAACCACACCCTAGGAAAGAAACCCCAAAAATATGCATCACCAAAGTTGTTTTGGCCCAACTTACATGCCCTCATCTTCTGCCACTTGAGCCCAGGCTTCGGCATCAGGACGAGATACAAAACAATCGCAGCATGACTCAGTTTGCCTAGACTGAAGAGGGCGAAAATTAAACTTTTTCCTATTCCGAAAACTTGTACACGCTAGTAAGTAGGAGCCAATGAATATAATGCTTTTCCATATATGTAGGCCGATGGGAGAAACTTAATTGAATACCAGTTTTGATCCATCCACTGTTGTTAACATATGAATTGTTTTGGGACTTGGAAACGAAGGTTGTTGGACTTGTTGGAATGATGAATGAGGAGACGACACCATAGGAACGAAACCTCAAAAATATGCATCACCAAAGTTGTTTTGGCCCAACTTAGGTGCCCTCCTCTTCCGGCATTGAGCCCACGCTTCGGCATCAGGCCAAGATACAAAACCAGCGCAGCATGACTTAGTTTGCCTAGACTGAAGAGGGCGAAAATTAAACATTTTCCTAATCCAAAAACTTGTACACGCTTGTAAGTAAGAACCAATGAATTTAATGCTTTTCCATATATGTAGGCCGATGGGAGAAACTTAATTCAACACAGGTTTTGTTCCATCCACTGTTGTTAACATATCATTTGTTGTGGGACTCGGAATCGAGGGTTGTTGGACTTGTTGGGAATATGAATGAGTAAACCACAGCATAGGAACGAAACCTAAAAATATGCATCACCAAAGTTGTTTTGGCCCAATTTACATGCCCTCCTCTTCTGCCACTTGAGCCCACGCTTCGGCAACAGTCCGAGATACAAAACCAGTGCAGCATGACTCCATTTGCCTAGACTGAAGAGGGCGAAAATTAAACTTTTTCCTAATCCAAAAACTTTTACACGCTAGTTAGTAGGAACCAATGAATATAATGCTTTTCCATATATGTAGGCTGATGGGAGAAACTTAATTCAATACAGGTTTTGATTCATCCGCTGTTATTAACATGCCAAATGTGGTGGGACTCGGAATCGAGGGTTGTTGGACTAGTTGGGAAGATAAATGAGGAAACCACACCATAGGAACGAAACCTGAAAAATATGCATCACCAAAGTTGTTTTGGCCAAATTTGCATGCCCTCCTCTTCTGCCACTTGAGCCCACGCTTCAGCAACAGTCCGAGACACAAAACCAGTGCAGCATGACTCCGTTTGCCTAGACTAAAGAGGGCAAAAATTAAACTTTTTCCTAATCCAAAAACTTGTACACGCTAGTAAGCAGGAACCAATGAATATAATGCTTTTCCATATATGTAGGCCGATGGGAGAAACTTAATTCAATATAGGTTTTGATCCATCCACTGTTGTTAACATATCAATTGTTGTGGGACTCGGAATCGAGGGTTGTTGGACTTGTTGGTATGATGAATGAGGAAACCACACCATAGGAAAGAAACCTCAAAAATATGCATCACCAAAGTTGTTGCGGCCCAACTTACATGCCCTCATCTTCTGCCACTTGAGCCCACGCTTCGACATCAGGACGAGATACAAAACCAGCGCAGCATGACTCAGTTTGCCTGGACTGAAGAGGGCGAAAATTAAACTTTTTCCTAATCCGAAAACTTGTACACGCTAGTAAGTAAGAACCGATGAATATAATGCTTTTCCATACATGTAGGCCGATGGGAGAAACTTAATTCAATACCAGTTTTGATCCATCCACTATTGTTAACATATCAATTGTTTTGGGACTGGGAAATGAGGGTAGTTGGACTTGTTGGTATGATGAGTCCACACCATAGGAAAGAAACCTCAAAAATATGCATCACCAAAGTTGTTTTGGCCCAACTTACTTGACCTCATCTTCTGCCACTTGAGCCCATGCTTCGGCATCAGGACGAGATACAAAACCAGCGCAGCATGACTCAGTTTGCCTAGACTGAAGAGGGTGAAAATTAAACTTTTTCCTAATCCGAAAACTTGTACACGCTAGTAAGTTAGAACCAATAAATATAAAGCTTTTCCATATATGTAGGCCGATGGCAGAAACTTAATTCAATACCAGTTTTAATCCATCCACTGTTGTTAACATATCAATTGTTGTGGGACTCGGAATCGAGGGTGGTTGGACTTGTTGGGATGATGAATGAGGAAACCACACCATAGGAACGAAACCTCAAAAATATGCATCACCAAAGTTGTTTTGGCCCAACTTACATGCCCTGCTCTTCTGCCACTTGAGCCCACGCTTCGGCATCAGTCCGAGATACAAAACCAACGCAGCATGACTCAGTTTGCCTAGACTGAAGAGGGCAAAAATTAAACTTTTCCAAATCCAAAAACTTGTACACTCTAGTAAGTAGGAACCAAGTAATATAATGCTTTTCCATATATGTAGGCCGATGGGAGAAACTTAATTCAATACAGGTTTTGGTCCTTCCACTGTTGTTAACTTATCATTTGTTGTGGGACTCAGAATCGAGGGTTGTTGGACTTGTTGGGAAGATAAATGAGGAAACCACACCATTGGAACGAAACCTCAAAAATATGCGTCGCCAAAGTTGTTTTGGCCCAACTTACATGCCCTCCTCTCCTGCCACATGAGCCCACGCTTCGGCATCAGTCCGAGACACAAAACCAATGTAGCATGACTCAGTTTGCTTAGACAGAAGAGGGCGAAAATTAAACTTGTCCTAATTCGAAAACTTGTACATGCTAGTAAGTAGAAACCAATGAATATAATGCTTTTCCATATATGTAGGACGATGGGAGAAGCTTAATTCAATACCAGTTTTGATCCATCCACTGTTGTTAACTTATCAATTGTTGTCGGACTCGGAATTGAGGGTAGTTGGACTTGTTGGGAAGATGAATGAGGAAACCACATCATAGGAACGAAACCTCAAAAATATGCGTCACCAAAGTTGTTTTGGCCCAACTTACATGCCCTCCTCTTCTGCCACATGAGCCCACGCTTCGGCATCAGTCCGAGACACAAAACCAACGTAGCATGACTCAGTTTGCTTAGACTGAAGAGGGCGAAAATTAAACTTTTCCTAATCTGAAAACTTGTACACGCTAGTAAGTAGGAACCAATGAATATGATGCTTTTCCATATATGTAGGACGATGGGAGAAGCTTAATTCAATACCAGTTTTGATCCATCCACTGTTGTTAACATATCAATTGTTGTGGGACTCGGAATTGAGGGTAGTTGGACTTGTTGGGAAGATGAATGAGGAAACCACATCATAGGAACGAAACCTCAAAAATATGCGTCACCAAAGTTGTTTTGGCCCAACTTACATGCCCTCCTCTTCTGCCACTTGAGCCCACGCTTCGGCATCAGTCCGAGATACAAAACCAACGCAGCATGACTCAGTTTGCCTAGACTGAAGAGGGCAAAAATTAAACTTTTCCAAATCCAAAAACTTGTACACTCTAGTAAGTAGGAACCAAGTAATATAATGCTTTTCCATATATGTAGGCCGATGGGAGAAACTTAATTCAATACAGGTTTTGGTCCATCCACTGTTGTTAACATATCATTTGTTGTGGGACTCAGAATCGAGGGTTGTTGGACTTGTTGGGAAGATAAATTAGGAAACCACACCATTGGAACGAAACCTCAAAAATATGCGTCGCCAAAGTTGTTTTGGCCCAACTTACATGCCCTCCTCTTCTGCCACATGAGCCCACGCTTCGACATCAGTCCGGGACACAAAACCAACGTAGCATGACTCAGTTTGCTTAGACTGAAGAGGGCGAAAATTAAACTTTTCCTAATCCGAAAACTTGTACACGCTAGTAAGTAGGAACCAATGAATATAATGCTTTTCCATAGATGTAGGACAATGGGAGAAGCTTAATTCAATGCCAGTTTTGATCCATCCACTGTTGTTAACATATCAATTGTTGTGGGACTCGGAATTGAGGGTAGTTGGACTTGTTGGGTAGATGAATGAGGAAACCACATCATAGGAACGAAACCTCAAAAATATGCGTCACCAAAGTTGTTTTGGCCCAACTTACATGCCCTCCTCTTCTGCCACATGAGCCCACGCTTCGGCATCAGTCCAAGACACAAAACCAACGTAGCATGACTCAGTTTGCTTAGACTGAAGAGGTCGAAAATTAAACTTTTCCTAATCCGAAAACTTGTACACGCTAGTAAGTAGGAACCAATGAATATAATGCTTTTGCATATATGTAGGACGATGGAAGAAGCTTAATTCAATACCAGTTTTGATCCATCCACTGTTGTTAACATATCAATTGTTGTGGGACTCGGAATTGAGGGTAGTTGGACTTGTTGGGAAGATGAATGAGGAAACCACATAATAGGAACCAAACCTCAAAAATATGCGTCACCAAAGTTGTTTTGGCCCAACTTACGTGCCCTCCTCTTGTGCCACTTGAGCCCACGCTTCGGCATCTGTCTAAGATACAAGACCAGCGCAGCATGACTTAGTTTGCCTAGATTGAAGAGGGTGAAAATTAAACTCTTTCCTAATCCGAAAACTTGTACACGCTAGTAAGTAGGAACCGATGAATATAATGCTTTTCCGTATATGTAGGCCGATGGGAGAAACTTAATTCAATATAGGTTTTGATCCATCCACTATTGTTAATATATCAATTGTTGTGGGACTCGGCATCGAGGGTGGTTGGACTTGTTGGGAAGATGAATGATGAAACTACACAGTACGAACGAAACCTTAAAAATATGCAACACCAAAGTTATTTTGGCCCAACTTACATGCCCTCCCCTTCAGCCACTTGAGCCCACGCTTCGGCATCAGTCCGAGATATAAAACCAGCGCAGCATGACTCAGTTTGCCTAGACTGAAGAGGGCAAAAATTAAACTTTTTCCTAATCCGAAAACTTGCACACGCTAGTAAGTAGGAGCCATTGAATTTAATGCTTTTCCATATATGTAGGCCAATGGGAGAAACTTAATTCAATATAGGTCTTGATCCATCCACTGTTGTTAACATATCAATTGTTATGGGACTCAGAATCGAGGTTTGTTGGACTTGTTAGAAAGATGAATGAGGAAAACACACCATAGGAACGAAACCTCAAAAATATGCATCACCAAAGTTGTTTTGGCCCAAGTTTCATGCACTCCTCTTCTGCCACTTGAGCCCACGCTTCGGCAACAGGCCGAGATATGAAACCAGCGTAGCATGACTCAGTTTGCCTAGACTGAAGAGGGCGAAAATTAACCTTTTCCTAATTCAAAAACTTGTACACGCTAGTAAGTAGGAATCAATGAATATAATGCTTTTCCATATATGTAGGCCCATGGGAGATCCTTAATTCAATACTGGTTTTGGTCCATCAACTGTTGTTAACATATCATTTGTTGTGAGACTAGAAATCGAGGGTTGTTGGACTTGTTGGGAAGATGAATGAGGAAACCACACCATAGGAATGAAACCTCAAAAATATGCATCACCAAAGTTGTTTTGGCCTAACTTACATGCCCTCCTCTATTGCCACTTGAGCCCACACTTCGGCATCAGTCCGAGATACAACACCAGCGCAGCATGACTCAGTTTGCCTAGACTGAAGAGGGCGAAAATTAAACTTTTTCCTAATCCGAAAACTTTTACAGGCTGGAAAGTAGGAACCAATGAATATAATGCTTTTACATATATGTAGGCCGATGGGAGAAACTTAATTCGGTACCTGTTTTGATCCATCCACTGTTATAAACATATCAATTGTTGTGGGACTCGGAATCGAGGGTTGTTGGGCTTGTTGGTAAGATGAATGAGGAAACCACACAATTGAATTAAGTTTCTCCCATCGGCCTACATATATGGAAAAGCATTAAATTCATTGGCTCCTACTTACTAGCGTGTACAAGTTTTCGGATTAGGAAAAAGTTTAATTTTTGCCCTCTTCAGTCTAGGCAAACTGAGTCATGCTGCGCTGGTTTTGTATCTCGGACTGATGCCGAAGCGTGGGCTCAAGTGGCTGAAGGGGAGGGCATGTAAGTTGGGCCAAAATAACTTTGGTGTTGCATATTTTTAAGGTTTCGTTCGTACTGTGTAGTTTCATCATTCATCTTCCCAACAAGTCCAACAACCCTCGATTCCGAGTCCCACAACAATTGATATATTAACAATAGTGGATGGATCAAAACCTGTATTGAATTAAGTTTCTCCCATCGGCCTACATATATGGAAAAGCATTATATTCATCGGTTCCTACTTACTAGCGTGTACAAGTTTTCGGATTAGGAAAGAGTTTAATTTTCACCCTCTTCAGTCTAGGCAAACTATGTCATGCTGCGCTGGTCTTGTATCTTAGACTGATGCCGAAGCTTGGGCTCAAGTGGCAGAAGAGGAGGGCATGTAAGTTGGGCCAAAACAACTTTGGTGACGCATATTTTTGAGGTTTCGTTCCTATTATGTGGTTTCCTCATTCATCTTCCCAACAAGTCCAACTACCCTCAATTCCGAGTCCCACAACAATTGATATGTTAATAACAGTGGATGGGTCAAAACTGGTATTGAATTAAGCTTCTTCCATCGTCCTACATATATGGAAAAGCATTATATTCATTGGTTCCTACTTACTAGCGTGTACAAGTTTTTGGATTAGGAAAAGTTTAATTTTGGCCCTCTTCAGTCTAAGCAAACTGAGTCATGCTACGTTGGTTTTGTGTCTTGGACAGATGCCGAAGCGTGGGCTCATGTGGCAGAAGAGGAGGGCATATAAGTTGGGCCAAAACAACTTTGGTGACGCATATTTTTGAGGTTTCGTCCCTATGATGTGGTTTCCTCATTCATCTTCCCAACAAGTCCAACTACCCTCAATTCCGAGTCCCACAACAATTGATATGTTAACAACAGTGGATGGACCAAAACCTGTATTAAATTAAGTTTCTCCCATCGGCCTACATATATGGAAAAGCATTATATTACTTGGTTCCTACTTACTAGAGTGTACAAGTTTTTGGATTTGGAAAAGTTTAATTTTCGCCCTCTTCAGTCTAGGCAAACTGAGTCATGCTGCGTTGGTTTTGTATCTTGGACTGATGCCGAAGCGTGGGCTCAAGTGGCAGAAGAGGAGGGCATGTAAGTTGGGCCAAAACAACTTTGGTGATGCATATTTTTGAGGTTTCGTTCCTATGGTGTGGTTTCCTCATTCATCAAACTAACAAACCTCCGAGTCCCACAACAATTGATATGTTAGCAACAGTGGATGGATCGAGACCTGTATCGAATTAAGTTTCTCCCATCGGCCTACATATATGGAAATGCACTATATTCATTGGTTCCTACTTACTAGCGTGTACAAATTTTCGGATTAGGAAAACTTTAATTGTCGCCCTCTTCCGTCAAGGCAAACTGAGTCATGCTGCGTTGGTTTTGTATCTCGGACTGATGTCGAAGCGTGGGATCAAGTGGCAGAAGAGGAGGGCATGTAAGTTGGGCCAAAACAACTTTGGTGATGCATATTTTTGAGCTTTCGTTCCAATGGTATGGTTTCCTCATTCATAATGCCAACAAGTCCAACAACCCTGAATTCCATGTCCCACAACAATTGATATGTTAACAACAGTGGATGGATCAAAACCTGTATTGAATCAAGTTTCTCCCATCGGCCTACATATATGGAAAAGCATTATATTCATTGGTTCCTACTTGCTAGTGTGTACAAGTTTTCGGAATAGGAAAAAGTATAATTTTCGCCCTCTTCAGTCTAGGCAAACTAAGTCATGCAACGTTGGTTTTGTGTCTCGGACTAATGCTGAAGCGTGGGCTCACGTGGCAGAAGAGGAGGGCATGTAAGTTGGGCCAAAACAACTTTGGTGATGCATATTTTTGAGGTTTCTTTCCTATGGTGTGGTTTCCTCATTCATCATACCAACATGTCCAACAACCCTCGATTCTGAGTCCCACAACAATTGATGTGTTAACAACAGTTGACGGAACAAAACCTGTATTGAATTAAGTTTTGCCCATCGGCCTACATATATGGAAAAGCATTATATTCGTTGGTTCTTACTTACTAGCGTGTACAAGTTTTCGGATTAGGAAAAAGTTTAATTTTCGCCCTCTTCAGTCAAGGCAAACTGAGTCATGCTGTGCTGGTTTTGTATCTCATCCTGATGTCGAAGCGCGGGCTCAACTGGCAGAAGAAGAGGGCTCGTAAGTTGGGCCAAAACAACTATGGTGATGCATATTTTTGAGGTTTCTTTCCTATGGTGTGTTTTCCTCTTTCATCAATCCAACAAGTCCAGCAACCCTCGATTCTGAGCCCCACAACAATTGATATGTTAACAACAGTGGATGGATCAAAACCTGTATTGAATTAAGTTTCTCCCATCAGCCTACATATATGGAAAAGCATTATATTCATTGGTTCCTGCATAATAGTGTGTACAAGTTTTTGGATTAGGAAAAAGTTTAATTTTCGCCCTCTTCAGTCTAGGCAAACGGAGTCATGCTGCACTGGATTTGTGTCTCGGACTGTTGCTGAAGCGTGGGCTCAAGTGGCAGAAGAGGAGGGCTTGTAAATTTGGCTAAAACAACTTTGGTGATGCATATTTTTGAGGTTTCGTTCCTATGGTGTGGTTTCCTCATTCATATTCCCAACAAGTCCAACAACCCTCGATTCTGAGTCCCACAACAAATGATATGTTAACAACAGTGGATGGAAGAAAACCTGTGTTGAATTAAGTTTCTCCCATCGGCCTACATATATGGAAAAGCATTATATTCATTGGTTCTTACTTACAAGCGTGTACAAGTTTTTGGATTAGGAAAAAGTTTAATTTTCGCCCTCTTCAGTCTAGGCAAACTGAGTCATGCTGCACTGGTTTTGTATCCCGGACTGTTGCCGAAGCGTGGGCTCAAGGGGCGGAAGAGGAGGGCATGTAAGTTGGGCCAAAACAACTTTGGTGATGCATATTTTTGAGGTTTCGTTCCTATGGTGTGGTTTCCTTATTCATCATACCAACAAGTCCAACAACCTTCGTTTCCGAGTCCCAAAACAATTGATATGTTAACAACAGTGGATGGATCAAAACTGGTATTGAATTAAGTTTCTCCCATCGGCCTACATATATGGAAAAGCATTATATTCATTGGTTGTTACTTACAAGCGTGTACAAGTTTTTGGATTAGGAAAAAGTTTAATTTTCGCCCTCTTCAGTCTAGGCAAACTGAGTCATGCTGCGCTGGTTTTGTATCCCGGACTATTGCCGAAGCGTGGGCTCAAGTGGCGGAAGAGGAGAGCATGTAAGTTGGGCCAAAACAACTTTGGTGATGCATATTTTTGAGGTTTCGTTCCTATGGTGTGGTTTCCTCATTCATCATACCAACAAGTCCAACACCTTCGTTTCTGAGTCCCAAAACAATTGATATGTTAACAACAGTGGATGGATCAAAACTGGTATTGAATTAAGTTTCTCCCATCGGCCTACATATATGGAAAAGCATTATATTAATTGGTTGTTACTTACAAGCGTGTAGAAGTTTTTGGATTAGGAAAAAGTTTAATTTTCTCCCTCTTCAGTCTAGGCAAACTGAGTCATGCTGCGCTGGTTTTGTATCTTGGCCTGATGCTGAAGCGTGGGCTCAAGTGGTGGAACAGGAGGGCATGTAAGTTGGGCCAAAACAACTTTGGTGATGCATATTTTGTAGGTTTCGTTCCTATGGTGTGGTTTCCTCATTCATCATACCAACAACTCCAACAACCTTTGTTTCCAAGTCCCAAAACAATTGATATGTTAACAACAGCGGATGGATAAAAACTGGTGTTTTAAGTTTCTCACATCGACCTACGTATACGGAAACGCATTATATTCATTGGCTTTTACTTACTAGCGTGTACAAGTTTTCGGATTAGGAAAAATTTTAATTTTTGCCCTCTTCAGTCTAGGCAAACTGAGTCATGCTGCGCTGGTTTTGTATCTCGTCCTGATGCTGAAGCGTGGGATTAAGTGGCAGAAGATGAGGGCATGTAAGTTGGGCCAAAACAACTTTGGTGATGCATATTTTTGGGGTTTTTTCCTATGGTGTGGTTTCCTCATTCATCATACCAACAAGTCCAACAACACTCGATTCCGTGTCCCACAACAATTGATATGTTAACAACAGTGGATGGATCAAAACCTGTATTGAATTAAGTTTCTCCCTTCGGCCTACATATATGTAAAATCGTTATATTCAATGGTTCCTACTTACTACCGTGTACAAGTTTTGGGATTAGGAAAAAGTTTAATTTTCGCCCTCTTCAGTCTAGGCAAACTAAGTCATGCTGCGTTGGTTTTGTATCTCGGACTGATGCCGAAGCGTGGGCTCACGTGGCAGAAGAGGAGGGCATGTAAATTGGGCCAAAACAACTTTCGGGATGCATATTGTTGAGATTTCTTTCCTATGGTGTGGTTTCAACATACCAACAAGTCCAACAACCCTCATTTCCGAGTCCCACAACAATTGATATGTTAACAACAGTGGATGGATCAAAACTGGTATTGAATTAAGTTTCTCCCATCGGCCTACATATATGGAAAAGCATTATATTCATGGGTTCTTACTTACTAGCGTGTACAAGTTTTCGGATTAGGAAAAAGTTTAGTTTTTGCCCGCTTCAGTCTAGGCAAACTGAGTCATGCTGCGCTGGTTTTGTATCTCGTCCTGATGCCGAAGCGTGGGCTCAAGTGGCAGAAGAGGAGGGCATGTAAGTTGGGCCAAAACAACTTTGGTGATGCATATTTTTGAGGTTTCTTTCCTATGGTGTGGTTTCCTCATTCATCATACCAACATGTCCAACAACCCTCGATTCCGAGTCCCACAACAATTGATATGTTAACAACAGTGGATGGATCAAAACTTGTATTGAATTAAGTTTCTCCCACTGGCCTACATATCTGGAAAAGCGTTATATTCGTTGGTTCTTACTTACTAGCGTGTACAAGTTTTTGGACTAGGAAAAAGTTTAATTTTCGCCCCCTTCAGTCTAGGCAAACTGAGTCATGCTGCGCTAGTTTTGTATCTTGGCCTGATGCCGAAGCGTGGGCTCAACTGGCAGAAGAGGAGCGCATGTAAGTTGGGCCAAAGCAACTTTGGTGATGCATGTTTTTGAGGTTTCGTTCTTATGGTCTGGTTTCCTCATTCATCGTACCAACAAGTCCAACAACCCTCATTTTCGAGTCCCACAACAATTGATATGTTTACAACAGTGGAAGGGTCAAAACTGGTTTTGAATTGAGTTTCTCCCATCGGCCTACATATATGGAAAAGCATTATATTCATTGGTTCTTACTTACTAGCGTGTACAAGTTTTCGGATTAGGAAAGAGTTTAATTTTCGCCCTCTTCAGTCTAGGCAAACTGAGTCATGCTGCGCTGGTTTTGTATCTCGTCCTGATGCCGAAGCGTGGGCTCAAGCGGCAGAAGATGAGGGCATGTAAGTCGGGCCAAAACAACTTTGGTGATGCATATTTTTGAGGTTTCGTTCGTATGGTGTGGTCTCCTCATTCATCATACCAACAAGTCCAACAACCTTCGTTTCCGAGTCCCAAAACAATTGATATGTTAACAATAGTGGATGGATCAAAACTGGCATTGAATTAAGTTTCTCCCATTGGCCTACATATATGGAAAAGTATTATATTCTTTGGTTATTACTTACTAGCGTGTACAAGTTTTTGGGTTAGGAAAAAGTTTAATTTTTGCCCTCTTCAGTCTAGGCAAACTGAGTCATGCTGCGCTGGTTTTGTATCTTGGCCTGATGCCGAAGCGTGGGCTCAAGTGACAGATGAGCAGGGCATGTAATTTGGGCCAAAACAACTTTGGTGATGCATATTTTTGAGGTTTCTTTCCTATGGTGTGGTTTCCTCATTCATCATACCAACATGTCCAACAACCCTCGATTCCGAGTCCCACAACAATTGATATGTTAACAACAGTGGATGGATCAAAACCTGTATTGAATTAAGTTTCTCCCACTGGCCTACATATCTGGAAAAGCGTTATATTCGTTGGTTCTTACTAGCGTGTACAAGTTTTCGGATTAGGAAAAAGTTTAATTTTCGCCCTCTTCAGTCTAGGCAAACTGAGTCATGCTGCGTTGGTTTTATATCTCATCCTGATGTCGAAGCGCGGGCTCAAGTGGCAGAAGAAGAGGGCTCGTAAGTTGTGCCAAAACAACTATGGTGATGCATATTTTTGAGGTTTCTTTCCTATGGTGTGTTTTCCTCTTTCATCATTCCAATAAGTCCAACAACCCTCGATTCTGAGCCCCACAACAATTGATATGTTAACAACAGTGGACAGATCAAAACCTGTATTGAATTAAGTTTCTCCCATCGGCCTACATATATGGAAAAGCATTATATCCATTGGTTCTTACTTACTAGCGTGTACAAGTTTTCGGATTAGGAAAAGTTTAATTTTCGCCATCTTCTGTCTAGGCATACTGAGTCATGCTGCGTTGGTTTTGTATTTCGGACTGATGCCGAAGCATGGGCTCATGTGGCAGAAGAGGAGGGCATATAAGTTGGGCCAAAACAACTTTGGTGATGTATATTTTTGAGGTTTCGTTCCTATGGTGTGGTTTTCTCATTCATCTCCCCAACAAGTCCAACAACCCTCGATTCCGAGTCCCACAACATTTGATATGTTAACAACAGTGGATGGATCAAAACCTGTATTGAATTAAGTTTCTCCCATCGGCCTACATATATGGAAAAGCATTATATTCATTGGTTCCTGCTTACTAGCGTGTACTAGTTTTTGGATTCGGAAAAGTTTAATTTTCGCCCCCTTCAGTCTACGCAAACGGAGTCATGCTATGCTAGTTTTCTATCTCGTCCTGATGCGAAGCGTGGGCTCAAGTGGCAGAAGATGAGGGCGTTTAAGTAGGGCCAAAACAACTTTGGTGATGCATATTTTTGAGGTTTCTTTCCTATGGTGTGGTTTGCTCATTCATCATACCAACATGGCCAACAACACTCGATTCCGAGTCCGACAACAATTGATATGTTAACAACAGTGGATGGAACAAATCCTGTATTGAATTAAGTTTCTCCCATCGGCCTACATATATGGAAAAGCATTATATTCATTGGTTCTTACTTACTAGCGTGTACATGTTTTTGGATTAGGAAAAAGTTTAATTTTCGCCCTCTTAAGTCTAGGCAAACTGAGTCATGCCGCGCTGGTTTTGTATCTTGGCCTGATGCCGAAGCATGCGCTCAAGTGGCAGAAGAGGAGGACATGTAAGTTGGGCCAAAAAACTTTGGTGATGCATATTTTTGAGGTTTCGTTCGTATGGTGTGGTTTCCTCATTCATCATACCAACAAGTCCGACGACCCTCGTTTCCGAGTCCCACAACAATTGATATGTTAACAACAGTGGATGGGTCAAAACTGGTATTGAATTGAGTTTCTCCCATCGGCCGACATATATGGAAAAGCATTATATTCATTGGTTCTTACTTACTAGCGTGTATAAGTTTTCGGATTAGGAAAAAGTTTAATTTTTGCCCTCTTCAGTCTAGGCAAACTGAGTCATGCTGCGCTGGTTTTGTATCTCGTCCTGATGCGGAAGCATGGGCTCAACTGGCAGAAGATGAGGACAAGTAAGTTGGGCCAAAACAACTTTGGAGATGCATATTTTTGAGGTTTCTTTCCTATGGTGTGGTTTCTTCATTCATCATTCCAAGATGTCCAACAACCCTTGATTCTGAGTCCCACAACAATTGAAATGTTAATAACAGTGGACGGATCAAAACCTGTATTGAATTAAATTTCTCCCATCGGCCTACATATACGGAAAAGCATTATATTCATTGGTTCCTACTTACTAGCGTGTAAAAGTTTTCGGATTTGGAAAAAGTTTAATTTTCGCCCTCTTCAGTCTAAGCAAACTGAGTCATGCCGCGTTGGTTTTGTATCTCGGACTGATGCCGAAGCATGGGTTCACATGGTAGAAGAGAAGGGCATGTAAGTTGGGCCAAAACAACTTTGGTGATGCATATTTTTGAGGTTTCGTTCCTATGGTGTGGTTTTCTCATTCATCTTCCCAACAAGTCCAACAACCCTCGATTCCGAGTCCCACACATTTGATATGTTAACAACAGCGGATGGATCAAAACCAGTATTGAATTAAGTTTCTCCCATCGGCCTACATATATGGAAAAGCATTATATTCATTGGTACCTGCTTACTAGCGTGTACAAGCTTTTGGATTATGAAAAAGTTTAATTTTCGCCCTCTTCAGTCTAGGCAAACAGAGTCATGCTGCACTGGTTTTGTGTCTCGGACTGTTGCTGAAGCGTGGGCTCAAGTGGCAGAAGAGGAGGGCATGTAAATTGGGCCAAAACAACTTTCCTGATGCATATTCTGAGGTTCCGTTCCTATGGTGTGGTTTCCTCATTCATATTCCCTACAAGTCCAACAACCCTCCATTCGGAGTCCCACAACAAATGATATGTTAACAACAGTGGATGGAACAAGACCTGTGTTGAATTAAGTTTCTCCCATCGGCCTACGCATATGGAAAAGCAGTATATTCATTGGTTCCTACTTACAAGCGTGTACAAGTTTTTGGATTAGGAAAAAGTTTAATTTTTGCCCTCTTCTGTCTAGGCAAACTGAGTCATGCTGCGCTGGTTTTGTATCTTGGCGGAAGAGGAGGGCATGTAAGTTGGGCCAAAACAACTTTGGTGATGCATATATCTGAGGTTTCGTTCCTATGGTGTGGTTTCCTCATTCATTATACCAACAAGTCCAACAACCTTCATTTCCGAGTCCCACAACAATTGATATCTTAACAACAGTGGATGGATCAAAACTGGTATTGAATTAAGTTTCTCCCATTGGCCTTCATATATGGAAAAGCATTATATTTATTGGTTCTTACTTACTAGCGTGTATAAGTTTTCGGATTAGGAAAAAGTTTAATTTTCGCCCTCTTCAGTCTAGGCAAACTGAGTCATGCTGCGCTGGTTTTGTATCTCGTCCTGATGCGGAAGCATGGGCTCAAGTGGCAGAAGATGAGGACAAGTAAGTTGGGCCAAAACAACTTTGGAGATGCATATTTTTGAGGTTTCTTTCCTATGGTGTGGTTTCTTCATTCATCATTCCAAGATGTCCAACAACCCTTGATTCTGAGTCCCACAACAATTGAAATGTTAATAACAGTGGACGGATCAAAACCTGTAATGAATTAAATTTCTCCCATCGGCCTACATATACGGAAAAGCATTATATTCATTGGTTCCTACTTACTAGCGTGTAAAAGTTTTCGGATTTGGAAAAAGTTTAATTTTCGCCCTCTTCAGTCTAGGCAAACTGAGTCATGCCACATTGGTTTTGTATCTCGGACTGATGCCGAAGCATGGGTTCACATGGTAGAAGAGAAGGGCATGTAAGTTGGGCCAAAACAACTTTGGTGATGCATATTTTTGAGGTTTCGTTCCTATGGTGTGGTTTTCTCATTCATCTTCCCAACAAGTCCAACAACCCTCGATTCCGAGTCCCACAACATTTGATATGTTAGCAACAGCGGATGGATCAAAACCTGTATTGAATTAAGTTTCTCCCATCGGCCTACATATATGGAAAAGCATTATATTAATTGGTACCTGCTTACTAGCTTGTACAAGTTTTTGGATTATGAAAAAGTTTAATTTTCTCCCTCTTCAGTCTAGGCAAACTGATGCCAAAGCATGGGCTCAAGTGGCAGAAGAGGAGGGCACGTAAGTTGGTCCAAAACAACTTTGGTGATGCATATTTTTGAGGTTTCGTTCCTATGGTGTGGTTTCCTCATTCATCATACAAATAAGTCCAACAACCCTCGATTCTGAGTCCCACAACAATTGATATCTTAACAACAGTGGATGGATCAAAACTGGTATTGAATTAAGTTTCTCCCTTTGGCCTACATATATGGAAAAGCATTATATTTATTGGTTCTTACTTACTAGCGTGTACAAGTTTTCGGATTAGGAAAAAGTTTAATTTTTGCCCTCTTCAGTCTAGGCAAACTGAGTCATGCTGCGCTGGTTTTGTATCTCGTCCTGATGCGGAAGCATGGGCTCAACGGGCAGAAGATGAGGACAAGTAAGTTGGGCCAAAACAACTTTGGAGATGCATATTTTTGAGGTTTCTTTCCTATGGTGTGGTTTCTTCATTCATCATTCCAAGATGTCCAACAACCCTTGATTCTGAGTCCCACAACAATTGAAATGTTAATAACAGTGGACGGATCAAAACCTGTATTGAATTAAATTTCTCCCATCGGCCTACATATACGGAAAAGCATTATATTCATTGGTTCCTACTTACTAGCGTGTAAAAGTTTTCGGATTTGGAAAAAGTTTAATTTTCGCCCTCTTCAGTCTAGGCAAACTGAGTCATGCCGCGTTGGTTTTGTATCTCGGACTGATGCCGAAGCATGGGTTCACATGGTAGAAGAGAAGGGCATGTAAGTTGGGCCAAAACAACTTTGGTGATGCATATTTTTGAGGTTTCGTTCCTATGGTGTGGTTTTCTCATTCATCTTCCCAACAAGTCCAACAACCCTCGATTCCGAGTCCCACAACATTTGATATGTTAACAACAGCGGATGGATCAAAACCTGTATTGAATTAAATTTCTCCCATCGGCCTACAAATATGGAAAAGCATTATATTCATTGGTACCTGCTTACTAGCGTGTACAAGTTTTTGGATTATGAAAAAGTTTAATTTTCGCCCTCTTCAGTCTAGGCAAACAGAGTCATGCTGCACTGGTTTTGTGTCTCGGACTGTTGCTGAAGCGTGGGCTCAAGTGGCAGAAGAGGAGGGCATGTAAATTGGGCCAAAACAACTTTCCTGATGCATATTCTGAGGTTCCGTTCCTATGGTGTGGTTTCCTCATTCATATTCCCTACAAGTCCAACAACCCTCGATTCGGAGTCCCACAACAAATGATATGTTAACAACAGTGGATGGAACAAGACCTGTGTTGAATTAAGTTTCTCCCATCGGCCTACGCATATGGAAAAGCAGTATATTCATTGGTTCCTACTTACAAGCGTGTACAAGTTTTTGGATTAGGAAAAAGTTTAATTTTTGCCCTCTTCTGTCTAGGCAAACTGAGTCATGCTGCGCTGGTTTTGTATCTTGGCGGAAGAGGAGGGCCTGTAAGTTGGGCCAAAACAACTTTGGTGATGCATATATCTGAGGTTTCGTTCCTATGGTGTGGTTTCCTCATTCATTATACCAACAAGTCCAACAACCTTCATTTCCGAGTCCCACAACAATTGATATCTTAACAACAGTGGATGGATCAAAACTGGTATTGAATTAAGTTTCTCCCATTGGCCTTCATATATGGAAAAGCATTATATTTATTGGTTCTTACTTACTAGCGTGTATAAGTTTTCGGATTAGGAAAAAGTTTAATTTTCGCCCTCTTCAGTCTAGGCAAACTGAGTCATGCTGCGTTGGTTTTATATCTCATCCTGATGTCGAAGCGCGGGCTCAAGTGGCAGAAGAAGAGGGCTCGTAAGTTGGGCCAAAACAACTATGGTGATGCATATTTTTGAGGTTTCTTTCCTATGGTGTGTTTTCCTCTTTCATCATTCCAACAAGTCCAACAACCCTCGATTCTGAGCCCCACAACAATTGATATGTTAACAACAGTGGACAGATCAAAACCTGTATTGAATTAAGTTTCTCCCATCGGCCTACATATATGGAAAAGCATTATATCCATTGGTTCTTACTTACTAGCGTGTACAAGTTTTCGGATTAGGAAAAGTTTAATTTTCGCCCTCTTCTGTCTAGGCATACTGAGTCATGCTGCGTTGGTTTTGTATTTCGGACTGATGCCGAAGCATGGGCTCATGTGGCAGAAGAGGAGGGCATATAAGTTGGGCCAAAACAACTTTGGTGATGTATATTTTTGAGGTTTCGTTCCTATGGTGTGGTTTTCTCATTCATCTCCCCAACAAGTCCAACAACCCTCGATTCCGAGTCCCACAACATTTGATATGTTAACAACAGTGGATGGATCAAAACCTGTATTGAATTAAGTTTCTCCCATCGGCCTACATATATGGAAAAGCATTATATTCATTGGTACCTGCTTACTAGCGTGTACAAGTTTTTGGATTATGAAAAAGTTTAATTTTCGCCCTCTTCAGTCTAGGCAAACAGAGTCATGCTGCACTGGTTTTGTGTCTCGGACTGTTGCTGAAGCGTGGGCTCAAGTGGCAGAAGAGGAGGGCATGTAAATTGGGCCAAAACAACTTTCCTGATGCATATTCTGAGGTTCCGTTCCTATGGTGTGGTTTCCTCATTCATATTCCCTACAAGTCCAACAACCCTCGATTCGGAGTCCCACAACAAATGATATGTTAACAACAGTGGATGGAACAAGACCTGTGTTGAATTAAGTTTCTCCCATCGGCCTACGCATATGGAAAAGCAGTATATTCATTGGTTCCTACTTACAAGCGTGTACAAGTTTTTGGATTAGGAAAAAGTTTAATTTTTGCCCTCTTCTGTCTAGGCAAACTGAGTCATGCTGCGCTGGTTTTGTATCTTGGCGGAAGAGGAGGGCATGTAAGTTGGGCCAAAACAACTTTGGTGAGGCATATATCTGAGGTTTCGTTCCTATGGTGTGGTTTCCTCAATCATTATACCAACAAGTCCAACAACCTTCATTTCCGAGTCCCACAACAATTGATATCTTAACAACAGTGGATGGTTCAAAACTGGTATTGAATTAAGTTTCTCCCATTGGCCTTCATATATGGAAAAGCATTATATTTATTGGTTCTTACTTACTAGCGTGTATAAGTTTTCGGATTAGGAAAAAGTTTAATTTTCGCCCTCTTCAGTCTAGGCAAACTGAGTCATGCTGCGCTGGTTTTGTATCTCGTCCTGATGCGGAAGCATGGGCTCAACTGGCAGAAGATGAGGACAAGTAAGTTGGGCCAAAACAACTTTGGAGATGCATATTTTTGAGGTTTCTTTCCTATGGTGTGGTTTCTTCATTCATCATTCCAAGATGTCCAACAACCCTTGATTCTGAGTCCCACAACAATTGAAATGTTAATAACAGTGGACGGATCAAAACCTGTATTGAATTAAATTTCTCCCATCGGCCTACATATACGGAAAAGCATTATATTCATTGGTTCCTACTTACTAGCGTGTAAAAGTTTTCGGATTTGGAAAAAGTTTAATTTTCGCCCTCTTCAGTCTAGGCAAACTGAGTCATGCCACGTTGGTTTTGTATCTCGGACTGATGCCGAAGCATGGGTTCACATGGTAGAAGAGAAGGGCATGTAAGTTGGGCCAAAACAACTTTGGTGATGCATATTTTTGAGGTTTCGTTCCTATGGTGTGGTTTTCTCATTCATCTTCCCAACAAGTCCAACAACCCTCGATTCCGAGTCCCACAACATTTGATATGTTAGCAACAGCGGATGGATCAAAACCTGTATTGAATTAAGTTTCTCCCATCGGCCTACATATATGGAAAAGCATTATATTAATTGGTACCTGCTTACTAGCGTGTACAAGTTTTTGGATTATGAAAAAGTTTAATTTTCTCCCTCTTCAGTCTAGGCAAACTGAGTCATGCTGCGCTGGTTTTGTATCTTGGCCTGATGCCAAAGCATGGGCTCAAGTGGCAGAAGAGGAGGGCACGTAAGTTGGTCCAAAACAACTTTGGTGATGCATATTTTTGAGGTTTCGTTCCTATGGTGTGGTTTCCTCATTCATCATACAAATAAGTCCAACAACCCTCGATTCTGAGTCCCACAACAATTGATATCTTAACAACAGTGGATGGATCAAAACTGGTATTGAATTAAGTTTCTCCCTTTGGCCTACATATATGGAAAAGCATTATATTTATTGGTTCTTACTTACTAGCGTGTACAAGTTTTCGGATTAGGAAAAAGTTTAATTTTTGCCCTCTTCAGTCTAGGCAAACTGAGTCATGCTGCGCTGGTTTTGTATCTCGTCCTGATGCGGAAGCATGGGCTCAACTGGCAGAAGATGAGGACAAGTAAGTTGGACCAAAACAACTTTGGAGATGCATATTTTTGAGGTTTCTTTCCTATGGTGTGGTTTCTTCATTCATCATTCCAAGATGTCCAACAACTCTTGATTCTGAGTCCCACAACAATTCAAATGTTAATAACAGTGGACGGATCAAAACCTGTATTGAATTAAATTTCTCCCATCGGCCTACATATACGGAAAAGCATTATATTCATTGGTTCCTACTTACTAGCGTGTAAAAGTTTTCGGATTTGGAAAAAGTTTAATTTTCGCCCTCTTCAGTCTAGGCAAACTGAGTCATGCCGCGTTGGTTTTGTATCTCGGACTGATGCCGAAGCATGGGTTCACATGGTAGAAGAGAAGGGCATGTAAGTTGGGCCAAAACAACTTTGGTGATGCATATTTTTGAGGTTTCGTTCCTATGGTGTGGTTTTCTCATTCATCTTCCCAACAAGTCCAACAACCCTCGATTCCGAGTCCCACAACATTTGATATGTTAACAACAGCGGATGGATCAAAACCTGTATTGAATTAAGTTTCTCCCATCGGCCTACATATATGGAAAAGCATTATATTCATTGGTACCTGCTTACTAGCGTGTACAAGTTTTTGGATTATGAAAAAGTTTAATTTTCGCCCTCTTCAGTCTAGGCAAACAGAGTCATGCTGCACTGGTTTTGTGTCTCGGACTGTTGCTGAAGCGTGGGCTCAAGTGGCAGAAGAGGAGGGCATGTAAATTGGGCCAAAACAACTTTCCTGATGCATATTCTGAGGTTCCGTTCCTATGGTGTGGTTTCCTCATTCATATTCCCTACAAGTCCAGCAACCCTCGATTCGGAGTCCCACAACAAATGATATGTTAACAACAGTGGATGGAACAAGACCTGTGTTGAATTAAGTTTCTCCCATCGGCCTACGCATATGGAAAAGCAGTATATTCATTGGTTCCTACTTACAAGCGTGTACAAGTTTTTGGATTAGGAAAAAGTTTAATTTTTGCCCTCTTCTGTCTAGGCAAACTGAGTCATGCTGCGCTGGTTTTGTATCTTGGCGGAAGAGGAGGGCATGTAAGTTGGGCCAAAACAACTTTGGTGATGCATATATCTGAGGTTTCGTTCCTATGGTGTGGTTTCCTCATTCATTATACCAACAAGTCCAACAACCTTCATTTCCGAGTCCCACAACAATTGATATCTTAACAACAGTGGATGGATCAAAACTGGTATTGAATTAAGTTTCTCCCATTGGCCTTCATATATGGAAAAGCATTATATTTATTGGTTCTTACTTACTAGCGTGTATAAGTTTTCGGATTAGGAAAAAGTTTAATTTTCGCCCTCTTCAGTCTAGGCAAACTGAGTCATGCTGCGCTGGTTTTGTATCTCGTCCTGATGCGGAAGCATGGGCTCAACTGGCAGAAGATGAGGACAAGTAAGTTGGGCCAAAACAACTTTGGGGATGCATATTTTTGAGGTTTCTTTCCTATGGTGTGGTTTCCTCATTCATCATTCCAAGATGTCCAACAACCCTCGATTCTGAGTCCCACAACAATTGAAATGTTAATAACAGTGGACGGATCAAAACCTTTATTGAATTAAATTTCTCCCATCGGCCTACATATACGGAAAAGCATTATATTCATTGGTTCCTACTTACTAGCGTGTACAAGTTTTCGGATTTGGAAAAAGTTTAATTTTCGCCCTCTTCAGTCTAGGCAAACTGAGTCGTGCCGCGTTGGTTTTGTATCTCGGACTGATGCCGAAGCATGGGTTCACATGGTAGAAGAGAAGGGCATGTAAGTTGGGCCAAAACAACTTTGGTGATGCATATTTTTGAGGTTTCGTTCCTATGGTGTGGTTTTCTCATTCATCTTCCCAACAAGTCCAACAACCCTCGATTCCGGGTCCCACAACATTTGATATGTTAACAACAGCGGATGGATCAAAACCTGTATTGAATTAAGTTTCTCCCATCGGCCTACATATATGGAAAAGCATTATATTCATTAGTACCTGCTTACTAGCGTGTACAAGTTTTTGGATTATGAAAAAGTTTAATTTTCGCCCTCTTCAGTCTAGGCAAACAGAGTCATGCTGCACTGGTTTTGTGTCTCGGACTATTGCTGAAGCGTGGGCTCAAGTGGCAGAAGAGGAGGGCATGTAAATTGGGCCAAAACAACTTTCCTGATGCATATTTTGAGGTTCCGTTCCTATGGTGTGGTTTCCTCATTCATATTCCCTACAAGTCCAACAACCCTCGATTCGGAGTCCCACAACAAATGATATATTAACAACAGTGGATGGAACAAAACCTGTGTTGAATTAAGTTTCTCCCATCGGCCTACACATATGGAAAAGCAGTATATTCATTGGTTCCTACTTACAAGCGTGTACAAGTTTTTGGATTAGGAAAAAGTTTAATTTTTGCCCTCTTCAGTCTAGGCAAACTGAGTCATGCTGCGCTGGTTTTGTATCTTGGCCGAAGAGGAGGGCATGTAAGTTGGGCCAGAACAACTTTGGTGATGCATATTTCTGAGGTTTCGTTCCTATGGTGCGGTTTCCTCATTCATCATACCAACAAGTCCAACAACCTTCATTTCCGAGTCCCACAACAATTGAGATGTTAACAACAGTGGATGGATCAAAACTGGTATTGAATTAAGTTTCTCCCATTGGCCCACATATATGGAAAAGTATTATATTCATTGGCTCTTACTTACTAGCGTGTACAAGTTTTCGGATCAGGAAAAAGTTTAATTTTCACCCTCTTCAGTCTAGGCAAACTGAGCCATGCTGCGGTGGTTTTGTATCTCGTCCTGATGCCGAAGCGTGGGCTCAAGTGGCAGAAGATGAGGGCATGTAAGTTGGGCCAAAACAACTTTGGTGATCCATATTTTTGGGGTTTCTTTCCTATGGTGTGGTTTCCTCATTCATCATACCAACATGTCCAACAACCCTCGATTCCGAGTCCCACAACAATTGATATGTTAACAACAGTGGATGGATCAAAACCTGTATTGAATTAAGTTTCTCCCATCGGCCTACATATATGGAAAATCGTTATATTCAATGGTTCCTACTTACTAGCGTGTACAAGTTTTTGGATTAGGAAAAAGTTTAATTTTCACCCTCTTCAGTCTAGGCAAACTGAGTCATGCTGTGCTGGTTTTGTATCTCATCCTGATGCCAAAGCGCGGGCTCAAGTGGCAGAAGAAGAGGGCATGTAAGTTGGGCCAAAACAACTTTGGTGATGCATATTGTCGAGGTTTCTTTCCTATGGTGTGTTTTCCTCATTCATCATTCCAATATGTCCAACAACCCTCGATTCTGAGCCCCACAACAATTGATATGTTAACAACAGTGGATGGATCAAAACCTGTATTGAATTAAGTTTCTCCCATCGGCCTATATATATGGAAAAGCATTATATTCATTGGTTCCTACTTACTAACGTGTACAAGCTTTCGGATTAGGAAAAAGTTTAATTTTCGCCCTCTTCAGTCTAGGCCAACTGAGTCATGCTGCGTTGGTTTTGTATTTCGGACTGAGGCCGAAGCGTGGGCTCACGTGGCAGAAGAGGAGGGCATGTAAGTTGGGCCAAAACAACTTTGGTGATGCATATTTTTGAGGTTTCGTTCCTATGGTGTGGTTTTCTCACTCATCGTACAAGTTTTCGAATTAGGAAAAAGTTTAATTTTCGCCCTCTTCAGTCTAGGCAAACTGAGTCATGTTGCGTTGGTTTTGTATTTCGGACTAATGCCGAAGCATGGGCTCACGTGGAAGAAGAGGAGGGCATGTAAGTTGGGCCAAAACAACTTTGGTTATGCATATTTTTGAGGTTTCGTTCCTATGGTGTGGTTTTCTCATTCATCTTCCCAATAAGTCCAACAACCCTCGATTCTGAGAACCACAACATTTGATATGTTAACAACAGCGGATGGATCTAAACCTGTATTGAGTTAAGTTTCTCCCATTGGCCTACATATATGGAAAAGCATTATATTCATTGGTTCCCGCTTACTAGCGTGTACAAGTTTTTGGATTAGGAAAAAGTTTAATTTTTGCCCTCTTCAGTCTAGGCAAACGGAGTCATGCTGCACTGGTTTTGTATCTCGGACTGTTGCTGAAGCGTGGGCTCAAGTGGCAGAAGAGGAGTGCATGTAAATTGGGCCAAAACGACTTTGGTGGTGCATATTTTTGAAGTTTCGTTCCTATGGTGTTGTTTCCTCATTCATCTTCTCAACAAGTCCAACAACCCTCGACTCCGAGTCCCACAACAATTGATGTGTTAACAATAGTGGACGGATCAAAACTGGTGTTGAATTGAGTGTCTCCCATCGGCCTTCGTATATGGAAAAGCATTATATTCATTGGTTCTTACTTACTAGCGTGTACAAGTTTTCGGATTAGGAAAAAGTTTAATTTTTGCCCTATTTAGTCTAGGCAAACTGAGTCATGCTGCGCTGGTTTTGTATCTCGTCCTGATGCCAAAGCGTGGACTCAAGTGGCAGAAGATGAGGGCATGTAAGTCGGGCCACAACAACTTTGGTGATGCATATTTTTGAGGTTTCTTTCCTATGGTGTGGTTTCCTCATTCATCATACCAACAAATCGAAAAACCCTTGATTCCGAGTCCCACTACAATTGATATGTTAACAACAGTGGATGGAACAAAACATGTATTGAATTAAGTTTCTCCCATCGGCCTACATATATGGAAAAGCATTATATCCATTGGTTCTTACTTACTAGCGTGTACAAGTTTTCGGATTAGGAAAAGTTTAATTTTCGCCCTCTTCAGCCTAGGCAAACTGAGTCATGCTATGCAAGTTTTGTATCTCATCCTGATGCCGATGCGCGGGCTCAAGTGGCAGAAGAAGAGGGCATGTAAGTTGGGCCAAAACAACTTTGGCGATGCATATTTTTGAGGTTTCTTTACTGTGGTGTGTTTTCCTCATTCATCATTCCAACATGTCCAACAACCCTCGATTCTGAGCCCCACAACAATTGATATGTTAACAATAGTGGACAGATCAAAACCTGTAATGAATTAAGTTTCTCCCATCGGCCTACATATATGGAAAAGCATTATATCCATTGGTTCTTACTTACTAGCGTGTACAAGTTTTCGGATTAGGAAAAGTTTAATTTTCGCCCTCTTCTGTCTAGGCAAACTGAGTCATGCCGCGTTGGTTTTGTATTTCGGACTAATGCCGAAGCATGGGCTCACGTGGAAGAAGAGGAGGGCATGTAAGTTGGGCCAAAACAACTTTGGTTATGCATATTTTTGAGGTTTCGTTCCTATGGTGTGGTTTTCTCATTCATCTTCCCAACAAGTCCAACAACCCTCGATTATGAGAACCACAACATTTGATATGTTAACAACAGCGGATGGATCTAAACCTGTATTGAGTTCAGTTTCTCCCATTGGCCTACATATATGGAAAAGCATTATATTCATTGGTTCCCGCTTACTAGCGTGTACAAGTTTTTGGATTAGGAAAAAGTTTAATTTTTGCCCTTTTCAGTCTAGGCAAACGGAGTCATGCTGCACTGGTTTTGTATCTTGGACTATTGCTGAAGCGTGGGCTCAAGTGGCAGAAGAGGAGTGCATGTAAATTGGGCCAAAACGACTTTGGTGATGCATATTTTTGAAGTTTCGTTCCTATGGTGTTGTTTCCTCATTCATCTTCTCAACAAGTCCAACAACCCTCGACTCAGAGTCCCACAACAATTGATGTGTTAACAACAGTGGACGGATCAAAACTGGTGTTGAATTGAGTGTCTCCCATCGGCCTTCGTATATGGAAAAGCATTATATTCATTGGTTCTTACTTACTAGCGTGTACAAGTTTTCGGATTAGGAAAAAGTTTAATTTTCGCCCTCTTTAGTCTAGGCAAACTGAGTCATGCTGCGCTGGTTTTGTATCTCGTCCTGATGCCAAAGCGTGGACTCAAGTGGCAGAAGATGAGGGCATGTAAGTCGGGCCACAACAACTTTGGTGATGCATATTTTTGAGGTTTATTTCCTATGGTGTGGTTTCCTCATTCATCATACCAACAAATCGAAAAACCCTTGATTCCGAGTCCCACTACAATTGATATGTTAACAACAGTGGATGGAACAAAACATGTATTGAATTAAGTTTCTCCCATCGGCCTACATATATGGAAAAGCATTATATCAATTGGTTCTTACTTACTAGCGTGTACAAGTTTTCGGATTAGGAAAAGTTTAATTTTCGCCCTCTTCAGCCTAGGCAAACTGAGTCATGCTATGCAGGTTTTGTATCTCATCCTGATGCCGATGCGCGGGCTCAAGTGGCAGAAGAAGAGGGCATGTAAGTTGGGCCAAAACAACTTTGGCGATGCATATTTTTGAGGTTTCTTTCCTGTGGTGTGTTTTCCTCATTCATCATTCCAACATGTCCAACAACCCTCGATTCTGAGCCCCACAACAATTGATATGTTAACAATAGTGGACAGATCAAAACCTGTATTGAATTAAGTTTCTCCCATCGGCCTACATATATGGAAAAGCATTATATCCGTTGGTTCCTACTTACTAGCGTGCACAAGTTTTCGGATTAGGAAAAGTTTAATTTTCGCCCTCTTCAGTCCAGGCAAACTGAGTCATGCCGCGTTGGTTTTGTATTTCGGACTGATGCCGAAGCATGGGCTCACGTGGCAGAAGAGGAGGGCATATAAGTTGGGCCAAAACAACTTTGGTGATGTATATTTTTGAGGTTTCGTTCCTATGGTGTGGTTTTCTCATTCATCTCCCCAACAAGTCCAACAACCCTCGATTCCGAGTCCCACAACATTTGATATGTTAACAACAGCGGATGGATCAAAACCTGTATTGAATTAAGTTTCTCCCATCGGCCTACATATATGGAAAAGCATTATATTCATTGGTTCCTGCTTACTGGCGTGTACTAGTTTTTGGATTCGGAAAAGTTTAATTTTCGCCCCCTTCAGTCTACGCAAACGGAGTCATGCTATGCTGGTTTTGTATCTCGTCCTGATGCCGAAGCGTGGGCACAAGTGGCAGAAGATGAGGGCGTGTAAGTCGGGCCAATACAACTTTGGTGATGCATATTTTTGAGGTTTCTTTCCTATGGTGTGGTTTCCTCATTCATCATACCAACATGGCCAACAACACTCTATTCCGAGTCTGACAACAATTGATATGTTAACAAAAGTGGATGGAACAAAACCTGTATTGAATTAAGTTTCTCCCATCGGCCTACATATATGGAAAAGCATTATATTCATTGGTTCTTACTTACTAGCGTGTACATGTTTTTGGATTAGGAAACAGATTAATTTTCGCCCTCTTCAGTCTAGGCAAACTGAGTCATGCTGCGCTGGTTTTGTATCTTGGCCTGATGCCGAAGCGTGGGCTCAAGTGCTAGAAGAGGAGGGCATGTAAGTTGGGCCAAAAAAACTTTGGTGATGCATATTTTTGAGGTTTCGTTCGTATGGTGTTGTTTCCTCATTCATCATACCAACAAGTCCGACAACCCTCGTTTCCGAGTCCCACAACAATTGATATGTTAACAACAGTGGATGGGTCAAAACCGGTATTGAATTGAGTTTCTCCCATCGGCCTACATATATGGAAAAGCATTATATTCATTGGTTCTTACTTACTAGCGTGTACAAGTTTTCGGATTAGGAAAGAGTTTAATTTTTGCCCTCTTCAGTCTAGGCAAACTGAGTCATGCTGCGCTGGTTTGGTATCTCGTCCTGATGCCGAAGCGTGGGCTCAAGTGGCAGAAGATGAGGGCATGTAAGTCGGGCCAAAACAACTTTGGTGATGCATATTTTTTAGGTTTCTTTCCTATGGTGTGGTTTCCTCATTCATCATACCAACAAGTCCAACAACCCTCGATTCCGAGTCCCACAACAATTGATATGTTAACAACAGTGGATGCATCGAAACCGGTATTGAATTAAGTTTCTCCCTCCGGCCTACATATATGGAAAATCATTATATTCATTGGTTCCTACTTACTAGCGTGTACAAGTTTTTGGATTAGGAAAAAGTTTAATTTTCGCCCTCTTCAGTCTAGGTAAACTGAGTCATGCTGCGTTGGTTTTGTATCTCGGACTCAAGCCGAAGCGTGGGCTGACGTGGCAGAAGAGGAGGGCACATAAGTTGGGCCAAAACAATTTTGGTGATGCATATTTTTGAGGTTTCTTTCCTATGGTGTGGTTTCTCATTCATCATACCAACATGTCCAACAACCCACGATTCCGAGTCCCACAACAATTGATATGTTAACAACAGTGCATGGATCAAAACCTGTATTGAATTAAGTTTCTCCCACCGGCCTACATATCTGGAAAAGCGTTATATTCGTTGGTTCTTACTTACTAGCGTGTACATGTTTTTGGATTAGGAAAAAGTTTAATTTTCGCCCTTTTCAGTCTAGGCAAACTGAGTCATGCTGCGCTAGTTTTGTATCTTGGCCTGATGCCGAAGCGTGGGCTCAACTGGCAGAAGAGAAGCGCATGTAAGTTGGGCCAAAGCAACTTTGGTGACGCATGTTTTTGAGGTTTCGTTCTTATGGTGTGGTTTCCTCATTCATCATACCAACAAGTCCAACAACCCTCGTTTTCGATTCCCACAACAGTTGATATGTTAACAACAGTGGAAGGGTCAAAACTGGTTTTGAATTGAGTTTCTCCCATCGGCCTACATATATGGAAAAGCATTATATTCATTGGTTCTTACTTACTAGCGTGTACAAGTTTTCGGATTAGGAAAAAGTTTAATTTTCGCCCTCTTTAGTCTAGGCAAACTGAGTCATGCTGCGCTGGTTTTGTATCTCGTCCTGATGCCAAAGCGTGGACTCAAGTGGCAGAAGATGAGGGCATGTAAGTCGGGCCACAACAACTTTGGTGATGCATATTTTTGAGGTTTCTTTCCTATGGTGTGGTTTCCTCATTCATCATACCAACAAATCGAACAACCCTTGATTCCGAGTCCCACTACAATTGATATGTTAACAACAGTGGATGGAACAAAACCTGTATTGAATTAAGTTTCTCCCATCGGCCTACATATATGGAAAAGCATTATATCCATTGGTTCTTACTTACTAGCGTGTACAAGTTTTTGGATTAGGAAAAGTTTAATTTTCGCCCTCTTCAGCCTAGGCAAACTGAGTCATGCTATGCAGGTTTTGTATCTCATCCTGATGCCGATGCACGGGCTCAAGTGGCAGAAGAAGAGGGCATGTAAGTTGGGCCAAAACAACTTTGGCGATGCATATTTTTGAGGTTTCTTTTCTGTGGTTTGTTTTCCTCATTCATCATTCCAACATGTCCAACAACCCTCGATTCTGAGCCCCACAACAATTGATATGTTAAGAATAGTGGACAGATCAAAACATGTATTGAATTAAGTTTCTCCCATCGGCCTACATATATGGAAAAGCATTATATCCATTGGTTCTTACTTACTAGCGTGTACAAGTTTTCGGATTAGGAAAAGTTTAATTTTCGCCCTCTTCTGTCTAGGCAAACTGAGTCATGCCGCGTTGGTTTTGTATTTCGGACTGATGCCGAAGCATGGGCTCACGTGGCAGAAGAGGAGGGCATATAAGTTGGGCCAAAACAACTTTGGTGATGTACATTTTTGAGGTTTCGTTCCTATGGTGTGGTTTTCTCATTCATCTCCCCAACAAGTCCAACAACCCTCGATTCCGAGTCCCACAACATTTGATATGTTAACAACAGCGGATGGATCAAAACCTGTATTGAATTAAGTTTCTCCCATCGGCCTACATACATGGAAAAGCATTATATTCATTGGTTCCTGCTTACTAGCGTGTACTAGTTTTTGGATTCGGAAAAGTTTAATTTTCGCCCCCTTCAGTCTACGCAAACGGAGTCATGCTATGCTGGTTTTGTATCTCGTCTTGATGCCAAAGCGTGGGCACAAGTGGCAGAAGATGAGGGTGTGTAAGTCGGGCCAATACAACTTTGGTGATGCATATTTTTGAGGTTTCTTTCCTATGGTGTGGTTTCCTCATTCATCATACCAACATGGCCAACAACACTCGATTCCGAGTCTGACAACAATTGATATGTTAACAACAGTGGATGGAACAAAACCTGTATTGAATTAAGTTTCTCCCATCGGCCAACATATATGGAAAAGCATTATATTCATTGGTTCTTACTTACTAGCGTGTACATGTTTTTGGATTAGGAAACAGTTTAATTTTCGCCCTCTTCAGTCTAGGCAAACTCAGTCATGCTGCGCTGGTTTTGTATCTTGGCCTGATGCCGAAGCGTGGGCTCAAGTGGCAGAAGAGGAGGGCATGTAAGTTGGGCCAAAAAAACTTTGGTGATGCATATTTTTGCGGTTTCATTCGTATGGTGTGGTTTCCTCATTCATCATACCAACAAGTCCGACAACCCTCGTTTCCGAGACCCACAACAATTGATATGTTAACAACAGTGGATGGGTCAAAACTGGTATTGAATTGAGTTTCTCCATTCGTCCTACATATATGGAAAAGCATTATATTCATTGGTTCTTACTTACTAGCGTGTACAAGTTTTCGGATTAGGAAAGAGTTTAATTTTTGCCCTCTTCAGTCTAGGCAAACTGAGTCATGCTGCGCTGGTTTGGTATCTCGTCCTGATGCCGAAGCGTGGGCTCAAGCGGCAGAAGATGAGGGCATGTAAGTCGGGCCAAAACAACTTTGGTGATGCATATTTTTGAGGTTTCTTTCCTATGGTGTGGTTTCCTCATTCATCATACCAACAAGTCCAACAACCCTCGATTCCGAGTCCTACAACAATTGATATGTTAACAACAGTGGATGGAACAAAACCTGTATTGAATTAAGTTTCTCCCATAGGCCTACAAGTTTTTGGATTTGGAAAAAGTTTAATTTTCGCCCTCTTTAGTCTAGGCACACTGAGTCATGCTGCGCTGGTTTTGTATCTCGGCCTGATGCCGAAGCATGGGCTCAAGTGGCAGAAGAGGAGGGCATGTAAGTTGGGCCAAAACAACTTCGGTGGTGCATATTTTTGAGGTTTCGTTCTTATGGTGTGGTTTCCTCATTCATCATACCAACAAGTCCAACAACCCTCGTTTTCGAGTCCCACAACAGTTGATATGTTAACAACAGTGGAAGGGTCAAAACTGGTTTTGAATTGAGTTTCTCTCATCGGCCTACATATATGGAAAAGCATTGTATTCATTGGTTCCTACTTACTAGCGTGTACAAGTTTTTGGGTTAGGAAAAAGTTTAATTTTCGCCCTCTTCAGTCTAGGCAAACGGAGTCATGCTACACTGGTTTTGTATCTCGGATTGATGCCGAAGCGTGGGCTCAAGTGGCAGAAGGGAAGGGCATGTAAATTGGGCCAAAACAACTTTGGTGATGCATATTTTTGAGGTCTCGTTCCTATGGTGTGGTTTCGTCATTCATCTTCCCAACAATTCCAACAACCCTCGATTCCAAGTCCCACAACAAATGATATGTTAACAACAGTGGATGGAACAAAACCTGTATTGAATTAAGTTTCTCCCATAGGCCTACAAGTTTTTGGATTTGGAAAAAGTTTAATTTTCGCCCTCATTAGTCTAGGCACACTGAGTCATGCTGCGCTGGTTTTGTATCTCGGCCTGATGCCGAAGCATGGGCTCAAGTGGCAGAAGAGGAGGGCATGTAAGTTGGGCCAAAACAACTTCGGTGGTGCATATTTTTGAGGTTTCGTTCCTATGGTGTGGTTTCCTCATTCATCATAGCAACAAGTCCAACAACCCACGATTTTGAGTCCCACAACAATTGATATGTTAACAACAGTGGATGGATCTAAACTGGTATTGAATTAAGTTTCTCCCATCAGCCTACATATATGGAGAAGCATTATATTCATTGGTTCTTACTTACTAGCGTGTACAAGTTTTTGAATTAGGAAAAGTTTAATTTTCGCCCTCTTCTGTCTAGGCAAACTATGTCATGCTGCGCTGGTTTTGTATCTCGTCCTGATGCCGAAGCGTGGGCTCAAGTGGCAGAAGATGAGGGCATGTAAGTCGGGCCAAAACAACTTTGGTGATGCATATTTTTGAGGTTTCTTTCCTTTGGTGTGGTTTCCACATTCATTATACCAACATGTCCAACAACCCTCGATTCCGAGTCCCACAACATTGATATGTTAACAACAGTGGACAGATCAAAACCTGTATTGAATTAAGTTTTTCCCATCAGCCTACATATATGGAAAAGCATTATATTCATTGCTTCCTACCTACTAGCGTGTACAAGTTTTCGGATTACGAAAAAGTTTAATTTTCGCCTTCTTCAGTCTAGGCAAACTGAGTCATGCTGCATTGGTTTTGTATCACGGACTGATGCCGAAGCGTGGGCTCACGTGGCAGAAGAGGAGGGCATGTAAGTTGGGCCAAAACAACTTTGGTGATGCATATTTTTGAGGTTTCGTTCCTATGGTGTGGTATTGTCATTCATCTTCCCAGCAAGTCCAACAACCCTCGATTCCGAGTCCCACAACATTTGATATGTTAACAACAGCGGATGGATCAAAACCTGTATTGAATTAAGTTTCTCCCAAAGGCCTACATATATGGAAAAGCATTATATTTATTAGTTCTTACTTACTAGCGTGTACAACTTTTTAGATTTGGAAAAAGTTTAATTTTCGCCCTCTTTAGTCTAGGCAAACTGAGTCATGCTGCGCTGGTGTCAGACCCGGTATTATAAACAAAACCAGATGACACTATATGTGTGCCCAGGATCTATTTCCCACACATACAGCCGACTTCATTAGTGAATATCAAGAGACAGTGCATTATATAAGCGTATAAAACTTACATTTGACACAAAGGTCAATATATCAGAGTGTAGCGGAACTTCTATCTCGTAGCGGAACTCCATCTTCACAAGAAAGTTGACTGGGGGCACGTACGCCTAAACACATTGTAAACTTCTGGATCCACTCCGTCTTCATATCATCATCAACTTGTATAGAGAAGAACTATAGGTTTGGGATAGCAAGGGTGAGTACATGGCGCACTCAGCAAGTATTCCGTTTAGGATAAAAGTGGACTAGCTTTATAGTGGACAGGCACAGCGGTTGCTTTTAGTTGGTCAAGTTTTATTACTAGCAATGATTAGCATAACCCATCCCATAACTGAAATATTATAAGTAAATAAAATAATTGAGTATCAACCATTGTCGTAACTGCCACCATTACCATCATCACCACTGTCATCATCACTGTCATCACCATTATCATCATGAGCCATTTTCTTTGAAAACTCTAATCTGTGAGGGTCCAGGCCGCTCATAACCGTGAGCACGGCTGATATATCAGTTTTAAACACTCTCGAGAGGTTATACATCTTTACCAACAAGCCATAATTCCCATATGCCAAGAGGTGGCCAAACCTCATATATTCACTATCCTTTGATGAATCGGCAGGGTTTCATTACGAGACTTTTACAAAGAATTCCTAGAGTCGTGGCATGCCCGTTACAGGTTACTCCAGTTAACTAAAGATATGGGAGTTCCGTTCCAAAGGGTGATTAACCACGATGGCAAAGGGCAAAGTCCCATATCCCCCAGACCCCTCATACGCCATGTTTCAGGGAAGCAGGCCAAAACTCCAGTTCATCTAATTAATCAGTCAAGGATGTCCCATTCCATCTCTTGTGGTTGCACTGTTTTCCTGGGTAGTCGCTCGGCGAACCGATCCTTAGGGCGAAGTACTTGAGCAAACCAACAAAATATGCTCAAGTCCCCATGTTGCAAAGTAACCAAGCTTTTATTATTATTGCATCATTATTTAATCAAAATTAGCAACATGAGTAATAATAAGTTGAGCGGTAGCAATTAATTTACAACATTACAGCCCTCCCAGGTTTATAGACATGTAAAGGAATATCAAGCTAGTCATCCTTAATAGGAACATGCAAATTTAGGCTCTAGATCATGTGATTAAAGTAAATAGGACATAGGTCAAAGAATACTTGCCTTTATTCCCAAATATATAGCTGCTCAAAGAACCAACTGTAGAACTTAGAGAACTTGTTCTTCATAAACCACGACCACTATAACTCTTGTGTTGATCTTGAAACGTCATGTGCAACCCTCATTCTTTACGCGACAACACATACAACATACAAAGCAAACAAACATATATGCATAAGAAACAATACACCATTCAGAAGAAAAGTTTTATAAAACATGTTAAAAGAGTGGGCTCGTTGCTACGGTCACATTAACGAAAGACACACTGAAAATAAGGCTAGGGTAGAGAAGAGACAACTAACGGAAGATTTGCATTGTTTGTCAACAGAGAAGACTATAAGCTACATTTTATTTTTAGTTTACAAAATAAGGTAGATGGATATTTTTGGGAAATAACCAAGTTAACATTAATTCATATTGTAATGAAAACCGTGGTTGAAACTAGTCATACTTAATTATTTAATAAATATCTCATATAAATTATGTTCATAAAATAATTAAGTTTAGAAAAACAAGTACGTCATCACCTATTCGGCTTTTAACACATAACGTGCTTTGATCAAAACAGGTCATAACTAAAACACAAAATAATTAATCAAGTCAACATACATTTTAATAAAACCATTAAAAACCGAGGTTTAAACCTAAATGTCTTTTAGTTGGAAAGCATCATAGAATAATTTATCCAAATTAACAAGAGTTTAAGAAAAACCAAGATTAAACCTTACATTGTCTTTATTTGGAAAAGTAATAGAAGTAACATTAATCTATTAATGTTTATGTTTAACATTAGAAACACATAATATGGTTAACATGAACACAAAAGCGTAGAATTCATTATTACGAATCTAACGCAACTTGAATGGACCAAAACGGATCTAAAACGCAAAAGATATGAATAAATCAAGATGAAAGGGCTATTTTGAAGTATATTTGAAAACTCTAGGGCTAAACCGTGAAAACTTGGACCCAGACGTAACGGATTTGGATTGTGGGCTAATTTATGGAAACATTAAGGGCTCTTTAGCAACATTGCCACGCTGACTGGTTTGACCGGATTCGCGGGCGCTTCCGGGCCGTTGGATCTAGATCGGATGGCCTGGAATAGATGTGGAGGGGGAGACGACGGCGGCGATGGGTTTGGCCGCCGCGGCGGCGGAGGATCGCCGGTGATCCACGAACTTGTGGCTCCGGCGGCCTTAGGCTGGCGGGAGGAGGCGCGGGAGCAACGGCGCGGTGCGGTGAAGCGGGCGAGGAGGTCTGCGCGGCGGCGCATCGGCCGAGGGCGGACGACGATGGGGCGCGGCGGCAGCACAACTCCGGCGAGCAATCGCCGGAGCTTCAGTGATCTGCTCTGGTTGACTGCTGCGGCTGCAAATGCAATGCGAGAAAGAGACCTGGGATGCTACTGCTGTTCTGGGTCAAGGCCAAAACAAGAGGAAGAGCTGCTATGCTAGCTTGCTACTGCTGCCGATGCAAAGCTGGAGAGAGAGCAGGGGCTGCTTCCCAGCTTAGACCATGCCTACAAAGAGGAAAGAGCAGGCCATTGCACTACTCGCTCTTAGGCCAAAAGGGAAAAGAAAGAAAGGAGGGGGTGAAATAGACTTTGCTTGGATATTTAGAGGAGAAGAAATTTACCGGCAATAGAGACACCCATCGGAGTCGGAGAAAAGCTATAGACTATCTTAGGGCTCCCAAGCTTCCGGGCCTCCATAGAGTAGTCTATATTTTTATGTGCCGTTTAGAGGAGGGGTTGGGTTTATTATGAACCCAAATAAAATATTTGGAGCTCATGGAAAGGTTCTTAAGAGCTTCCAATAAATGGATTGTGCTCTACGTAAAACAAGAAAAGCTTCTAGGAAAATCTAGAAAGTTTCCAGAAAAGGTTACTTGTAGTTTAAACTCATTTAGAAAATCTTTATCACTCAAAAACATCATGTGAACCAGCATGAATGCAACACATATATTATTATAACATAAATTATATTTGGTCTCTTTACAAAATAATTATTTCCTACACTAAATATCTATGCAAATATATAACTGCTTGACAAAATTTTAAATATTCAAGAAATTCACTGTATTAATTCAAGCCAAAAGTGTCACATTCCAAATTGGAAAATTTGGGGTGTGACAGCTGGTTTTGTATCTCGGCCTAATGCCGAAGCATGGGCTCAAGTGGCAGAAGAGAAGGGCATGTAAGTTGGGCCAAAACAACTTTGGTGGTGCATATTTTTGAGGTTTCGTTCCTATGGTGTGGTTTTCTCATTCATCATAGCAACAAGTCCAACAACCCTCGATTTTGAGTCCCACAACAATTGATATGTTAACAACAGTGGATGGATCAAAACTGGTATTGAATTAAGTTTCTCCCATCGGCCTACATATATGGAGAAGCATTATATTCATTGGTTCTTACTTACTAGCGTGTACAAGTTTTTGGACTAGGAAAAAGTTCAATTTTCGCCCTCTTCAGTCTAGGCAAACTGTGTCATGCTGCGCTGGTTTTGTATCTCGTCCTGATGCCGAAGCGTGGGCTCAAGTGGCAGAAGATGAGGGCATGTAAGTCGGGCCAAAACAACTTTGGTGATGCATATTTTTGAGGTTTCTTTCCTATGGTGTGGTTTCCACATTCATCATACCAACATGTCCAACAATCCTCGATTCCGAGTCCCACGACAATTGATATGTTAACAACAGTGGACAGATCAAAACCTGTATTGAATTAAGTTTCTCCCATCAGCCTACATATATGGAAAAGCATTATATTCATTGGTTCCTACCTACTAGCGTGTACAAGTTTTTGGATTAGGAAAAAGTTTAATTTTTGCCCTCTTCAGTCTAGGCAAACTGAGTCATGCTGCATTGGTTTTGTATCTCGGACTGTTGCCGAAGCGTGGGCTCACGTGGCAGAAGAGGAGGGCATGTAAGTTGGGCCAAAACAACTTTGGTGATGCATATTTTTGAGGTTTCATTCCTATGGTGTGGTATTCTCATTCATCTTCCCAACAAGTCCAACAACCCTCGATTCTGAGTCCCACAACATTTGATATGTTAACAACAGCAGATGGATCAAAACCTGTATTGAATTAAGTTTCTCCCATCGGCCTACATATATGGAAAAGCATTATATTCATTGGTTCCTACTTGCTACCGTGTACAAGTTTTTGGATTAGGAAAAAGTTTAATTTTCGCGCTCTTATGTCTGGGCAAACGGAGTCATGCTGCACTGGTTTTGTATCTCGGACTGATGCCGAAGCGTGGGCTCAAGTGGCAGAAGAGGAGGGCATGTAAATTGGGCCAAAACAACTTTGGTGATGCATATTTTTGAGGTTTCGTTCCTATGGTGTGGTTTCCTCATTCATCTTCCCAGCAAGTCCAACAACCCTCGATTCCGAGTCCCACAACAAATGATATGTTAAAAACAGTGGATCGAGCAAAACCTGTATTGAATTTAGTTTCTCTCGTCGGCCTACAAACATGAAAAGCATTATATTCATTGGTTCTTACTTACTAGCGTGTACAAGTTTTTTGATTTGGAAAAAGTTTAATTTTTGCCCTCTTCAGTCTAGGCAAACTGAGTCATGCTGCACTGGTTTTGTATCTTGGCCAGATGCCGAAGCGTGGCTCAAGTGGCAGAAGAGGAGGGCATGTAAGTTGGGCCAAAACAACTTTGGTGATGCATATTTTTGAGGTTTCGTTCCTATGGTGTGGTTTCCTCATTCATCATACCAACAAGTCCAACAACCCTCGATTCTGAGTCCCATAACAATTGATATGTTAACAACAGTGGATGGATCAAAACTGGTATTTAATTAAGTTTATTCCACCGGCCTACATATATGGAAAAGCATTATATTCATTGGTTCTTACTTACTAGCGTGTACAAGTTTTCGGATTAGGAAAATGTTTAATTTTCGCCCTCTTCAGTCTAGGCAAACTGAGTCATGCTGCGCTGGTTTTGTATCTCGTCCTGATGCCGAAGCTTGGCCTCAAGTGGCAGAAGATGAGGGCATTTAAGTTGGGCCAAAACAACTTTGGTGATGCATATTTTTGAGGTTTCTTTCCTATGGTGTCGTTTCCTCATTCATCATACCAACAAGTCCAACAACCCTCGATTCCGAGTCCCACAACAATTGATATGTTAACAACAGTGGATGGTTCAACACCTGTATTGAATTAAGTTTCTCCCATCGGCCTACATATATGGAAAAGCATTATATTCATTGGTTCCTACTTACTAGCGTGTACAAGTGTTCGGATAAGAAAAAAGTTTAATTTTTGCCCTCTTCAGTATAGGCAAACTGAGTCATGCTGCGTTGGTTTTGTATCTCGAACTGATGCCGAAGCGTGGGCTTACATGGCAGAAGAGGAGGGCATGTAAGTTGGGCTAAAACAACTTTGGTGATGCATATTTTGGAGGTTTTTTTCCTATGGTGTGGTTTCCTCATTCATTATACCAACATGTCCAACAACCCTCGATTCTGAGTCCCACAACAATTGCTATGTTAACAACAGTGGACTGATCGCAACCTGTATTGAATTAAGTTTCTCCCATCGGCCTACATATATGGAAAAACATTATATTCATTGGTTCCTACTTACTAGCGTGTACAAGTTTTTGGATTGGGAAAAAGCTTAATTTTCGCCCACTTCAGTCTAGGCAAACTGAGTAATGCTGCGTTAGTTTTGTATCTCGGACTGATGCCAAAGCATGGGCTCAAGTGGCAGAAGAGGAGGGCATGTAAGTTGAGCCAAAGCAACTTTGGTGATGCATATTGTTTTCTCGTTCATCTTACCAACAAGTCCAACCAACCTCGATTCCGAGGCCCACAACAATTGATATGTTAACAATAGTGGATGGATCAAAACCTGTATTGAATTACGTTTCTCCCATCGGCCTACATATATGGAAAAGCATTATATTCATTGGTTCCTACTTACAAGCGTGTACAAGTTTTTGGATTAGAAAAAAGTTTAATTTTCGCCCAAGTCTGTCTAGGCAAATTGAGTCATGCTGCGCTGGTTTTGTATCTCGGATTGATGCTGAAGCGTGGGCTCCAGTGGCAGAAGAGTTGGCATGTAAGTTGGGCCAAAACAACTTTGGTGATGCATATTTTTGAGGTTGCTGTCCTATGGTGTGGTATTCTCATTCATCATGCCAACAAGTCCAACAACCCTCGATTCCGAGTCCCACAATAATTGATATGTTAACAATAGTGGATGGACCAAAACCTGTATTGAATTAAGTTTCTCCCATCGGCCTACATATATGGAAAAGCATTATATTCATTGGTTCCTACTTACTAGCGTGTACAAGTTTTCGGATTAGGAAAAAGTTTAATCTTTTCCCTCTTTAGTCTATGAAAACTGAGTCATGCTGCGCTGGTTTTGTATCTCAGCCTGAAGCCGAAGCGTCGGCTCAAGTGGCAGAAGAGGAGGGCATGTAAGATGGGCCAAAACAACTTTGGTGATGCATATTTTTGAAGTTTTGTTCCTATGCTGTGGTTTCTTTATTCTTCTTCCCAACAAGTCCAACAACCCTTGATTTCGAGTCCCACAACAAATGATATGTTAACAATAGTGGATGGACCAAATCCTGTATTGAATTAAGTTTCTCCCATTGGCCTACATATATGGAAAAGCATTATATTAATTGGTTCCTACTTACTAGCGTGTACAAGGTTTTGAATTAGGAAAAAGGTTAATTTTCACCCTCTTCAGTCTAGGCAAACTGAGTCATTATGCGCTGGTTTTGTATCTCGTCCCGATGCCGAAGCGTGGGCTCAAGTGGCAGAAGAGGAGGGCATGTAAGTTGAGCCAAAACAACTTTGGTGATGCATATTTTTGAGGTTTCATTCCTTTGGTGTGGTTTCCTCTTTCATCTTACCAACAAATCCAACAAACCTCGATTCCGAGTCCCACAACAATTGATATGTTAACAATAGTGGATGGACTAAAACCTGTATTGAATTAAGTGTGGCGGAATCGCCCTGCTTAATCCAGACTAAGCACACCTGCCACCTCTGGCTCGCAGTGCACCTAGGCCAGACTAAACCCGGTAGTCCGTCGAGAGTACTTCGGCTCTCGATAACACCATTCCCAGAGGAACCGACATCAAACACATCCGACTCTCGAAAGAGTAACAACAATTACATCATCACGGGCAGTTGAAATAGAGAATAGTAGACCGGATTTACAAATATAAGAAGTCAAATACATTTCATAGTAGACCGAGCCCACCGGTACTACCACCTCCAACACAGCTATCCAGATGTCGCCAGTACCTGTAATCCAAAAGTGGGGGCAAACCCTGAGTACTAATTACTCAGTAGGACTTAATGGACGGGGCTTACGGCTGACGCAAAGCATGCTTACTAATCATGTGGATCCTTAGCTGTTGATTCTTAAATAAAGTCATGTGGACATAAGATAGTAGGATTTGACAGCTGCTATCCATTAATCATGAAGATCCTTTATATCATAAAGTAAATACTTGCAGAAAAGTAAACATGAACACATGTTCCGTATATGTAGGCCGGTGGAATAAACTTACTTGCAGAAAAGTAAACATGAACACATGTTTTCGGATTAGGAAAATTAAACATTTTCCTAATCCGAAAACTTGTACACGCTAGTAAGTAAGAACCAATGAATATAATGCTTTTCCATATATGTAGGCCGGTGGAATAAACTTAATTAAATACCAGTTTTGATCCATCCACTGTTGTTAACATATCAATTGTTATGGGACTCGGAATCGAGGGTTGTTGGACTTGTTGGTATGATGAATGAGGAAACCACACCATAGGAACGAAACCTCAAAAATATGCATCACCAAAGTTGTTTTGGCCCAACTTACATGCCCTCCTCTTCTGCCACATGAGCCACGCTTCGGCATCAGGCCAAGATACAAAACCAGTGCAGCATGACTCAGTTTGCCTAGACTGAAGAGGGCAAAAATTAAACTTTTTCCTAATCAAAAAACTTGTACACGCTAGTAAGTAAGAACCAAGGAATATAATGCTTTTCCATGTATGTAGGCCGACGAGAGAAACTAAATTCAATACAGGTTTTGCTCGATCCACTGTTTTTAACATATCATTTGTTGTGGGACTCGGAATCGAGGGTTGTTGGACTTGCTGGGAAGATGAATGAGGAAACCACACCATAGGAAAGAAACCTCAAAAATATGCACCACCAAAGTTGTTTTGGCCCAATTTACATGCCCTCCTCTTCTGCCACTTGAGCCCACGCTTTGGCATCAGTCCGAGATACAAAACCAGTGCAGCATGACTCCGTTTGCCCAGACATAAGAGGGCGAAAATTAAACTTTTTCCTAATCCAAAAACTTGTACACGGTAGCAAGTAGGAACCAATGAATATAATGCTTTTCCATATATGTAGGCCAATGGGAGAAACTTAATTCAATACAGGTTTTGATCCATCCGCTGTTGTTAACATATCAAATGTTGTGGGACTCGAAATCGAGGGTTGTTGGACTTGTTGGGATGATGAATGAGAATACCGCACCATAGGAACGAAACCTCAAAAATATGCATCACCAAAGTTGTTTTGGCCCAACTTACATGCCCTTCTCTTCTGCCACGTGAGCCCACGCTTCGGCAACAGTCCGAGATACAAAACCAATGCAGCATGACTCAGTTTGCCTAGACTGAAGAGGGCAAAAATTAAACTTTTTCCTAATCCAAAAACTTGTACACGCTAGTAGGTAGGAACCAATGAATATAATGCTTTTCCATATATGTAGGCTGATGGGAGAAACTTAATTCAATACAGGTTTTGATCTGTCCACTGTTGTTAACATATCAATTGTCGTGGGACTCGGAATCGAGGGTTGTTGGACATGTTGGTATGATGAATGTGGAAACCACACCATAGGAAAGAAACCTCAAAAATATGCATCACCAAAGTTGTTTTGGCCCGACTTACATGCCCTCATCTTCTGCCACTTGAGCCCACACTTCGGCATCAGGACGAGATACAAAACCAGCGCAGCATGACACAGTTTGCCTAGACTGAAGAGGGCGAAAATTAAACTTTTTCCTAATCCAAAAACTTGTACACGCTAGTAAGTAAGAACCAATGAATATAATGCTTCTCCATATATGTAGGCTGATGGGAGAAACTTAATTCAATACCAGTTTTGATCCATCCACTGTTGTTAACATATCAATTGTTGTGGGACTCAAAATCGAGGGTTGTTGGACTTGTTGCTATGATGAATGAGGAAACCACACCATAGGAACGAAACCTCAAAAATATGCACCACCAAAGTTGTTTTGGCCCAACTAAATGCCCTCCTATTCTACCACTTGAGCCCATGCTTCGGCATTAGGCCGAGATACAAAACTAGCTGTCACACCCCAAATTTTCCAATTTGGAATGTGACACTTTTGGCTTGAATTAATACAGTGAATTTCTTAAATATTTAAAATTTTGTCAAGCAGTTATATATTTGCATAGATATTTAGTGTAGGAAATAATTATTTTGTAAAGAGACCAAATATAATCTATGTTATAATAATATATGTGTTGCATTCATGCTGGTTCACATGATGTTTTTGAGTGATAAAGATTTTCTAAATGAGTTTAAACTACAAGTAACCTTTTCTGGAAACTTTCTAGATTTTCCTAGAAGCTTTTCTTGTTTTACGTAGAGCACAATCCATTTATTGGAATCTCTTAAGAACCTTTCCATGAGCTCCAAATATTTTATTTGGGTTCATTAGGTCCAAAACTATATCTGGGATTTTTTATCTAGAATTTTTTAGACCGTCGGGATATTTTTCGAACTTCAAGTATTGATCGTAGAATTATCTAGATTTATTTTTATTCCGAAAATAAATAATTTCGAATTTACTTGGGCTTTCTCCATTTAAATATGCTGGATTTTAATAAACCCCGAACGCCCATTTATGGGTTCTCTAATGGGCTTTAAACCCACTAAACCCATTAGTGAAGTTAGGAGATGTAAATCTATTAGTACCACCTTGCTAGTTGACGCGCATCTACCGGCTCTTCTCCCTATATAATAAACCCAACCCCTCCTCTAAACGGCACATAAAAATATAGACTACTCTATGGAGGCCCGGAAGCTTGGGAGCCCTAAGATAGTCTATAGCTTTTCTCCGACTCCGATGGGTGTCTCTATTGCCGGTAAATTTCCTCTCCTCTAAATATTCAAGCAAAGTCTATTTCACCCCCTCCTTTCTTTCTTTTCCCTTTTGGCCCAAGAGCGAGTAGTGCAATGGCCTGCTCTTTCCTCTTTGTAGGCATGGCCTAAGCTGGGAAGCAGCCCCTGCTCTCTCTCCAGCTTTGCATCGGCAGCAGTAGCAAGCTAGCATAGCAGCTCTTCCTCTTGTTTTGGCCTTGACCCAGAACAGCAGTAGCATCCCAGGTCTCTTTCTCGCATTGCATTGGCAGCCGCAGCAGTCAACCAGAGCAGATCACTGAAGCTCCGGCGATTGCTCGCCGGAGTTGTGCTGCCGCCGCGCCCCATCGTCGTCCGCCCTCGGCCGATGCGCCGCCGCGCAGACCTCCTCGCCCGCTTCACCGCACCGCGCCGTTGCTCGCGCGCCTCCTCCCGCCAGCCTAAGGCCGCCGGAGCCACAAGTTCGTGGATCACCGGCGATCCTCCGCCGCCGCGGCGGCCAAACCCATCGCCGCCGTCGTCTCCCCCTCCACATCTATTCCAGGCCATCCGATCTAGATCCAACGGCCCGGAAGCGCCCGCGAATCCGGTCAAACCAGTCAGCGTGGCAATGTTGCTAAAGAGCCCTTAATGTTTCCATAAATTAGCCCACAATCCAAATCTGTTACGTCTGGGTCCAAGTTTTCACGGTTTAGCCCTAGAGTTTTCAAATATACTTCAAAATAGCCCTTTCATCTTGATTTATTCATATCTTTTGCGTTTTAGATCCGTTTTGGTCCATTCAAGTTGCGTTAGATTCGTAATAATGAATTCTATGCTTTTGTGTTCATGTTAACCATATTATGTGTTTCTAATGTTAAACATAAACATTAATTAGATTAATGTTACTTCCATTACTTTTCCAAATAAAGACAATGTAAGGTTTAATCTTGGTTTTTCTTAAACTCTTGTTAATTTGGATAAATTATTCTATGATGCTTTCCAACTAAAAGACATTTAGGTGTAAACCTCGGTTTTTAATGGTTTTATTAAAATGTATGTTAACTTGATTAATTATTTTGTATTTTAGTTATGACCTGTTTTGATCAAAGCACGTTATGTGTTAAAAGCCGAATAGGTGATGACGTACTTGTTTTTCTAAACTTAATTATTTTATGAACATAATTTATATGACATATTTATTAAATAATTAAGTATGACTAGTTTCAACCACGGTTTTCATTACAATATGAATTAATGTTAACTTGGTTATTTCCCAAAAATATCCATCTACCTTATTTTGTAAACTAAAAATAAAATGTAGCTTATAGTCTTCTCTGTTGACAAACAATGCAAATCTTCCGTTAGTTGTCTCTTCTCTACCCTAGCCTTATTTTCAGTGTGTCTTTCGTTAATGTGACCGTAGCAACGAGCCCTCTCTTTTAACATGTTTTATAAAACTTTTCTTCTGAATGGTGTATTGTTTCTTATGCATATATGTTTGTTTGCTTTGTATGTTGTATGTGTTGTCGCGTAAAGAATGAGTGTTGCACATGACGTTTCAAGATCAACATAAGAGTTATAGTGGTCGTGGTTTGTGAAGAACAAGTTCTCTAAGTTCTATAGTTGGTTCTTTGAGCAGCTATATATTTGGGAATAAAGGCAAGTATTCTTTGACCTATGTCCTATTTACTTTAATCACATGATCTAGAGCCTAAATTTGTATGTTCCTATTAAGGATGACTAGCTTGATATTCCTTTACATGTCTATAAACCTGGGAGGGCTGTAATGTTGTAAATTAATTGCTACCGCTCAACTTATTATTACTCATGTTGCTAATTTTGATTAAATAATGATGCAATAATGATAAAAGCTTGGTTACTTTGCAACATGGGGACTTGAGCATGTTTTGTTGGTTTGCTCAAGTACTTCGCCCTAAGGATCGGTTCGCCGAGCGACCACCCAGGAAAATAGTGCAACCACAAGAGATGGAATGGGACATCCTTGACTGATTAATTAGATCAACTGGAGTTTTGGCCTGCTTCCCTGAAACATGGCTTATGAGGGGTCTGGGGGATATGGGACTTTGCCCTTTGCCATCGTGGTTAATCACCCTTTGGAACGGAACTCCCATATCTTTAGTTAACTGGAGTAACCTGTAACGGGCATGCCACGACTCTAGGAATTCTTTGTAAAAGTCTCGTAATGAAACCCTGCCGATTCATCAAAGGATAGTGAATATATGAGGTTTGGCCACCTCTTGGCATATGGGAATTATGGCTTGTGGGTAAAGATGTATAACCTCTCGAGAGTGTTTAAAACTGATATATCAGCCGTGCTCACGGTTATGAGCGGCCTGGACCCTCACAGATTAGAGTTTTCAAAGAAAATGGCTCATGATGATAATGGTGATGACAGTGATGATGACAGTGGTGATGATGGTAATGGTGGCAGTTACGACAATGGTTGATACTCAATTATTTTATTTACTTATAATATTTCAGTTATGGGATGGGTTATGCTAATCATTGCTAGTAATAAAACTTGACCAACTAAAAGCAACCGCTGTGCGTGTCCACTATAAAGCTAGTCCACTTTTATGCTAAACGGAATACTTGCTGAGTGCGCCATGTACTCACCCTTGCTATCCCAAACCTATAGTTCTTCTCTATACAAGTTGATGATGATATGAAGACGGAGTGGATCCAGAAGTTTACAATGTGTTTAGGCGTACGTGCCCCCAGTCAACTTTCTTGTGAAGATGGAGTTCCACTACGAGATAGAAGTTCCGCTACACTCTGACCTTTGTGTCAAATGTAAGTTTTATACGCTTATATAATGCACTGTCTCTTGATATTCACTAATGAAGTCGGCTGTATGTGTGGGAAATAGATCCTGGGCACACATATAGTGTCATCTGGTTTTGTTTATAAAACCGGGTCTGACACCAGCGCAGCATGACTCAGTTTGCCTAGACTAAAGAGGGCGAAAATTAAACTTTTTCCAAATCTAAAAAGTTGTACACGCTAGTAAGTAAGAACTAATAAATATAATGCTTTTCCATATATGTAGGCCTTTGGGAGAAACTTAATTCAATACAGATTTTGATCCATCCGCTGTTGTTAACATATCAAATGTTGTGGGACTCGGAATCGAGGGTTGTTGGACTTGCAGGGAAGATGAATGACAATACCACACCATAGGAACGAAACCTCAAAAATATGCATCACCAAAGTTGTTTTGGCCCAACTTACATGCCCTCCTCCTCTGCCACGTGAGCCCACGCTTCGGCATCTGTCCGTGATACAAAACCAATGCAGCATGACTCAGTTTGCCTAGACTAAAGAGGGCGAAAATTAAACTTTTTCGTAATCCGAAAACTTGTACACGCTAGTAGGTAGGAACCAATGAATATAATGCTTTTCCATATATGTAGGCCGATGGGAGAAACTTAATTCAATACAGATTTTGATCTGTCCACTGTTGTTAACATATCAATGTTGTGGGACTCGGAATCGAGGGTTGTTGGACATGTTGGTATGATGAATGTGGAAACCACACCAAAGGAAAGAAACCTCAAAAATATGAATCACCAAAGTTGTTTTGGCCCGACTTACATGCCCTCATCTTCTGCCACTTGAGCCCACGCTTCGGCATCAGGACGAGATACAAAACCAGCGTAGCATGACACAGTTTGCCTACACAGAAGAGGGCAAATATTAAACTTTTTCCTAATCCAAAAACTTGTACACGCTAGTAAGTAAGAACCAATGAATATAATGCTTCTCCATATATGTAGGCTGATGGGAGAAACTTAATTCCATACCAGTTTAGATCCATCCACTATTGTTAACATATCAATTGTTGTGGGACTCAAAATCGTGGGTTGTTGGACTTGTTGCTATGATGAATGAGGAAACCACACCATAGGAACGAAACCTCAAAAATATGCACCACCGAAGTTGTTTTGGCCCAACTTACATGCCCTCCTCTTCTGCCACTTGAGCCCATGCTTCGGCATCAGGCCAAGATACAAAACCAGCGCAGCATGACTCAGTGTGCCTAGACTAAAGAGGGCGAAAATTAAACTTTTTTCAAATCCAAAAACTTGTAGGCCTATGGGAGAAACTTAATTCAATACAGGTTTTGTTCCATCCACTGTTGTTAACATATCATTTGTTGTGGGACTTGGAATCGAGGGTTGTTGGAATTGTTGGGAAGATGAATGACGAAACCACACCATAGGAACGAGACCTCAAAAATATGCATCACCAATGTTGTTTTGGCCCAATTTACATGCCCTTCCCTTCTGCCACTTGAGCCCACGCTTCGGCATCAATCCGAGATACAAAACCAGTGTAGCATGACTCCGTTTGCCTAGACTGAAGAGGGCGAAAATTAAACTTTTTCCTAACCCAAAAACTTGTACACGCTAGTAAGTAGGAACCAATGAATACAATGCTTTTCCATATATGTAAGCCGATGGAAGAAACTTAATTCAACACAGGTTTTGATCCATCCGCTGTTGTTAACATATCAATTGTTGTGGGACTCGAAATCGAGGGTTGTTGGACTTGTTGGGAAGATGAATGAAAAAACCACACCATAGGAACGAAACCTCAAAAATATGCATCACCAAAGTTGTTTCGGCCCAACTTACAAGCCCTCCTCTTCTGCCACGTGAGCCCACGTTTCGGCATCAGTCCGAGATACAAAACCACCGCAGCATGACTCAGTTTGCCTAGACTGAAGAGGGCGAAAATTAAACTTTTTCCTAATCCGAAAACTTGTACACGCTAGTAAGTAGGAACCAACGAATATAATGCTTTTCCATATATGTAGGCTGATGGGACAAACTTAATTCAATACAGGTTTTGATCCATCCACTTTTGTTAACATATCAATTGTTGTGGGACCCGGAATCAAGAGTTGTTGGACATGTCGGAATGATGACTGAGGAAACCACAAAAATATGCATCACCAAAGTTGTTTTGCCTGACTTACATGCCCTCCTCTTCTGCCTCGTGAGCCCACGCTTCGGCATCAGTCTGAGATACAAAACCAACGCCGCGTGACTTAGTTTGCCTAGACTGAGGGGGGCAAAAATTAAACTTTTTCCTAATCCAAAAACTTGTACACGCTAGTAAGTAGGAACCAATGAATATAATGCTTTTTCATATATGTAGACCGATGGGAGAAACTTAATTCAATACAGGTTTTGATCCATCCGCTGTTGTTAACATATCAAATGTTGTGGAACTCGGAATCGAGGGTTGATGGACTTGTTGGGAAGATGAATGAGAAAACCACACCATAGGAATGAAACCTCAAAAATATGCATCTCCAAAGTTGTTTTGGCCCAACTTACATGCCCTCCCCTTCTGCCACGTGAGCCCATGCTTCGGCATCAGTCCGACATACAAAACCAGCGCAGCATGACTCAGTTTGCCTAGATAGAAGAGGGCGAAAATTAAACTTTTTCCTAATCCGAAAACTTTTACACGCTAGTAAGTAGGAACCAATGAATATAATGCTTTTCCATATATGTAGGCCGATGGGAGAAACTTAATTCAATACAGATTTTGATCCATCCGCTGTTGTTAACATATCAAATGTTGTGGGACTCGGAATCGAGGGTTGTTGGACTTGCAGGGAAGATGAATGACAATACCACACCATAGGAACGAAACCTCAAAAATATGCATCACCAAAGTTGTTTTGGCCCAACTTACATGCCCTCCTCCTCTGCCACGTGAGCCCACGCTTCGGCATCAGTCCGTGATACAAAACCAATGCAGCATGACTCAGTTTGCCTAGACTAAAGAGGGCGAAAATTAAACTTTTTCGTAATCCGAAAACTTGTACACGGTAGTAAGTAGGAACCAATGAATATAATGCTTTTCCATATATGTAGGCCGATGGGAGAAATTTAATTCAATACAGGTTTTGATCCGTCCACTGTTGCTAACATATGAATTGTTATGGGACTCAGAATCGAGGGTTGTTGGACATGTTGGAATGATGAATGAGGAAACCACACCATAGGAAAGAAACCTAAAAATATGCATCACCAAAGTTGTTTTTTGCCCAACTTACATGCCCTCATCTTCTACCATTTGAGCCCACGCTTCGGCATCAGGCCAAGATACAAAACTAGCGCAGCATGACTCAGTTTGCCCAGACTAAAGAGGGCGAAAATTAAAGTTTTTACTAATCTGAAAACTTGTACACGCTAGTAAGTAAGAACCAATGAATATAATGCTTTTCCATATATGTAGGCCGTTGGGAGAAACTTAATTCAATGCCAGTTTTGATCCATCCATTGTTGTCAACATATCAATTATTGTGGGACTCGGAATCGAGGGTTGTTGATCTTGTTGGTATGATGAATGAGGAAACCACACCATAGGAAAGAAACCTCAAAAATATGCATCACCAAAGTTGTTATGGCCCGACTTACATGCCCTCATCTTCTGCCACTTGAGCCCAAGCTTCGGCATCAGGACGAGATACAAAACCAGCGCAGCATGACTTAGTTTGCCTAGACTGAAGAGGGCGAAAATTAAACTTTTTCGTAATCCAAAAAGTTGTACACGCTAGTAAGTAAGAACCAACGAATATAATGCTTTTCCATATATGTAGGCCGATGGGCAAAACTTAATTCAATACAGGTTTTGATCCGTCCACTGTTGTTAACATATCAATTGTTGTGGGACTCGGAATCGAGGGTTGTTGGACATGTTGGTATGATGAATGAGGAAACCACACCATAGGAAAGAAACCTCAAAAATATGCATCACCAAAGTTGTTTTGGCCCAACTTACATGCCCTCCTCTTCTGCCACGTGGGCCCACGCTTCGGCATCAGTCCGGGATACAAAACCAACGCAGCATGACTCAGTTTGCCTAGACTGAAGAGGGCGAAAATTAAACTTTTTCCTAACCCAAAAACTTGTACACGCTAGAAAGTAAGAACCAATGAATATAATGCCTTTCCATATATGTAGGCCAATGGGAGAAACTTAATTCAATACAGGTATTGTTCCATCCACTGTTGTTAACATATCAATTGTTCTGGGACTCGGAATCGAGGGTTGTTGGACATGTTGGTATGATGAATGAGGAAACCACACCATAGGAAAGAAACCACAAAAATATGCATCACCAAAGTTGTTTTGCCTAACTTACATGCCCTCCTTTTTTGCCTCGTGAGCCCACGCTTCGGCATCAGTCCGAGATACAAAACCAATGCAGCGTGACTAGGTTTGCCTAGACTGAGGAGGGCGAAAATTAAAGTTTTTCCTAATCCAAAAACTTGTACACGCTAGTAAGTAGGAACCAATGAATATAATGATTTTCCATATACGTAGGCCGAAGGGAGAAACTTAATTCAATACAGGTTTTGATCCATCCACTGTTGTTAACATATCAATTGTTGTGGGACTCGGAATCGAGGGTTGTTGGACTTGTTGGTATGATGAATGAGGAAACCACACCATAGGAAAGAAACCTCAAAAATATGCATCACCAAAGTTGTTTTGGCCCGACTTACATGCCCTCATCTTCTGCCGCTTGAGCCCACGCTTCGGCATCAGGACGAGATACAAAACCAGCGCAGCATGACTCAGTTTGCCTAGACTGAAGAGGGCGAAAATTAAACTCTTTCCTAATCCGAAAACTTGTACACGCTAGTAAGTAAGAACCAATGAATATAATGCTTTTCCATATATGTAGGCCGATGGGAGAAACTCAATTCAAAACCAGTTTTGACCCTTCCACTGTTGTTAACATATCAACTGTTGTGGGACTCGAAAACGAGGGTTGTTGGACTTGTTGGTATAATGAATGAGGAAACCACACCAAAAGAACGAAACCTCAAAAACATGCATCACCAAAGTTGCTTTGGCCCAACTTACATGCGCTTCTCTTCTGCCAGTTGAGCCCACGCTTCGGCATCAGGCCAAGATACAAAACTAGCGCAGCATGACTCAGTTTGCCTAGACTGAAGAGGGCGAAAATTAAACTTTTTCCTAATCCAAAAACTTGTACACGCTAGTAAGTAAGAACCAACGAATATAACGCTTTTTCAGATATGTAGGCCAGTGGGAGAAACTTAATTCAATACAGGTTTTGATCCATGCACTGATGTTAACATATCAATTGTTGTGGGACTCAGAATCGAGGGTTGTTGGACATGTTGGTATGATGAATGAGAAACCACACCATAGGAAAGAAACCTCAAAAATATGCATCACCAAAGTTGTTTTGGCCTAACTTACATGCCCTCCTCTTCTGCCACGTCAGCCCACGCTACGGCATGAGTCCGAGATACAAAACCAACGCAGCATGACTCAGTTTACCTAGACTGAAGAGGACGAAAATTAAACTTTTTCCTAATCCAAAAACTTGTACACGCTAGTAAGTAGGAAACAATGAATATAATGATTTTCCATATATGTAGGCCGGAGGGAGAAACTTAATTCAATACCGGTTTTGATCCATCCACTGTTGTTAACATATCAATTGTTGTGGGACTCGGAATCGAGGGTTGTTGGACTTGTTGGTATGATGAATGAGGAAACCACACCATAGGAAAGAAACCTAAAAAATATGCATCACCAAAGTTGTTTTGGCCCGACTTACATGCCCTCATCTTCTGCCACTTGAGCCCACGCTTCGGCATCAGGACGAGATACCAAACCAGTGCAGCATGACTCAGTTTGCCTAGACTGAAGAGGGCAAAAATAAAACTCTTTCCTAATCCGAAAACTTGTACATGCTAGAAAGTAAGAACCAATGAATATAATGCTTTTCCATATATGTAGGCCGATGGGAGAAACTCAATTCAATACCAGTTTTGACCCATCCACTGTTGTTAACATATCAATTGTTGTGGGACTCGGAAACGAGGGTTTTTGGACTTGTTGGTATGATGAATGAGGAAACCACACCATACGAACGAAACCTCAAAAATATGCATCACCAAAGTTTTTTTGGCCCAACTTACATGCCCTCCTCTTCTGCCACTTGAGCCCACGCTTCGGCATCAGGCCAAGATACAAAACCAGCGCAGCATGACTCAGTTTGCCTATACTGAAGAGGGCGAAAATTAAACTTTTTCCTAATCCAAAAACATGTACACGCTAGTAAGTAAGAACCATTGAATATAATGCTTTTCCATATATGTAGGCCGATGGGAGAAACTTAATTCAATACCGGTTTTGTTCCATCCACTGTTGTTAACATATCAATATTTGTCAGACTCGGAATCGAGTGTTGTTGGCCATGTTGGTATGATGAATGAGGAAACCACACCATAGGAAAGAAACCTCAAAAATATGCATCACCAAAGTTGTATTGGCCCGACTTACACGCCCTCATCTTCTGCCACTTGTGCCCACGCTTCGGCATCAGGACGAGATACAAAACCAGCATAGCATGACTCCGTTTGCGTAGACTGAAGGGGGCGAAAATTAAACTTTTCCGAATCCAAAAACTTGTACATGCTAGTAAGCAGGAACCAATGAATATAATGCTTTTCCATATATGTAGGCCGATGGGAGAAACTCAATTCAAAACCAGTTTTGACCCTTCCACTGTTGTTAACATATCAACTGTTGTGGGACTCGAAAACACGGGTTGTTGGACTTGTTGGTATGATGAATGAGGAAACCACACCATAAGAACGAAACCTCAAAAACATGCATCACCAAAGTTGCTTTGGCCCAACTTACATGCGCTTCTCTTCTGCCAGTTGAGCCCACGCTTCGGCATCAGGCCAAGATACAAAACTAGCGCAGCATGACTCAGTTTGCCTAGACTGAAGAGGGCGAAAATTAAACTTTTTCCTAATCCAAAAACTTGCACACGCTAGTAAGTAAGAACCAACGAATATAACGCTTTTCTAGATATGTAGGCCGGTGGGAGAAACTTAATTCAATACAGGTTTTGATCCATGCACTGTTGTTAACATATCAATTGTTGTGGGACTCGGAATCGAGGGTTGTTGGACATGGTGGTATGATGAATGCGAAACCACACCATAGGAAAGAAACCTCAAAAATATGCATCACCAAAGTTGTTTTGGCCCAACTTACATGCCCTCCTCTTCTGCCACATCAGCCCACGCTTCGGCATGAGTCCGAGATACAAAACCAACGCAGCATAACTCAGTTTACCTAGACTGAAGAGGGCGAAAATTAAACTTTTTCCTAATCCAAAAACTTGTACACGCTAGTAAGTAGGAACCAATGAATATAATGATTTTCCATATATGTAGGCCGGAGGGAGAAACTTAATTCAATACCGGTTTCGATCCATCCATTGTTGTTAACATATCAATTGTTGTGGGACTCGGAATCGAGGGTTGTTGGACTTGTTGGTATGATGAGTGAGGAAACCACACCATAGGAAAGAAATCTAAAAAATATGCATCACCAAAGTTGTTTTGGCCCGACTTACATGCCCTCATCTTCTGCCACTTGAGCCCACGCTTCGGCATCAGGATGAGATACCAAACCAGCGCAGCATGACTCAGTTTGCCTAGACTGAAGAGGGCAAAAATTAAACTCTTTCCTAATCCGAAAACTTGTACATGCTAGTAAGTAAGAACCAATGAATATAATGCTTTTCCATATATGTAGGCCGATGGGAGAAACTCAATTCAATACCAGTTTTGACCCATCCACTGTTGTTAACATATCAATTATTGTGGGACTCGGAAACGAGGGTTGTCGGACTTGTTGGTATGATGAATGAGGAAACCACACCATACGAACGAAACCTCAAAAATATGCATCACCAAAGTTTTTTTGGCCCAACTTACATGCCCTCCTCTTCTGCGACTTGAGCCCACGCTTCAGCATCAGGCCAAGATACAAAACCAGCGCAGCATGACTCAGTTTGCCTAGACTGAAGAGGGCGAAAATTAAACTTTTTCCTAATCCAAAAACATGTACACGCTAGTAACTAAGAACCAATGAATATAATGCTTTTCCATATATGTAGGCCGATGGGAGAAACTTAATTCAATACAGGTTTTGTTCCATCCACTGTTGTTAACATATCAATTGTTGTCAGACTCGGAATCGAGTGTTGTTGGCCATGTTGGTATGATGAATGAGGAAACCACACCATAGGAAAGAAACCTCAAAAATATGCATCAATAAAGTTGTATTGGCCCGACTTACATGCCCTCATCTTCTGCCACTTGTGCCCACGCTTCGGCATCAGGACGAGATACAAAACCAGCATAGCATGACTCCGTTTGCGTAGACTGAAGGGGGCGAAAATTAAACTTTTCCGAATCCAAAAACTAGTACACGCTAGTAAGCAGGAACCAATGAATATAATGCTTTTCCATATATGTAGGCCGATGGGAGAAACTTAATTCAATACAGGTTTTGATCCATCCGCTGTTGTTAACATATCAAATGTTGTGGGACTCGGAATCGAGGGTTGTTGGACTTGTTGGGGAGATGAATGAGAAAACCACACCATAGGAACGAAACCTCAAAAATATGCATCACCAAAGTTGTTTTGGCCCAACTTACATGCCCTCCTCTTCTGCCACGTGGGCCCAAGCTTCGGCATCAGTCTGGGATACAAAACCAACACAGCATGACTTGGTTTGCCTAGACTGAAGATGGCGAAAATTAAACTTTTTCCTAACCCAAAAACTTGTACACGCTAGTAAGTAAGAACCAATGAATATAATGCCTTTCCATATATGTATGCCAATGGGAGAAACTTAATTCAATACAGGTATTGTTCCATCCACTGTTGTTAACATATCAATTGTTCTGGGACTCGAAATCGAGGGTTGTTGGACATGTTGGTATGATGAATGAGGAAACCACACCATAGGAAAGAAACCACAAAAATATGCATCACCAAAGTTGTTTTGCCTAACTTACATGCCCTCCTTTTTTGCCTCGTGAGCCCACGCTTCGGCATCAGTCCGAGATACAAAACCAATGCAGCGTGACTCGGTTTTCCTAGACTGAGGAGGGCGAAAATTAAAGTTTTTCCTAATCCGAAAACTTGTACACGCTAGTAAGTAGGAACCAATGAATATAATGATTTTCCATATACGTAGGCCGAAGGGAGAAACTTAATTCAATACAGGTTTTGATCCATCCACTGTTGTTAACATATCAATTGTTGTGGGACTCGGAATCGAGGGTTGTTAGACTTGTTAGTATGATGAATGAGGAAACCACACCATAGGAAAGAAACCTCAAAAATATGCATCACCAAAGTTGTTTTGGCGCGACTTACATGCCCTCATCTTCTGCCGCTTGAGCCCACGCTTCGGCATCAGGACGAGATACCAAACCAGCGCAGCATGACTCAGTTTGCCTAGACTGAAGAGGGCAAAAATTAAACTCTTTCCTAATCCGAAAACTTGTACACGCTAGTAAGTAAGAACCAATGAATATAATGCTTTTCCATATATGTAGGCCGATGGGAGAAACTCAATTCAATACCAGTTTTGACCCATCCACTGCTGTTAACATATCAATTGTTGTGGGACTCGGAAACGATGGTTGTCGGACTTGTTGGTATGATGAATGAGGAAACCACACCATACAAACGAAACCTCAAAAATATGCATCACCAAAGTTTTTTTGGCCCAACTTACGTGCCCTCCTCTTCTACCACTTGAGCCCATGCTTTGGCATCAGGCCAAGATACAATACCAGCGCAGCATGACTCAGTTTGCCTAGACTGAAGAGGGAGAAAATTAAACTTTTTCCTAATCCAGAAACTTGTACACGCTAGTAAGTAAGAACCAATGAATATAATGCTTTTCCATATATGTAGGCCGATGTGAGAAACTTAATTCAGCACAGGTTTTGATCCATCCACTGTTGTTAACATATCAATTGTTGTGGGACTCGGAATCGAGGGTTGTTGGACATGTTGGTATGATGAATGAGGAAACCACACCATAGGAAAGAAACCCCAAAAATATGCATCACCAAAGTTGTTTTGGCCCAACTTACATGCCCTCATCTTCTGCCACTTGAGCCCACGCTTCGGCATCAGGACGAGATACAAAACCAGCGCACCATGACTCAATTTGCCTAGACTGAAGAGGGTGAAAATTAAACTTTTTCCTAATCCGAAAACTTGTACACGCTAGTAAGTAAGAGCCAATGAATATAATGTTTTTCCATATATGTGGGCCAATGGGAGAAACTTAATTCAATACCAGTTTTGATCCATCCACTGTTGTTAACATCTCAATTGTTGTGGGACTCGAAAATGAAGGTTGTTGGACTTGTTGGTATGATGAATGAGGAAACCACACCATAGGAACGAAACCTCAGAAATATGCATCACCAAAGTTGTTTTGGCCCAACTTACATGCCCTCCTCTTCCGCCAAGATACAAAACCAGCGCAGCATGACTCAGTTTGCCTAGACTGAAGAGGGCAAAAATTAAACTTTTTCCTAATCCAAAAACTTGTACACGCTTGTAAGTAGGAACCAATGAATATACTGCTTTTCCATATGCGTAGGCCGATGGGAGAAACTTAATTCAATACAGGTTTTGATCCATCCACTGTTGTTAACATATCAAATGTTGTGGGACTCGGAATCGAGGGTTGTTGGACTTGTTGGGAAGATGAATGAGAAATCCACACAATATGAACGAAACCTCAAAAATATGCATCACCAAAGTTGTTTTGGCCCAACTTACATGCCCTTCTCTTCTACCATGTGAACCCATGCTTCGGCATCAGTCCGAGAAGCAAAACCAACGCGGCATGACTCAGTTTGCCTAGACTGAAGAGGGCGAAAATTAAACTTTTTCCAAATCCGAAAACTTGTACACGCTAGTAAGTAGGAACCAATGAATATAATGCTTTTCCGTATATGTAGGCCGATGGGAGAAATTTAATTCAATACAGGTTTTGATCCGTCCACTGTTATTATCATTTCAATTGTTGTGGGACTCAGAATCGAGGGTTGTTGGACATCTTGGAATGATGAATGAGGAAACCACACCATAGGAAAGAAACTCAAAAATATGCATCTCCAAAGTTGTTTTGGCACAACTTACTTGTCCTCATCTTCTGCCACTTGAGCCCATGCTTCCGCATCAGGACGAGATACAAAACCAGCGCAGCATGACTCAGTTTGCCTAGACTGAAGAGGGCGAAAATTAAACTTTTTCCTAATCCGAAAACTTGTACACGCTAGTAATTAAGAACCAATAAATATAATGCTTTTCCATATATGTAGGCCAATGGGAGAAACTTAATTCAATACCAGTTTTGATCCATCCACTGTTGTTAAGATATCAATTGTTGTGGGACTCGGAATCGAGGGTTGTTGGACTTGTTTGTATGATGAATGAGGAAACCACACCATAGGAACGAAACCTCAAAAATATGCATCACCAAAGTTGTTTTGTACCAACTTACGTGCCCTCCTCTTCTGCCACTTGAGCCCATGCTTCGGCATCAGGCCAAGATACAAAACCAGCTCAGCATGACTCAGTTTCCCTAGACTGAAGAGGGCAAAAATTAAACTTTTTCCTAATCCAAAAACATGTACACGCTAGTAAGTAAGAACCAATGAATATAATGCTTTTTCATATATGTAGGCCGATGGGAGAAACTTAATTCAATACAGGTTTTGTTCCATCCACTGTTGTTAACATATCAATTGTTGTCGGACTCGGAATCGAGAGTTGTTGACCATGTTGGTGTGATGAATGAGGAAGCCACACCATAGGAAAGAAACCTCAAAAATATGCATCACCAAAGTTGTTTTGGCCCGACTTACACGCTCTCATCTTCTGCCACTTGAGCCCACGCTTCGGCATCAGGACGAGATACAAAACTAGCATAGCATGACTCCGTTTGCGTAGACTGAAGGGGGCAAAAATTAAAGTTTTCCGAATCCAAAAACTAGTACACGCTAGTAAGCAGGAACCAATGAATATAATGCTTTTCCATATATGTAGGCCGATGGGAGAAACTTAATTCAATACAGGTTTTGATCCATCCGCTGTTGTTAACATATCAAATGTTGTGGGACTCGGAATCGAGGGTTGTTGGACTAGTTGGGGAGATGAATGAGAAAACCACACCATAGGAACGAAACCACAAAAATATACATCACCAAAGTTGTTTTGGCCCAACTTATATGCCCTCCTCTTCTGCCACGTGAGCCCATGCTTCGGCATCAGTCCGAAATACAAAACCAATGCAGTATGACTCAGTTTGCCCAGACAGAAGAGGGCAAAAATTAAACTTTTCCTAATCCAAAAACTTGTACACGCTAGTAAGTAAGAACCAATGGATATAATGCTTTTCCATATATGTAGGCCGATGGGAGAAACTTAATTCAATGCAGGTTTTGATCTGTCCACTGTTGTTAACATATCAATTGTTGTGGGGCTCAGAATCGAGGGTTGTTGAACTTGTTGGAATGATGAAAGAGGAAAACACACCATAGGAAAGAAACCTCAAAAATATGCATCACCATAGTTGTTTTGGCCCAACTTACGAGCCCTCTTCTTCTGCCACTTGAGCCCGCGCTTCGACATCAGGATGAGATACAAAACCAGCACGGCATGACTCAGTTTGCCTTGACTGAAGAGGGCGAAAATTAAACTTTTTCCTAATCCGAAAACATGTACACGCTAGTAAGTAAGAACCAACGAATATAATGCTTTTCCATATATGTAGGCCGATGGGCAAAACTTAATTCAATAGAGATTTTGATCCGTCAACTGTTGTTAACACATCAATTGTTGTGGGACTCAGAATCGAGGGTTGTTGGACAAGTTGGTATGATGAATGAGGAAACCACACCATAGGAAAGAAACCTCAAAAATATGCATCACTAAAGTTGTTTTGGCCCAACTTACATGCCCTCCTCTTCCGCCACGTGAGCCCACGCTTCGGCATCAGTGCGAGATATAAAACCAACGCAGCATGACTCAGTTTGCCTAGACTGAAGAGGGCGAAAATTAAACTTTTTCCTAATCCGAAAACTTGTACACGCTAGTAAGTAAGAACCAACGAATATAACGCTTTTCCAGATATGTAGGCCAGTGGGAGAAACTTAATTCAATACAGGTTTTGATCCATCCACTGTTGTTAACATATCAATTGTTGTGGGACTCGGAATCGAGGGTTGTTGGACATGTTGGTATGATGAATGGGGAAACCACACCATAGGAAAAAAACCTCAAAAATATGCATCACCAAAGTTGTTTTGGCCCAACTTACATGCCCTGCTCATCTGTCACTTGAGCCCACGCTTCGGCATCAGGCCAAGATACAAAACTACCGCAACATGACTCAGTTTGCCTAGACTGAAGAGGGCGAAAATTAAACTTTTTCCTAACCCAAAAACTTGTACATGCTAGTAAGTAAGAACCAATGAATATAATGCTTTTCCATATATGTAGGCCAATGGGAGAAACTTAATTCAATGGCAGTTTTGATCCATCCACTATTGTTAACATATCAATTGTTTTGGGACTCGGAAACGAAGGTTGTTGGACTTGTTGGTACGATGAATGAGGAAACCACACCATAGGAACGAAACCTCAAAAATATGCATCACCAAAGTTGTTTTGGCCCAACTTACATGCCCTCCTCTTCTGCCACATCAGCCCACGCTTCGGCATGAGTCCGAGATACAAAACCAACGCAGCATAACTCAGTTTACCTAGACTAAAGAGGGCGAAAATTAAACTTTTTCCTAATCCAAAAACTTGTACACGCTAGTAAGTAGGAACCAATGAATATAATGATTTTCCATATATGTAGGCCGGAGGGAGAAACTTAATTCAATACCGGCTTCGATCCATCCACTGTTGTTAACATATCAATTGTTGTGGGACTCGGAATCGAGGGTTGTTGGACTTGTTGGTATGATGAGTGAGGAAACCACACCATAGGAAAGAAACCTAAAAAATATGCATCACCAAAGTTGTTTTGGCCCGACTTACATGCCCTCATCTTCTGCCACTTGAGCCCACGCTTCGGCATCAGGACGAGATACCAAACCAGCGCAGCATGACTCAGTTTGCCTAGACTGAAGAGGGCAAAAATTAAACTCTTTCCTAATCCGAAAACTTGTACATGCTAGTAAGTAAGAACCAATGAATATAATGCTTTTCCATATATGTAGGCCGATGGGAGAAACTCAATTCAATACCAGTTTTAACCCATCCACTATTGTTAACATATCAATTGTTGTGGGACTCGGAAACGAGGGTTGTCGGACTTGTTGGTATGATGAATGAGGAAACCACACCATACGAACGAAACCTCAAAAATATGCATCACCAAAGTTTTTTTGGCCCAACTTACATGCCCTCCTCTTCTGCGACTTGAGCCCACGCTTCGGCATCAGGCCAAGATACAAAACCAGCGCAGCATGACTCAGTTTGCCTAGACTGAAGAGGGCGAAAATTAAACTTTTTCCTAATCCAAAAACATGTACACGCTAGTAACTAAGAACCAATGAATATAATGCTTTTCCATATATGTAGGCCGATGGGAGAAACTTAATTCAATACAGGTTTTGTTCCATCCACTGTTGTTAACATATCAATTGTTGTCAGACTCGGAATCGAGTGTTGTTGGCCATGTTGGTATGATGAATGAGGAAACCACACCATAGGAAAGAAACCTCAAAAATATGCATCAATAAAGTTGTATTGGCCCGACTTACATGCCCTCATCTTCTGCCACTTGTGCCCACGCTTCGGCATCAGGACGAGATACAAAACCAGCATAGCATGACTCCGTTTGAGTAGACTGAAGGGGGCGAAAATTAAACTTTTCCGAATCCAAAAACTAGTACACGCTAGTAAGCAGGAACCAATGAATATAATGCTTTTCCATATATGTAGGCCGATGGGAGAAACTTAATTCAATACAGGTTTTGATCCATCCGCTGTTGTTAACATATCAAATGTTGTGGGACTCGGAATCGAGGGTTGTTGAACTTGTTGGGGAGATGAATGAGAAAACCACACCATAGGAACGAAACCTCAAAAATATGCATCACCAAAGTTGTTTTGGCCCAACTTACATGCCCTCCTCTTCTGCCACGTGGGCCCAAGCTTCGGCATCAGTCTGGGATACAAAACCAACGCAGCATGACTTGGTTTTCCTAGACTGAAGATGGCGAAAATTAAACTTTTTCCTAACCCAAAAACTTGTACACGCTAGTAAGTAAGAACCAATGAATATAATGCCTTTCCATATATGTATGCCAATGGGAGAAACTTAATTCAATACAGGTATTGTTCCATCCACTGTTGTTAACATATCAATTGTTCTGGGACTCGGAATCGAGGGTTGTTGGACATGTTGGTATGATGAATGAGGAAACCACACCATAGGAAAGAAACCACAAAAATATGCATCACCAAAGTTGTTTTGCCTAACTTACATGCCCTCCTTTTTTGCCTCGTGAGCCCACGCTTCGGCATCAGTCCGAGATACAAAACCAATGCAGCGTGACTCGGTTTTCCTAGACTGAGGAGGGCGAAAATTAAAGTTTTTCCTAATCCGAAAACTTGTACACGCTAGTAAGTAGGAACCAATGAATATAATGATTTTCCATATACGTAGGCCGAAGGGAGAAACTTAATTCAATACAGGTTTTGATCCATCCACTATTGTTAACATATCAATTGTTGTGGGACTCGGAATCGAGGGTTGTTGGACTTGTTAGTATGATGAATGAGGAAACCACACCATAGGAAAGAAACCTCAAAAATATGCATCACCAAAGTTGTTTTGGCCCGACTTACATGCCCTCATCTTCTGCCGCTTGAGCCCACGCTTCGGCATCAGGACGAGATACCAAACCAGCGCAGCATGACTCAGTTTGCCTAGACTGAAGAGGGCAAAAATTAAACTCTTTCCTAATCCGAAAACTTGTACACGCTAGTAAGTAAGAACCAATGAATATAATGCTTTTCCATATATGTAGGCCGATGGGAGAAACTCAATTCAATACCAGTTTTGACCCATCCACTGCTGTTAACATATCAATTGTTGTGGGACTCGGAAACGAGGGTTGTCGGACTTGTTGGTATGATGAATGAGGAAACCACACCATACGAACGAAACCTCAAAAATATGCATCACCAAAGTTTTTTTGGCCCAACTTACGTGCCCTCCTCTTCTGCCACTTGAGCCCATGCTTTGGCGTCAGGCCAAGATACAAAACCAGCGCAGCATGACTCTGTTTGCCTAGACTGAAGAGGGAGAAAATTAAACTTTTTCCTAATCCAGAAGCTTGTACACGCTAGTAAGTAAGAACCAATGAATATAATGCTTTTCCATATATGTAGGCCGATGTGAGAAACTTAATTCAACACAGGTTTTGATCCATCCACTGTTGTTAACATATCAATTGTTGTGGGACACGGAATCGAGGGTTGTTGGACATGTTGGTATGATGAATGAGGAAACCACACCATAGGAAAGAAACCCCAAAAATATGCATCACCAAAGTTGTTTTGGCCCAACTTACATGCCCTCATCTTCTGCCACTTGAGCCCACGCTTCGGCATCAGGACGAGATACAAAACCAGCGCAGCATGACTCAATTTGCCTAGACTGAAGAGGGTGAAAATTAAACTTTTTCCTAATCCGAAAACTTGTACACGCTAGTAAGTAAGAGCCAATGAATATAATGTTTTTCCATATATGTGGGCCAATGGGAGAAACTTAATTCAATACCAGTTTTGATCCATCCACTGTTGTTAACATCTCAATTGTTGTGGGACTCGAAAATGAAGGTTGTTGGACTTGTTGGTATGATGAATGAGGAAACCACACCATAGGAACGAAACCTCAGAAATATGCATCACCAAAGTTGTTTTGGCCCAACTTACATGCCCTCCTCTTCCGCCAAGATACAAAACCAGCGCAGCATGACTCAGTTTGCCTAGACTGAAGAGGGCAAAAATTAAACTTTTTCCTAATCCAAAAACTTGTACACGCTTGTAAGTAGGAACCAATGAATATACTGCTTTTCCATATGCGTAGGCCGATGGGAGAAACTTAATTCAATACAGGTTTTGATCCATCCACTGTTGTTAACATATCAAATGTTGTGGGACTCGGAATCGAGGGTTGTTGGACTTGTTGGGAAGATGAATGAGGAAACCACACCATAGGAACGAAACCTCAAAAATATGCATCACCAAAGTTGTTTTGGCCCAACTTACATGCCCTTCTCTTCTACCATGTGAACCCATGCTTCGGCATCAGTCCGAGATACAAAACCAACGCGGCATGACTCAGTTTGCCTAGACTGAAGAGGGCGAAAATTAAACTTTTTCCAAATCCGAAAACTTGTACACGCTAGTAAGTAGGAACCAATGAATATAATGCTTTTCCGTATATGTAGGCCGATGGGAGAAATTTAATTCAATACAGGTTTTGATCCGTCCACTGTTATTATCATTTCAATTGTTGTGGGACACGGAATCGAGGGTTGTTGGACATGTTGGTATGATGAATGAGGAAACCACACCATAGGAAAGAAACCCCAAAAATATGCATCACCAAAGTTGTTTTGGCCCAACTTACATGCCCTCATCTTCTGCCACTTGAGCCCACGCTTCGGCATCAGGACGAGATACAAAACCAGCGCAGCATGACTCAATTTGCCTAGACTGAAGAGGGTGAAAATTAAACTTTTTCCTAATCCGAAAACTTGTACACGCTAGTAAGTAAGAGCCAATGAATATAATGTTTTTCCATATATGTGGGCCAATGGGAGAAACTTAATTCAATACCAGTTTTGATCCATCCACTGTTGTTAACATCTCAATTGTTGTGGGACTCGAAAATGAAGGTTGTTGGACTTGTTGGTATGATGAATGAGGAAACCACACCATAGGAACGAAACCTCAGAAATATGCATCACCAAAGTTGTTTTGGCCCAACTTACATGCCCTCCTCTTCCGCCAAGATACAAAACCAGCGCAGCATGACTCAGTTTGCCTAGACTGAAGAGGGCAAAAATTAAACTTTTTCCTAATCCAAAAACTTGTACACGCTTGTAAGTAGGAACCAATGAATATACTGCTTTTCCATATGCGTAGGCCGATGGGAGAAACTTAATTCAATACAGGTTTTGATCCATCCACTGTTGTTAACATATCAAATGTTGTGGGACTCGGAATCGAGGGTTGTTGGACTTGTTGGGAAGATGAATGAGAAAACCACACCATAGGAACGAAACCTCAAAAATATGCATCACCAAAGTTGTTTTGGCCCAACTTACATGCCCTTCTCTTCTACCATGTGAACCCATGCTTCGGCATCAGTCCGAGATACAAAACCAACGCGGCATGACTCAGTTTGCCTAGACTGAAGAGGGCGAAAATTAAACTTTTTCCAAATCCGAAAACTTGTACACGCTAGTAAGTAGGAACCAATGAATATAATGCTTTTCCGTATATGTAGGCCGATGGGAGAAATTTAATTCGATACAGGTTTTGATCCGTCCACTGTTATTATCATTTCAATTGTTGTGGGACTCAGAATCGAGGGTTGTTGGACATCTTGGAATGATGAATGAGGAAACCACACCATAGGAAAGAAACTCAAAAATATGCATCTCCAAAGTTGTTTTGGCCCAACTTACTTGTCCTCATCTTCTGCCACTTGAGCCCATGCTTCCGCATCAGGACGAGATACAAAACCAGCGCAGCATGACTCAGTTTGCCTAGACTGAAGAGGGCGAAAATTAAACTTTTTCCTAATCCGAAAACTTGTACACGCTAGTAAGTAAGAACCAATAAATATAATGCTTTTCCATATATGTAGGCCAATGGGAGAAACTTAATTCAATACCAGTTTTGATCCATCCACTGTTGTTAAGATATCAATTGTTGTGGGACTCGGAATCGAGGGTTGTTGGACTTGTTTGTATGATGAATGAGGAAACCACACCATAGGAACGAAACCTCAAAAATATGCATCACCAAAGTTGTTTTGTACCAACTTACGTGCCCTCCTCTTCTGCCACTTGAGCCCATGCTTCGGCATCAGGCCAAGATACAAAACCAGCTCAGCATGACTCAGTTTCCCTAGACTGAAGAGGGCGAAAATTAAACTTTTTCCTAATCCAAAAACATGTACACGCTAGTAAGTAAGAATCAATGAATATAATGCTTTTCCATATATGTAGGCCGATGGGAGAAACTTAATTCAATACAGGTTTTGTTCCATCCACTGTTGTTAACATATCAATTGTTGTCGGACTCGGAATCGAGAGTTGTTGACCATGTTGGTATGATGAATGAGGAAGCCACACCATAGGAAAGAAACCTCAAAAATATGCATCACCAAAGTTGTTTTGGCCCGATTTACACGCCCTCATCTTCTGCCACCTGAGCCCACGCTTCGGCATCAGGACGAGATACAAAACTAGCATAGCATGACTCCGTTTGCGTAGACTGAAGGGGGCAAAAATTAAACTTTTCCGAATCCAAAAACTAGTACACGCTAGTAAGCAGCAACCAATGAATATAATGCTTTTCCATATATGTAGGCCGATGGGAGAAACTTAATTCAATACAGGTTTTGATCCATCCGCTGTTGTTAACATATCAAATGTTGTGGGACTCGGAATCGAGGGTTGTTGGACTAGTTGGGGAGATGAATGAGAAAACCACACCATAGGAACGAAACCACAAAAATATACATCACCAAAGTTGTTTTGGCCCAACTTATATGCCCTCCTCTTCTGCCACGTGAGCCCATGCTTCGGCATCAGTCCGAAATACAAAACCAATGCAGTATGACTCAGTTTGCCTAGACAGAAGAGGGCAAAAATTAAACTTTTCCTAATCCAAAAACTTGTACACGCTAGTAAGTAAGAACCAATGGATATAATGCTTTTCCATATATGTAGGCCGATGGGAGAAACTTAATTCAATGCAGGTTTTGATCTGTCCACTGTTGTTAACATATCAATTGTTGTGGGGCTCAGAATCGAGGGTTGTTGGACTTGTTGGAATGATGAAAGAGGAAAACACACCATAGGAAAGAAACCTCAAAAATATGCATCACCATAGTTGTTTTGGCCCAACCTACGAGCCCTCTTCTTCTGCCACTTGAGCCCGCGCTTCGACATCAGGATGAGATACAAAACCAGCACGGCATGACTCAGTTTGCCTTGACTGAAGAGGGCGAAAATTAAACTTTTTCCTAATCCGAAAACTTGTACACGCTAGTAAGTAAGAACCAACGAATATAATGCTTTTCCATATATGTAGGCCGATGGGCAAAACTTAATTCAATAGAGGTTTTGATCCGTCAACTGTTTTTAACACATCAATTGTTGTGGGACTCAGAATCGAGGGTTGTTGGACAAGTTGGTATGATGAATGAGGAAACCACACCATAGGAAAGAAACCTCAAAAATATGCATCACTAAAGTTGTTTTGGCCCAACTTACATGCCCTCCTCTTCTGCCACGTGAGCCCACGCTTCGGCATCAGTGCGAGATATAAAACCAACGCAGCATGATTCAGTTTGCCTAGACTGAAGAGGGCGAAAATTAAACTTTTCCTAATCCGAAAACTTGTACACGCTAGTAAGTAAGAACCAACGAATATAACGCTTTTCCAGATATGTAGGCCAGTGGGAGAAACTTAATTCAATACAGGTTTTGATCCATCCACTGTTGTTAACATATCAATTGTTGTGGGACTCGGAATCGAGGGTTGTTGGACATGTTGGTATCATGAATGGGGAAACCACACCATAGGAAAAAAACCTCAAAAATATGCATCACCAAAGTTGTTTTGGCCCAACTTACATGCCCTGCTCATCTGTCACTTGAGCCCACGCTTCGGCATCAGGCCAAGATACAAAACTACCGCAACATGACTCAGTTTGCCTAGACTGAAGAGGGCGAAAATTAAACTTTTTCCTAACCCAAAAACTTGTACACGCAAGTAAGTAAGAACCAATGAATATAATGCTTTTCCATATATGTAGGCCAATGGGAGAAACTTAATTCAATGGCAGTTTTGATCCATCCATTACTGTTAACATATCAATTGTTTTGGGACTCGGAAACGAAGGTTGTTGGACTTGTTGGTATGATGAATGAGGAAACCACACCATAGGAACGAAACCTCAAAAATATGCATCACCAAAGTTGTTTTGGCCCGACTTACATGCCCTCATCTTCTGCCGCTTGAGCTCACGCTTCGGCATCAGGACGAGATACAAAACCAGCGCAGCATGACTCAGTTTGCCTAGACTGAAGAGGGCGAAAATTAAACTCTTTCCTAATCCGAAAACTTGTACACGCTAATAAGTAAGAACCAATGAATATAATGCTTTTCCATATATGTAGGCTGATGGGAGAAACTCAATTCAAAACCAGTTTTGACCCTTCCACTGTTGTTAACAAATCAATTGTTGTGGGACTCAAAAATGAGGGTTGTTGGACTTGTTGGTATGATGAATAAGGAAACCAGACCATAAGAACGAAACCTCAAAAACATGCATCACCAAAGTTGATTTGGCCCAACTTCCATGCGCTCCTCTTCTGCCAGTTGAGCCCACGCTTCGGCATCAGGCCAAGATACAAAACTAGTGCAGAATGACTCAGTTTGCCTACACTGAAGAGGGCGAAAATTAAACTTTTCCTAATCCAAAAACTTGTACACGCTAGTAAGTAAGAACCAACGAATATAACGCTTTTCCAGATATGTAGGCCAGTGGGAGAAACTTAATTCAATACAGGTTTTGATCCATCCACTGTTGTTAACATATCAATTGTTGTGGGACTCGGAATCGAGGGTTGTTGGACATGTTGGTATGATGAATGAGGAAACCACACCATAGGAAAGAAACCTCAAAAATATGCATCACCAAAGTTGTTTTGGCCCAACTTACATGCCCTCCTCTTCTGCCACTTGAGCCGACGCTTCGGGATCAGGACGAGATACAAAACCAGCGCAGCATGACTCAGTTTGCCTAGACTGAAGCGGGCGAAAATTAAACTTTTTCCTAATCCGAAAACTTGTACACGCTAGTAAGTAAGAACCAATGAATATAATGCTTTTCCATATATGTAGGCCGATGGGAGAAACTTAATTCAATACCAGTTTTGATCCATCCACTGTTGTTAACATACCAATTGTTGTGGGACTGGGAAATGCGGGTTGTTGGACTTGTTGGTATGTTTAAACCACACCATAGGAAAGAAATCTCAACAATATGCATCACCAATGTTGTTTTGGCCCAATTTACATGCCCTCCTCTTCTGCCACGTGAGGCCACGCTTTGGCATCAGTCCGAGATACAAACCCAACGCAGCATAACTTAGTTTGCCTAGACTGAAGAGGGTGAAAATTAAACTTTTTCCTAATCCCAAAACTTGTACACGCTAGTGTTGACAGCGCTTAAGCATGGCAAACCTTATACTGCAAGCGACAGTATCGTGTGTAGCTTTTCCCTATGATGAGTATCGTAGGTTTATGTCAATCCAAGGAACGAACTAATCGTGATCTAATTAACAAGAGTTTATGTGAAAACTAGGGTAAAAAGGATATCTAATCTACTTCTAAACCAATCCTTAAACTAAACCAATCCTTAGCTTAGTCTAGTAAAAGAGATAAACTAAACTATATATTTAAGATAAACAATTAGAAACATAATTAGAACTCTAATCAAAGGGTATTAACTAGGTTCTAATCAAGCTCTAATCGGATCCAAAGCATACGATAGATAAAGTTTCACAACGAGATTAGAGCAGCGAGATAACTAGTAGATCAAGGCAAATAAGCATGTTCAAGCACATCTATCATAGCATAATTAAATCATGATCAATCAATCTAATCCCCTAGATCAGCTCAACCTTTCCCCGGGCTCCACTGTCACTGGTAACCAGGTAATCGACGAAGAACTTTCAACAGGCACGTAATTAGAGAATGCACTTCCAATTACTTTTATTTGGTCTAATAACATAATTAGAGCAACTAGCACTTCTAATCACCATGATCACAAGAACTAGACACAAAACTATATTACTAGTAAACTAGATCAAAGATCAAGAACGCTAGATAAACATCACCCTTAATGACATGGTCTAATCAAGATGCATCTAGACATAAACTTAATTACAGCTAGAACAACCATAATTAGAACAAGAATATGATAATTAGACAAGAACAATACTTCATTAATTAACTGTATCATAATTACAACCATGATTATACCTTCCTTTGATGATACAATTAGACCTCCGGATCTAGACAATTAGAGAGCCGTGCAAGGCCTCTAATCACCTCTAGAGATTAGAAGAAGATCTAAACCTAGACTAGAAACTCGACCCTCTGCTCTCCTCTAGCTGTGTCCCTCAAGTCGTCGTCTTGTCGCCTTGATAATGAATTGGATGCCTCGACCAGGGGCTCAGCTTCGCTTTAAATACCCTGGAGAAGACGTGGCCGAAAAGGAAACTGAAACCGACATACGGAGTCCTGGGGTCGGCCGACTTGGGGGGTCTGGCTCGGCCGACCCAGGCCCTTCCAGCCTCCTCTAGTTTCCATCTTTCGCGGGCTTCGGGATAACCTTCATATAAATCTTCGTGGAGTCCTTTTCGGACTGTAAACCTTCCAGATTCTTCTGTATCCCGAGATCTTGTCGAGTCTTCTAGAATTGGGCTTCATTTGATGGGTCTTTAATTGGGCTCCTTCTTCCGTTATTGAATAATATTCAGAGGTCTTTTTACTCGAGGTAGACTTTGATGAATTTTGCTTAAAATTGGCCCAAAACCTGCAAAAATTACAAGTAGACTATTTCCAAGACAATATTGCAAAATCCACAATAATCTATGTTATTTGTTAGTAAAAGGCAAAGTTGACGCATAATAATAGGTAAAAACAATATAAAATGATGTATAATTTTCGTTCATAAGCCGCGTCAACAATACCCCCACTCTTAAACCTTGCTCGTCCTCGAGTAAGTAAAAACTTAAAATATAGTTAACTTATGAACTAAATTCAAATAATCAAACTAAATTCATACTCTCAATATTTTTCAGTGTTTGGATTTACAAATATAAAAAAAATAGATAGATATTCATGTAAGCATATCCCACAATGTATGATAAATGAGATCAAACTTTATCACAAATGAATCTCCTTCTTTTTCAAAAATTATTATTTCGACAAAGTTTTCAAGGATCAAGATTATATAAAGCCCAAAACTCCACTCATCTTTCTAGTCACTCAATATGTGGCTAAAAACTATCTCATAAACATATTATATATGTGTAGGCTTATATCTGGAGTTTTTGGTAAGGATCCTAATCAAAATTTAATCTCAATATATTATCAAACTAGGAAAAGGATCTGCTGGTTTTACTGAGATTTCTCAAAAAGGTCATGGAAAATAAATTGATGAAAAAGATAAAGAAAAATTATATAGAATGGTGGACATATGCAAATAAATCAATGATTTCAAGGCACAAATGAAGTCCCTGATATCGGATTGCATATGGTTGGAAAATTTTCTGGAGTATATATATTGAATAAACACCAACTTTCATATAAAAGATTTTTGAGGGGCATAAATATAATATATATTTTTATTCCTAATTCTACTGCGGCCACTTGGCTTTTTTTTTCTCTCTCTTTTTTTTTTTCAATTTTCGACCACTTGGTCTTCTCTTTTTTTTTTTTTTTTTTTTTCTTGCCTCCTCAAAAACTTTATAAAAATTTTAATTTTAAAATAAGCTTTCCTCCCCCACTCTTGAATAATACTCATCCTCGAGTATTTTAACTTTTTGGAACAGGGGTCCAGCTGAAAAAATAAATTTAAGATATACTCCAGAAAACAAATAGGTTGTGGTAAGGATAGATATATTTTTGACGATATTTTGGTTTCAGGAGGGATATCCAGCGAAATTTGTATTTTCTCCAATGTAGAGATATACAATGCATGGATAAAAAGGCTAGCAAATGAAAAGATAATCAAATATGAATGACCAGCTTTGAAATCTCAAACCCTAGATTCAAACCCTAATTCAATTCAATCAAGAATTAAATTTGATCAAACTATAGTGTATTATATAATATAAGGCTCTAAATAGGAAGGGCTTATATAAAATAATCACAAGAAAAACTTTGATCATAAAAGTTTATAAAATAAAATCATCATTTTTTTTTTAAAAGGAGACTCAATATGATAAATCTGAAATCAAAATATTAATATCATATGGGTCTTTATGAAATATCAAATCTATCTCATATATGCAAATCAAAATTCAAATTTAAGTGCATTAAATTGAGAGCATAAACTTAGTCTAATCAAAAGACTTTAGAACACAAATTAACACAAGTTTTATTCAATTAAACAAAGGAGGTGATACATGGTTAACTCACATGACTCAAATAAAACTCAAATTAACTCGAATTAAACACTCATAATTATACAAAATATATAAAAAATTAAAATAAATTCGAAATTAAAATAAATAAAAAAAAAAGAAAAAGAAAATCAAACCACTAAGAGCTTCACTCTTGATTGCCTTGATTGTTCTGGTCCCACAGCCTCAGGTTGAATAATTGCTCCTCAATATTCTGAGTATTTTGCTCGTACTGTTGTAAATTTTCCCGAACATGATCAAGAATACCATAATTTCTTGCCGTCATTGTCTCAATGCCATAATAAGATCTATGTGGCATCTGCTGAGCTGCAATGAAATCTGGATCGTAGGATCTTGCATTTCTAGGAATAAAAACTGCAGGTGGAGGAATATTCCCTGATGGCTGAAATACAGGAGTAGAGGTTGGATCATAAGAGCTAATGGGTCTGACTTGATAGACTGGCCCTTGTGATGAACCTGCTCCAAACTGACTGCTAGGAAACTGTTGATTAGGAGTAGTCCAAGCGTCCCATTCTGATGATGTTTGCTGACTTGGTTCTTCCTCAAACATAAACTTCTCCAACCAATCAGTTTTATTCTGAATAAACAGAGACAACCTTCTATCTGGGATTCTAAACTTGGTTTTAGCCACATAAAATCCAGTAGATGAATTCCCAAAAATGTATTTCCCTTTCTTAAGGGAGTTTTCATCTATACTAGCTGGTAGCACAGTGTATGCGGGGCTAGAAACCAAATTGGGTATCAGTGAGAAGGCAATCACCGTAAGATAATGTCCATATCCCAATAATCCGGTTGCTCTATTTCTCTGGACTATCCAATGATTAATCATTGCATTAATGGGATTAGTCCAAGTAGGTTGACACAGTGCAATATATAGCCATTTCAATTCAGCAATCTGCACCTTAGTGTCATCCATCCTTTCCAAAACTCTTACTGTCATGAATCTATGAATGATGCGAAGGATGGGGTTGATAATTTTCATTCTCTCCTTTGAATGTCCACTAGCAATACGCAACCAAAAATTCTCTAGTGTAGTATGATCAACTTCTATACTTTCTGGTGCATTAGTGTGGAATCCAAATAAAGCTCCAACAGTTCCAAAAGAAATATCAGTCCAGTTTTCCTTAAGTCTAAACCTTAAAGTGCTGATTCCATCAGAAGACTGAACTATATCCATAGTAGTCATAATCTCTAGTGCTAAGTCACTCTGATAACTAGCACTAATATGAATGAAAGGACCCCAGCCAAGATTAAGGAATGATTTCTCTATACTTGAATCAAAGTTTAGAACTTTCATGAAATCATGATCTAAATCAAGATTGGACCTAATCCTTTCTTTGCAACTGTTGTACCTTTGCTCTTCTATAGCTGAACGGAGAGAAAATCCTTCTGAAGAATACTTCCACTCTTCATCATCATCATCATCATCAATGTTCATCGGTTGAGGGACTTGACTTTGAGAACGAGTGCGTGGCCTCCTCACCGGCTCCATGACATCTTCTACTTCAACAGAGAAGCGAGAAGAACATCCTCTCAATCCTTGATCCCGACGGAGACTCTGCTCAGAACCGGAACTCCCCATCTCAGAGACAGAGTGTCTCCTTGATGAAAGTCTTGATGAATCGTCGTCTTGGGGTTGAGAGCTGCTCCTTGATGAAGAACCCTTGAAAGTCTTCTTGATGAAGCTTGCCGCCTTCTTCATCTTCTAAACTCTTCCTCTCAAGAACTCTCAAGAACTACTACTCTTGCTCTTCTCTCTCGAAATACTGGCTCTGGAATGGTTTCTGGGTGATGAAGATCATCAACAAAGGTCTGGAATTTATAGGCAAGGCTGCTGCTGAAAGGGAAGGTGCATCTGGTGAAGGGTCTACTGAGGTCGGCCGACCAGGGGGGGTGGCTCGGCCGAGCTGGCCTTGTGCTGGCTCTGCTGGTTCTCCTCCTTCTCATGCAAGATGCCCATTGGATTCCTGATACTTTTGGATAGCTTCTACTGCAAGTTGAACGTCGTGCATGCAGCTTTGGACAGAAACTTCAATCAACCATAAGTTTGTCCCCTTGGATGTTTCTTCATCATGGCTATCCTAAAAAGTTTTAATCCTATCCTATTCCTATGTCTTGGCTGGTTGCTACAAGATCAAAAGAGGATCCAATGTTGCCTAATTAATTAATTTTTATTTGGTTGATGTTAATCTTCACTAATTCTAGTCCTTAATGCGTATAAGCAATATAAATATCCCTACTAATGTAGGTTTAATAATTTCAGCACACAAAAAGATAGAATTAATTTTCATATTAAAGATTATCCCTATTTAGCATATTGAAAATTAAACCTATGTTTAAAGTTTTTATTAAAAACAAATGTTCGGTTAATCAACCGATTTAATTTAAGAATAAAGATAGTCACTCAATTCATTAATTGAATTGAATAAACTAACTTCAATTCTTTAGCGTGGCTTAGGTTAAACGCCTAGTTTTTGAATAAAATTAGAGAGATCATTTTTGAAATTCAAACAATATAGATAAAATCTAGAAAAACATATCTACTCTAATTTTTATTTAAAAACCGAATAAAATCGAACCAAATTTAAACCGGCAAAGTCTTCGTGGTTTTCAAAATTTAGATAGCTACGTAAGTGAGAGTAGCTATCTTATCCTATTTAAATCTAAAAACTTTAAATTAAACTAACTCAAACTTTATTAATTTAACTAATGTTTAACAATAAAGTTTTGACTCAACTTAAACTAACTCAAATTAAACTAAAAACTCTAAATACCTGGGTTGCCTCCCAATAGCGCTTAAGATGAGTCCTTCAGCCCAACTTCAAATCTTTACTGTCCAATGTCTTGTGTAGACACTGCAGACAAGTCTTCTTCTTCAAGCTCCGTCCTCTTCAATTGATTGGCAAACTTCAAACTTCGGACGAAATTTGAATGAACTTGATTCACCATTGATGTTGAACTTGATTTCTCCCTTCCCCACATTAATAGTGGCTTGAGCAGTCCTTAGGAAAGGTCTTCCAAGTATCAGTGGTGATCTCGAGCTTGCTCCCATCTCCAGAATAACGAAGTCAACTGGTACAATATTATCTCCAATCTTCACTGGCACATCCTCAGCTACTCCTTCTGGATATCTCACTGAACGATCTGCTAGCTCCAAACACATGGATGTAGGCTCTGGTTTAGGCAGCTTGAGTCTATCGAACACTGACTTCGGCATCACACTAACACTTGCTCCAAGATCGCACAAAGCCTTATCAATGTTGAGTACACCAATAGAACATGGGATGGTGGGGCATCCCGGATCTGCCATCTTCTGTAAAGGGACATCCATTATGGCTGCACTACACTCAGTCGTCAGCTTGACACACTCAGATGGCATTTCCCTCTTGTTAGCTAGTATATCCTTGAAGTACTTGCCATAAGTGGGTACTTGAAGTGCATCCAATAGTGGCATGTGGATATATAGCTGCTTGATCACTTCAATGAACTTGTTGAAATGCTCATCCGTCTTGCTAGCTCGAACTCTACACTTTCCTGGTAACACTCTTGTGTCGTCTACTGTCACTTCTAGTTCGTCTTCACTCTCTTTCTCTGCTTCCACTGAACTGGCAATTTTTGTAGTCAACTCTGGGTCTCTAGTCTCTCTCCCGGATCTGGTAGTAACTGCTTTGAGTGACTCTTTAGACTGTGGCTGTCCTGGCAACTTTCCTTCATTTTTGTTTGGGAGATGCTCTGCTAACTGAGATAGTTGATTTTCTAAAATCTTCATCATCCCCATGAGCTGTTGATTTGAACTTCCCACAGTAGTGATCTTGCCATCAATGCTTTCTAACACTTTGTCTACAGCCTTGAATTTTGAGTGTGTGTCCTTGTTGATTTTAGCTTGCTCTTCCATAAAGTCCTTGAGCTGAATCCGCAGAGGAATGACATTCTGAATAGCTGATCCGGCAGTGAACTGTTGTTGTCTATTTTGTCTATAATTGGACGGGGGAATCCAACCTTCCTTCCTGGCATAGTCCAAAGCCTTAGCTTCCTCCGGACACCTCTCACTTGAGTGACCATACTCTCCACACTCTTCACAAGTCATCATGTAATCTGTAGACTTCACTTCCTCTGCTCTGCCACTTTCCATCTTCTCGAACCTCCTCATTAGTGAGTCGATTTTTCCACCAAGGATCTCCATCTTGTCTACCTCCAGCACACTCTTCGCTGTTCCAGTGGAAGTATGTTGCTCCAGTGAGGTAGGCGTCACTCTATCTGCTCCCCATGCTCCATTCTCTGCAATCTTCTTGAGTAAGGCTTCGGTCTCAGTGGGTGTGAGACTGAGAATTGATCCTCCGGATGATGCATCAACTTGACCTCTGCACACTGCGTTGAGTCCTCCATAGAATTTCTGAATTATGTCCCAATTCTGAAAATTGTGATGAGGGCATGCTGACACATAATCGTTGAATCTCTCATAAGCTTCACTGAATGTCTCAGTGGGGTACTGCACAAATGTTGAGATCCTGTTGCGCAAAGCTTGAGTCTTCCCTGGTGAGAAATACTTGGCGATGAATGCTTGTAGTAGACTCTGCCAGTTGCTCACTGTCTCCTCTGGTAGTGTCGCCAACCACTGGTGTGCTTTCCCAATCAGAGAGAATGGGAAAAGTCTTGCTCTGATCTGGTCGTTAGTGACTCCTTCAACGTTGAATGTGTTGCAAATCTGCAAGAACGTCTTCAAGTGTTGATTTGGGTCCTCCTTTCCACTGAATGGTTGATTCTGCACCATGTTGATCACTGAGCTCCTGATCTCAAATGCTCTGGGTGGTGGTGCCAAGTCTCTGATCTTCAAGTCTGCTGATGTTGGCACACACAGCTCCATAAGCTTCTTTTCTTGGTCTTCCATCTTCGGCAGAGTTTCCTCTTGCTTCCGAGAAAATTTGGCAGAGTTTCGGCTCTTTCTCAGCAGTTTTTCTGGATCATCCACATAATTAGATGGTTTATTGGATCGTGGTCCATCCATTCCTGCTCAGGTTAGTGGCAGAAAATATATACAAAGCAAAAATAATTCTACAAAATTTACACTAAACTAGTCCTGAATCCAAAAATTTAAAAACAAAATTTAAATTCAGAAAATAAAGAAAAAATAAAAAAAATAAAAAAAAATAAAATAAAAAAAATGGCGCAAGAACAGTAATAAAATAAAAATAACATAAATAAAAATAAAATAAAATTATTGCGCCTAAAAGAAAATAAAGAAAATAAATCTAAATGCATAAAAGAAATAAAACTGAATTTAAATGCTAAATACATACAACAAACATAAACTCTAATTAACTAGAACCCTAATAATTAGATCCCCGGCAACGGCGCCAGAAAAGCTTGTTGACAGCACTTAAGCATGGCAAACCTTATACTGCAAGCGACAGTATCGTGTGTAGCTTTTCCCTATGATGAGTATCGTAGGTTTATGTCAATCCAAGGAACGAACTAATCGTGATCTAATTAACAAGAGTTTATGTGAAAACTAGGGTAAAAAGGATATCTAATCTACTTCTAAACCAATCCTTAAACTAAACCAATCCTTAGCTTAGTCTAGTAAAAGAGATAAACTAAACTATATATTTAAGATAAACAATTAGAAACATAATTAGAACTCTAATCAAAGGGTATTAACTAGGTTCTAATCAAGCTCTAATCGGATCCAAAGCATACGATAGATAAAGTTTCACAATGAGATTAGAGCAGCGAGATAACTAGTAGATCAAGGCAAATAAGCATGTTCAAGCACATCTATCATAGCATAATTAAATCATGATCAATCAATCTAATCCCCTAGATCAGCTCAACCTTTCCCCGGGCTCCACTGTCACTGGTAACCAGGTAATCGACGAAGAACTTTCAACAGGCACGTAATTAGAGAATGCACTTCCAGTTACTTTTATTTGGTCTAATAACATAATTAGAGCAACTAGCACTTCTAATCACCATGATCACAAGAACTAGACACAAAACTATATTACTAGTAAACTAGATCAAAGATCAAGAACGCTAGATAAACATCACCCTTAATGACATGGTCTAATCAAGATGCATCTAGACATAAACTTAATTACAGCTAGAACAACCATAATTAGAACAAGAATATGATAATTAGACAAGAACAATACTTCATTAATTAACTGTATCATAATTACAACCATGATTATACCTTCCTTTGATGATACAATTAGACCTCCGGATCTAGACAATTAGAGAGCCGTGCAAGGCCTCTAATCACCTCTAGAGATTAGAAGAAGATCTAAACCTAGACTAGAAACTCGACCCTCTGCTCTCCTCTAGCTGTGTCCCTCAAGTCGTCGTCTTGTCGCCTTGATAATGAATTGGATGCCTCGACCAGGGGCTCAGCTTCGCTTTAAATACCCTGGAGAAGACGTGGCCGAAAAGGAAACTGAAACCGACATACGGAGTCCTGGGGTCGGCCGACTTGGGGGGTCTGGCTCGGCCGACCCAGGCCCTTCCAGCCTCCTCTAGTTTCCATCTTTCGCGGGCTTCGGGATAACCTTCATATAAATCTTCGTGGAGTCCTTTTCGGACTGTAAACCTTCCAGATTCTTCTGTATCCCGAGATCTTGTCGAGTCTTCTAGAATTGGGCTTCATTTGATGGGTCTTTAATTGGGCTCCTTCTTCCGTTATTGAATAATATTCAGAGGTCTTTTTACTCGAGGTAGACTTTGATGAATTTTGCTTAAAATTGGCCCAAAACCTGCAAAAATTACAAGTAGACTATTTCCAAGACAATATTGCAAAATCCACAATAATCTATGTTATTTGTTAGTAAAAGGCAAAGTTGACGCATAATAATAGGTAAAAACAATATAAAATGATGTATAATTTTCGTTCATAAGCCGCGTCAACAGCTAGTAAGTAGGAACCATTGAATATAACGATTTTACATATATGTAGGCCGAAGGGAGAAACTTAATTCAATACAGGTTTTGATCCATCCACTGTTGTTAACATATCAATTGTTGTGGGACACGGAATCGAGGGTTGTTGGACTTGTTGGTATGATGAATGAGGAAACCACACCATAGGAAAGAAACCCCAAAAATATGCATCACCAAAGTTGTTTTGGCCCAACTTACATGCCCTCATCTTCTGCCACTTAATCCCACGCTTCAGCATGAGGACGAGATACAAAACCAGCGCAGCATGACTCAGTTTGCCTAGACTGAAGAGGGCAAAAATTAAAATTTTTCCTAATCTGAAAACTTGTACACGCTAGTAAGAGCCAATGAATATAATGCGTTTCCATATATGTAGGCCGATGTGAGAAACTTAATTCAATACCAGTTTTGATCCATCCACTGTTGTTAACATATCAATTGTTTTGGGACTTGGAAACGAAGGTTGTTGGAGTTGTTGGTATGATGAATGAGGAAACCACACCATAGGAATTAAACCTACAAAATATGCATCACCAAAGTTGTTATGGCCCAACTTACATGCCCTCCTCTTCCGCCACTTGAGCCCATGCTTCGGCATCAGGCCAAGATACAAAACCAGCGCAGCATGACTCAGTTTGCCTAGACTGAAGAGGGAGAAAATTAAACTTTTTTCTAATCCAAAAACTTGTACACGCTTGTAAGTAACAACCGATGAATATAATGCTTTTCCATATATGTAGGCCGATGGGAGAAACTTAATTCAATACCAGTTTTGATCCATCCACTGTTGTTAACATATCAATTGTTTTGGGACTCGGAAACGTAGGTTGTTGGACTTGTTGGTATGATGAATGAGGAAACCACACCATAGGAACGAAACCTCAAAAATATGCATCACCAAAGTTGTTTTGGCCCAACTTACATGCCCTCCTCTTCCGCCACTTGAGCCCACGCTTCGGCAACAGTCCGGGATACAAAACCAGCGCAGCATGACTCAGTTTGCCTAGACTGAAGAGGGCGAAAATTAAACTTTTTCCTAATCAAAAAACTTGTACACGCTTGTAAGTAACAACCAATGAATATAATGCTTTTCCATATATGTAGGCCGATGGGAGAAACTTAATTCAATACCTGTTTTGTCCATCCATTGTTATTAACATATCAATTGTTTTGGGACTCAGAAACGAAGGTTGTTGGACTTGTTGGTATGATGAATGAGGAAACCACACCATAGGAACGAAACCTCAAAAATATGCATCACCAAAGTTGTTTTGGCCCAACTTACATGCCCTCCTCTTCCGCCACTTGAGCCCACGCTTCGGCAACAGTCCGGGATACAAAACCAGCGCAGCATGACTCAGTTTGCCTAGACTGAAGAGGGCGAAAATTAAACTTTTTCCTAATCCAAAAACTTGTACACGCTAGTATGCAGGAACCAATGAATATAATGCTTTTCCATATATGTAGGCTGATGGGAGAAACTTAATTCAATACAGATTTTGATCCATCCACTGTTGTTAACATATCAATTGTTGTGGGGCTCAGAATCGAGGGTTGTTGGACTTGTTGGAATGATGAAAGAGGAAAACACACCATAGGAAAGAAACCTCAAAAATATGCATCACCATAGTTGTTTTGGCCCAACTTACGAGCCCTCTTCTTCTGCCACTTGAGCCCGCGCTTCGACATCAGGATGAGATACAAAACCAGCACAGCATGACTCAGTTTGCCTTGACTGAAGAGTGCGAAAATTAAACTTTTTCCTCATCCGAAAACTTGTACACGCTAGTAAGTAAGAACCAACGAATATAATGCTTTTCGATATATGTAGGCCGATGGGCAAAACTTAATTCAATACAGGTTTTGATCCGTCAACTGTTGTTAACACATCAATTGTTGTGGGACTCAGAATCGAGGGTTGTTGGACATGTTGGTATGATGAATGAGGAAACCACACCATAGGAAAGAAACCTCAAAAATATGCATCACCAAAGTTGTTTTGGCCCAACTTACATGCGCTCCTCTTCTGCCAGTTGAGCCCACGCTTCGGCATCAGGCCAAGATACAAAACTAGCGCAGCATGACTCAGTTTGCCTAGACTGAAGAGGGCGAAAATTAAACTTTTTCCTAATCCAAAAACTTGTACACGCTAGTAAGTAAGAACCAACGAATATAACGTTTTTCCAGATATGTAGGCCAGTGGGAAAAACTTAATTCAATACAGGTTTTGATCCATCCACTGTTATTAACATATCAATTTTTGTGGGACTCGGAATCGAGGGTTGTTGGACATGTTGGTATGATGAATCAGGAAACCACACCATAGGAAAGAAACCTCAAAAATATGCATCACCAAAGTTGTTTTGGCCCAACTTACATGCCCTCCTCTTCTGCCACTTGAGCCCACGCTTCGGCATCAGGACGAGTTACAAAACCAGCGCAGCATGACTCAGTTTGCCTAGACTGAAGAGGGCAAAAATTAAACTTTTTCCTAATCCGAAAACTTGTACACGCTAGTAAGTAAGAACCAATGAATATAATGCTTTTCCATATATGTAGGCCGATGGGAAAAACTTAATTCAATACCAGTTTTTGATCCATCCACTGTTGTTAACATATCAATTGTTGTGGGACTGGAAAATGAGGGTTGTTGGACTTGTTGGTATGTTGAAACCACACCATAGGAAAGAAATCTCAACAATATGCATCACCAAAGTTGTTTTGGCCCAACTTACATGCCCTCCTCTTCTGCCACGTGAGCCCACGCTTCGGCATCAGTCTGAGGTACAAAACCAACGCAGCATGACTTAGTTTGCCTAGACTGAAGAGGGCGAAAATTAAACTTTTTCCTAATCCCAAAACTTGTACACGCTAGTAAGTAGGAACCATTGAATATAACGATTTTACATATATGTAGGCCGAAGGGAGAAACTTAATTCAATACAGGTTTTGATCCATCCACTGTTGTTAACATATCAATTATTGTGGGACACGGAATCGAGGGTTGTTGGACTTGTTGGTATGATGAATGAGGAAACCACACCATAGGAAAGAAACCCCAAAAATATGCATCACCAAAGTTGTTTTGGCCCAACTTACATGCCCTCATCTTCTGCCACTTAATCCCACGCTTCAGCATCAGGACGAGATACAAAACCAGCGCAGCATGACTCAGTTTGCCTAGACTGAAGAGGGCAAAAATTAAAATTTTTCCTAATCCGAAAACTTGTACACGCCAGTAAGTAAGAGCCAATGAATATAATGCGTTTCCATATATGTAAGCCGATGTGAGAAACTTAATTCAATACCAGTTTTGATCCATCCACTGTTGTTAACATATCAATTGTTTTTGGGACTTGGAAACGAAGATTGTTGGAGTTGTTGGTATGATGAATGAGGAAACCACACCATAGGAACGAAACCTACAAAATATGCATCACCAAAGTTGTTTTGGCCCAACTTACATGCCCTCCTCTTCCGCCACTTGAGCCAACGCTTCGGCATCAGGCCAAGATACAAAACCAGCGCAGCATGACTCAGTTTGCTTAGACTGAAGAGGGAGAAAATTAAACTTTTTCCTAATCCAAAAACTTGTACACGCTTGTTAGTAACAACCAATGAATATAATGATTTTCCATATATGTAGGCCGATGGGAGAAACTTAATTCAATACCAGTTTTGATCCATCCACTGTTGTTAACATATCAATTGTTTTAGGACTCGGAAACGAAAGTTGTTGGACTTGTTGGTATGATGAATGAGGAAACCACACCATAGGAACGAAACCTCAAAAATATGCATCACCAAAGTTGTTTTGGCCCAACTTACATGCCCTCCTCTTCCGCCACTTGAGCCCACGCTTCGGCAACAGTCCGGGATACAACATCAACGCAGCATGACTCAGTTTGCCTAGACTGAAGAGGGCAAAAATTAAACTTTTTCCTAATCCAAAAACTTGTACATGGTAGTATGCAGGAACTTAATTCAACACAGGTTTTGTTCAACACAGGTTTTGATCCATCCACTTTTGTTAACATATTAATTGTTGTGGGACTGGGAAATGAGGGTTGTTGGACTTGTTGGTATGATGAATCCACACCATAGGAAAGAAACCTCAAAAATACGCATCACCAAAGTTGTTTTGGCCCAACTTATATGCCCTGCTCTTCTGCCACGTGAGCCCACGCTTCGGCATCAGTCCGAGATACAAAACCAATGCAGCATGACTTAGTTTGCCCAGACTGAAGAGGGCAAAAATTAAACTTTTTCCTAATCCGAAAACTTGTACACACTAATAAGTAGGAACCATTGAATATAACGATTTTCCATATATGTAGGCCGAAGGGAGAAACTTAATTCAATACAGGTTTTGATCCATCCACTGTTGTTAACATATCAATTGCTGTGGGACTCGGAATTGAGGGTTGTTGGACTTGTTGGTATGATGAATAAGGAAACCACACCATAGGAAAGAAACCCCAAAAATATGCTTCACCAAAGTTGTTTTGGCCCCACTTACATGCCCTTATCTTCTGCCACTTGAGCCCAGGCTTCGGCATCAGGACGAGATACAAAACCATCGCAGCATGACTCAGTTTGCCTAGATTGAAGAGGGCGAAAATTAAACTTTTTCCTAATCCGAAAACTTGAACACGCTAGTAAGTAAGAGCCAATGAATATAATGCTTTTCCGTATATGTAGGCCGATGGGAGAAACTTAATTCAATACCTGTTTTGATCCATCCACTGTTGTTAACATATCAATTATTTTGGGACTTGGAAACGAAGGTTGTTCGACTTGTTGGTATGATGAATGAGGAAACCACACCATAGGAACGAAACCTCAAAAATATGCATCACCAAAGTTGTTTTGGCCCTACTTACATGCCCTCCTCTTCCGGCACTTGAGCCCACGCTTCGGCATCAGGTCAAGATACAAAACCAGCGCGGCATGACTCAGTTTGCCTAGATTGAAGAGGGCGAAAATTAAACTTTTTCCTAATCCAAAAACTTGTACACGCTTGTAAGTAAGAACCAATGAATATAATGCTTTTCCATATATGTAGGCCGATGGGAGAAACTTAATTCAACACAAGTTTTGTTCCATCCACTGTTGTTAACATATCATTTGTTGTGGGACTCGGAATCGAGGGTTGTTGAACTTGTTGGGAATATGAATGAGGAAACCACACAATAGGAACGAAACCTAAAAATATGCATCACCAAAGTTGTTTTGGCCCAATTTACATGCCCTCCTCTTCTGCCACTTGAGCCCACGCTTCGGCAACAGTCCGAGATACAAAACCAGTGCAGCATAACTCCATTTGCCTAGACTGAAGAGGGCGAAAATTAAACTTTTTCCTAATCCAAAAACTTGTACACGCTAGTATGCAGGAACCAATGAATATAATGCTTTTCCATATATGTAGGCCGATGGGAGAAACTTAATTCAATACAGGTTCTGACCATCCACTGTTGTTAACATATCAATTGTTGTGGGACTCGGAATCGAGGGATGTTGGACTTGTTGGTATGATGAATGAGGAAACCACACCATAGGAAGGAAACCCAAAAATATGCATCACCAAAGTTGTTTTGGCCCAACTTACATGCCCTCTTCTTCTGCCACTTGAGCCCGCCCTTCGGCATTAGGATGAGATACAAAACCAGCACAGCATCACTCCATTTGCCTAGACTGAAGAGGGCAAAAATTAAACTTTTTCGTAATCCGAAAACTTGTACACGCTAGTAAATAAGAACCAATGAATATAATGCTTTTCCATATATGTAGGCCGATGGGAGAAACTTAATTCAATACCAGTTTTGATCCATCCACTGTTGTTAACATATTAATTGTTGTGGGACTGGGAAATGAGGGTTGTTGCACTTGTTGGTATGATGAATCCACATCATAGGAAGGAAACCTCAAAAATATGCATCACCAAAGTTGTTTTGGCCCAACTTATATGCCCTCCTCTTCTGCCACGTGAGCCCTCGCTTCGGCATCAGTCCGAGATACAAAACCAATGCAGCATGACTTAGTTTGCCTAGACTAAAGAGGGCAAAAATTAAACTTTTTCCTAATCCGAAAACTTGTACACACTAGTAAGTAGGAACCATAGAATATAACGATTTTCCATATATGTAGGCCGAAGGGAGAAACTTAATTCAATACAGGTTTTGATCCATCCACTGTTGTTAACATATCAATTGCTGTGGGACTCAGAATCGAGGGTTGTTGGACTTGTTGGTATGATGAATGAGGAAACCACACCATAGGAAAGAAACCCCAAAAATATGCATCACCAAAGTTGTTTTGGCCCAACTTACATGCCCTCATCTTCTGCCACTTGAGCCCAGGCTTCGGCATCAGGACGAGATACAAAACCATTGCAGCATGACTCAGTTTGCCTAGACTGAAGAGGGCAAAAATTAAACTTTTTCCTAATCCGAAAACTTGTACACGCTAGTAAGTAAGAGCCAATGAATATAATGCTTTTCCATATATGTAGGCCGATGGGAGAAACTTAATTCAATACCAGTTTTGATCCATCCACTGTTGTTAACATATCAATTGTTTTGGGACTTGGAAACGAAGGTTGTTGGACTTGTTGGTATGATAAATGAGGAAACCACACCATAGGAACGAAACCTCAAAAATATGCATCACCAAAGTTGTTTTGGCCCAACTTAGATGCCCTCCTCTTCCGGCACTTGAGCCCACGCTTCGGCATCAGGCCAAGATACAAAACCAGCGCAGCATGACTCAGTTTGCCTAGACTGAAGAGGGCGAAAATTAAACGTTTTCCTAATCCAAAAACTTGTACACGCTTGTAAGTAAGAACCAATGAATATAATGCGTTTCCATATATGTAGGCCGATGGGAGAAACTTAATTCAACACAGGTTTTGTTCCATCCACTGTTGTTAACATATCATTTGTTGTGGGACTCAGAATCGAGGGTTGTTGGACTTGTTGGGAATATGAATGAGGAAACCACACCATAGGAACGAAACCTAAAAATATGCATCACCAAAGTTGTTTTGGCCCAATTTACATGCCCTCCTCTTCTGCCACTTGAGCCCACGCTTCGGCAACAGTCCGAGATACAAAACCAGTGCAGCATGACTCCATTTGCCTAGACTGAAGAGGGCGAAAATTAAACTTTTTCCTAATCCAAAAACTTTTACACGCTAGTTAGTAGGAACCAATGAATATAATGCTTTTCCATATATGTAGGCTGATGGGAGAAATTTAATTCAATACAGGTTTTGACCCATCCACTGTTATTAACATACGAAATATGGTGGGACTCGGAATCGAGGGTTGTTGGACTTGTTGGGAAGATGAATGAGGAAACCACCCCATAGGAACGAAACCTGAAAAATATGCGTCACCAAAGTTGTTTTGGCCAAATTTACATGCCCTCCTCTTCTGTCACTTGAGCCCACGCTTCAGCAACAGTCCGAGACACAAAACCAGTGTAGCATGACTCCGTTTGCCTAGACTGAACAGGGCGAAAATTGAACTTTTTCCTAATCCAAAAACTTGTACACGCTAGTAAGCAGGAACCAACGAATATAATGATTTTCCATATATGTAGGCCGATGGGAGAAACTTAATTCAATACAGGTTTTGATCCATCCACTGTTGTTAACATATCAATTGCTGTGGGACTCGGAATCGAGGGTTGTTGGACTTGTTGGCATGATGAATGAGGAAACCACACCATAGGAAGGAAACCCTAAAAATATGCATCACCAAAGTTGTTTTGGCCCAACTTACATGCCCTCTTCTTCTGCCACCTGAGCCCGCACTTCGACATCAGGATGAGATACAAAACCAGCACAGCATGACTCAGTTTGCCTTGACTGAAGAGGGCGAAAATTAAACTTTTTCCTAATCCGAAAACTTGTACACGCTAGTAAGTAAGAGCCAATGAATATAATGCTTTTCCATATATGTAGGCCGATGGGAGAAACTTAATTCAATACCAGTTTTGATCCATCCACTGTTGTTAACATATCCATTGTTTTGGGACTTGGAAACGAAGGTTGTTGGACTTGTTGATATGATGAATGAGGAAACCACACCATAGGAACGAAACCTCAAAAATATGCATCACCAAAGTTGTTTTGGCCCAACTTAGATGCCCTCCTCTTCCGGCACTTGAGCCCACGCTTCGGCATCAGGCCAAGATACAAAACCAGCGCAGCATGACTCAGTTTGCCTAGACTGAAGAGGGCAAAAATTAAACGTTTTCCTAATCCAAAAACTTGTACACGCTTGTAAGTAAGAACCAATGAATATAATGCTTTTCCATATATGTAGGCCGATGGGAGAAACTTAATTCAACACAGGTTTTGTTCCATCCACTGTTGTTAACATATCATTTGTTGTGGGACTCGGAATCGAGGGTTGTTGGACTTGTTGGGAATATGAATGAGGAAACCACACCATAGGAACGAAACCTAAAAATATGCATCACCAAAGTTGTTTTGGCCCAATTTACATGCCCTCCTCTTCTGCCACTTGAGCCCACGCTTCGGCAACAGTCCGAGATACAAAACCAGTGCAGCATGACTCCATTAGCCTAGACTGAAGAGGGTGAAAATTAAACTTTTTCCTAATCCAAAAACTTTTACACGCTAGTTAGTAGGAACCAATGAATATAATGCTTTTCCATATATGTAGGCTGATGGGAGAAACTTAATTCAATACAGGTTTTGACCCATCAGCTGTTATTAACATGCCAAATGTGGTGGGACTCGGAATCGAGGGTTGTTGGACTTGTTGGGAAGATAAATGCGGAAACCACACCATAGGAACGAAACCTGAAAAATATGCATCACCAAAGTTGTTTTGGCCAAATTTACATGCCCTCCTCTTCTGTCACTTGAGCCCACGCTTCAGCAACAGTCCGAGACACAAAACCAGTGTAGCATGACTCCGTTTGCCTAGACTGAACAGGGCGAAAATTGAACTTTTTCCTAATCCAAAAACTTGTACACGCTAGTAAGCAGGAACCAACGAATATAATGATTTTCCATATATGTAGGCCGATGGGAGAAACTTAATTCAATACAGGTTTTTGATCCATCCACTGTTGTTAACATATCAATTGCTGTGGGACTCGGAATCGAGGGTTGTTGGACTTGTTGGCATGATGAATGAGGAAACCACACCATAGGAAGGAAACCCTAAAAATATGCATCACCAAAGTTGTTTTGGCCCAACTTACATGCCCTCTTCTTCTGCCACTTGAGCCCGCACTTCGACATCAGGATGAGATACAAAACCAGCACAGCATGACTCAGTTTGCCTTGACTGAAGAGGGCGAAAATTAAACTTTTTCCTAATCCGAAAACTTGTACACGCTAGTAAGTAAGAGCCAATGAATATAATGCTTTTCCATATATGTAGGCCGATGGGAGAAACTTAATTCAATACCAGTTTTGATCCATCCACTGTTGTTAACATATCCATTGTTTTGGGACTTGGAAACGAAGGTTGTTGGACTTGTTGGTATGATGAATGAGGAAACCACACCATAGGAACGAAACCTCAAAAATATGCATCACCAAAGTTGTTTTGGCCCAACTTAGATGCCCTCCTCTTCCGGCACTTGAGCCCACGCTTCGGCATCAGGCCAAGATACAAAACCAGCGCAGCATGACTCAGTTTGCCTAGACTAAAGAGGGCAAAAATTAAACGTTTTCCTAATCCAAAAACTTGTACACGCTTGTAAGTAAGAACCAATGAATATAATGCTTTTCCATATATGTAGGCCGATGGGAGAAACTTAATTCAACACAGGTTTTGTTCCATCCACTGTTGTTAACATATCATTTGTTGTGGGACTCGAAATCGAGGGTTGTTGGACTTGTTGGGAATATGAATGAGGAAACCACACCATAGGAACGAAACCTAAAAATATGCATCACCAAAGTTGTTTTGGCCCAATTTACATGCCCTCCTCTTCTGCCACTTGAGCCCACGCTTCGGCAACAGTCCGAGATACAAAACCAGTGCAGCATGACTCCATTAGCCTAGACTGAAGAGGGCGAAAATTAAACTTTTTCCTAATCCAAAAACTTTTACACGCTAGTTAGTAGGAACCAATGAATATAATGCTTTTCCATATATGTAGGCTGATGGGAGAAACTTAATTCAATACAGGTTTTGACCCATCAGCTGTTATTAACATGCCAAATGTGGTGGGACTCGGAATCGAGGGTTGTTGGACTTGTTGGGAAGATAAATGCGGAAACCACACCATAGGAACGAAACCTGAAAAATATGCATCACCAAAGTTGTTTTGGCCAAATTTACATGCCCTCCTCTTCTGCCACTTGATCCCATGCTTCAGCAACAGTCCGAGACACAAAACCAGTGTAGCATGACTCCGTTTGCCTAGACTGAAGAGGGTGAAAATTAAACTTTTTCCTAATCCAAAAACTTGTACACGCTAGTAAGCAGGAACCAATGAATATAATGCTTTTCCATATATGTAGGCCGATGGGAGAAACTTAATTCAATATAGGTTTTGATCCATCCACTGTTGTTAACATATCAATTGTTGTGGGACTCGGAATCGAGGGTTGTTGGACTTGTTGGTATGATGAATGAGGAAACCACACCATAGGAAAGAAACCTCAAAAATATGCATCACCAAAGTTGTTGCGGCCCAACTTACATGCCCTCATCTTCTGCCACTTGAGCCCACGCTTCGGCATCAGGACGAGATACAAAACCAGCGCAGCATGACTCAGTTTGCCTGGACTGAAGAGGGCGAAAATTAAACTTTTCCTAATCCGAAAACTTGTACACGCTAGTAAGTAAGGACCAATGAATATAATGCTTTTCCATATATGTAGGCCGATGGGAGAAACTTAATTCAATACCAGTTTTGATCCATCCACTATTGTTAACATATCAATTGTTTTGGGACTGGGAAATGAGGGTTGTTGGACTTGTTGGTATGATGAGTCCACACCATAGGAAAGAAACCTCAAAAATATGCATCACCAAAATTGTTTTGGCCCAACTTACTTGACCTCATCTTCTGCCACTTGAGCCCACGCTTCGGCATCAGGACGAGATACAAAGCCAGCGCAGCATGACTTAGTTTGCCTAGACTGAAGAGGGTGAAAATTAAACTTTTTCCTAATCCGAAAACTTGTACACGCTAGTAAGTAAGAACCAATAAATATAATGCTTTTCCATATATGTAGGCCGATGGCAGAAACTTAATTCAATACCAGTTTTAATCCATCCACTGTTGTTAACATATCAATTGTTGTGGGACTCGGAATCGAGGGTTGTTGGACGTCTTGGTATGATGAATGAGGAAACCACACCATAGGAACGAAACCTCAAAAATATGCATCACCAAAGTTGTTTTGGCCCAACTTACATGCCCTCTTCTTCTGCCACTTGAGCTCGCGCTTTGGCATTAGGATGATATACAAAACCAGCACAGCATCACTCAGTTTGCCTAGACTGAAGAGGGCGAAAATAAAACTTTTTCGTAATCCGAAAACTTGTAAACGCTAGTATGTAAGAACCAATGAATATAATGCTTTTCCATATATGTAGGCCGATGGGAGAAACTTAATTCAATACCAGTTTTGATCCAACCACTGTTGTTAACACATCAATTGTTGTGGTACTCGGAATCGAGGGTTGTTCGATTTGTTGGTATGATGAATGAGGAAACCAGACCATAGGAAAGAAACCTCAAAAATATGCTTCACCAAAGTTGTTTTGGCCCAACTTACATGCCCTCATCTTCTGCCACTTGAGCCCATGCTTCGGCATCAGGACGAGATACAAAACCAGCGCAGCATGACTCAGTTTGCCTAGAATGAAGAGGGCGAAAATTAAACTTTTTCCTAATCCGAAAACTTGTACACGCTGGTAAGTAAGAACCAATGAATATAATGCTTTTCCATATATGTAGGCCGATGGGAGAAACTTAATTCAATACCAGTTTTGATCCCTCCACTGTTGTTAACATATCAATTGTTGTGGAACAGGGAAATGAGGGTTGTTGGGCTTGTTGGTATGATGAATCCACACCATAGGAAAGAAACCTCAAAAATATGCATCACCAAAGTTGTTTTGGCCCAACTTACATGCCCTCCTCTTCTGCCACATGAGCCCACGCTTCGGCATCAGTCCGAGATACAAAACCAACGCAGCATGACTCAGTTTGCCTAGACTGAAGAGGGAGAAAACCACACCATAGGATAGAAACCTCAAAAATATGCATCACCAAAGTTGTTTAGGCCCGACTTACTTGTCCTCATCTTCTGCCACTTGAGCCCACGCTTCGGCATCAGGACGAGATACAAAACCAGCGCAGCATGACTCTGTTTGCCAAGACTGAAGAGGGCAAAAATTAAACTTTTTCCTAATCCGAAAACTTGTATACACTAGTAAGTAAGAACCAACGAATATAATGCTTTTTCATATATGTAGGCCGATGGGAGAAACTTAATTCAATACCAGTTTTGATCCATCCACTATTGTTAAGACATCAATTGTTGTGGTACTCGGAATCGTGGGTTGTTGGACTTGTTGGTATGATGAATGAGGAAACCACACCATAGGAAAGAAACCTCAAAAATATGCATCACCAAAGTTGTTTTGGCCAAACTTACATGCCCTCATCTTCTGCGACTTGAGCCCACGCTTCGGCATCAAGACGAGATACAAAACCAGCGCAGCATGACTCAGTTTGCCTAGACTGAAGAGGGTGAAAATTAAACTTTTTCCTAATCCGAAAACTTGTACACGCTAGTAAGTAAGAACCAATAAATATAATGCTTTTCCATATATGTAGGCCGATGGCAGAAACTTAATTCAATACCAGTTTTAATCCATCCACTGTTGTTAACATATCAATTGTTGTGGGACTCGGAATCGAGGGTTGTTGGACGTCTTGGTATGATGAATGAGGAAACCACACCATAGGAACGAAACCTCAAAAATATGCATCACCAAAGTTGTTTTGGCCAAATTTACATGCCCTCCTCTTTTGCCACTTGAGCCCACGCTTCAGCAACAGGACGAGACACAAAACCAGTGCAGCATGACTCCGTTTGCCTAGACTGAAGAGGGCGAAAATTATACTTTTTCCTAATCCAAAAACTTGTACACGCTAGTAAGCAGGAACCAATGAATATAATGCTTTTCCATATATGTAGGCCGATGGGAGAAACTTAATTCAATACAGGTTTTGATCCATCCACTGTTGTTAACATATCAGTTGTTGTGGGACTCGGAATCGAGGGTTGTTGGACTTGTTGGCATGATGAATGAGGAAACCACACCATAGGAAGGAAACCCCAAAAATATGCATCACCAAAGTTGTTTTGGCCCAACTTACATGCCCTCTTCTTCTGCCACTTGAGCCCGCGCTTCGGAATTAGGATGATATACAAAACCAGCACAGCATCACTCAGTTTGTCTAGACTGAAGAGGGCGAAAATAAAACTTTTTCGTAATCCGAAAACTTGTACACGCTATAAGTAAGAACCAATGAATATAATGCTTTTCCATATATGTAGGCCGATGGGAGAAACTTAATTCAATACCAGTTTTGATCCAACCACTGTTGTTAACACATCAATTGTTGTGGTACTCGAAATCGAGGGTTGTTGGACTTGTTGGTATGATGAATGAGGAAACCAGACCATAGGAAAGAAACCTCAAAAATATGCTTCACCAAAGTTGTTTTGGCCCAACTTACATGCCCTCATCTTCTGCCACTTGAGCCCACGCTTCGGCATCAGGACGAGATACAAAACCAGCGCAGCATGACTCAGTTTGCCTGGACTGAAGAGGGCGAAAATTAAACTTTTTCCTAATCCGAAAACTTGTACACGCTAGTAAGTAAGAACCAATGAATATAATGCTTTTCCATATATGTAGGCCGATGGGAGAAACTTAATTCAATACCAGTTTTGATCCATCCACTATTGTTAACATATCAATTGTTTTGGGACTGGAAAATGAGGGTTGTTGGACTTGTTGGTATGATGAGTCCACACCATAGGAAAGAAACCTCAAAAATATGCATCACCAAAGTTGTTTTGGCCCAATTTACTTGACCTCATCTTCTGCCACTTGAGCCCATGCTCCGGCATCAAGACGAGATACAAAACCAGCGCAGCATGACTCAGTTTGCCTAGACTGAAGAGGGTGAAAATTAAACTTTTTCCTAATCCGAAAACTTGCACACGCTAGTAAGTAAGAACCAATAAATATAATGCTTTTCCATATATGTAGGCCGATGGCAGAAACTTAATTCAATACCAGTTTTAATCCATCCACTGTTGTTAACATATCAATTGTTGTGGGACTCGGAATCGAGGGATGTTGGACGTCTTGGTATGATGAATGAGGAAACCACACCATAGGAACGAAACCTCAAAAATATGCATCACCAAAGTTGTTTTGGCCAAATTTACATGCCCTCCTCTTTTGCCACTTGAGCCCACGCTTCAGCAACAGGACGAGACACAAAACCAGTGCAGCATGACTCCGTTTGCCTAGACTGAAGAGGGCGAAAATTAAACTTTTTCCTAATCCAAAAACTTGTACACGCTAGTAAGCAGGAACCAATGAATATAATGCTTTTCCATATATGTAGGCCGATGGGAGAAACTTAATTCAATACAGGTTTTGATCCATCCACTGTTGTTAACATATCAGTTGTTGTGGGACTCGGAATCGAGGGTTGTTAGACTTGTTGGCATGATGAATGAGGAAACCACACCATAGGAAGGAAACCCCAAAAATATGCATCACCAAAGTTGTTTTGGCCCAACTTACATGCCCTCTTCTTCTGCCACTTGAGCCCGCGCTTCGGAATTAGGATGATATACAAAACCAGCACAGCATCACTCAGTTTGCCTAGACTGAAGAGGGCGAAAATAAAACTTTTTCATAATCCGAAAACTTGTACACGCTATAAGTAAGAACCAATGAATATAATGCTTTTCCATATATGTAGGCCAATGGGAGAAACTTAATTCAATACCAGTTTTGATCCAACCACTGTTGTTAACACATCAATTGTTGTGGTACTCGAAATCGAGGGTTGTTGGACTTGTTGGTATGATGAATGAGGAAACCAGACCATAGGAAAGAAACCTCAAAAATATGCTTCGCCAAAGTTGTTTTGGCCCAACTTACATGCCCTCATCTTCTGCCACTTGAGCCCACGCTTCGGCATCAGGACGAGATACAAAACCAGCACAGCATGACTCAGTTTGCCTAGACTGAAGAGGGCGAAAATTAAACTTTTTCCTAATCCGAAAACTTGTACACGCTAGTAAGTAAGAACCAATGAATATAATGCTTTTCCATATATGTAGGCCGATAGGAGAAACTTAATTCAATACCAGTTTTGATCCATCCACTATTGTTAACATATCAATTGTTTTGGGACTGGGAAATGAGGGTTGTTGGACTTGTTGGTATGATGAGTCCACACCATAGGAAAGAAACCTCAAAAATATGCATCACCAAAGTTGTTTTGGCCCAACTTACTTGACCTCATCTTCTGCCACTTGAGCCCACGCTTCGGCATCAGGACGAGATACAAAACCAGCGCAGCATGACTCAGTTTGCCTAGACTGAAGAGGGTGAAAATTAAACTTTTTCCTAATCCGAAAACTTGTACACGCTAGTAAGTAAGAACCAATGAATATAATGCTTTTCCATATATGTAGGCCGATGGCAGAAACTTAATTCAATACCAGTTTTGATCCATCCACTGTTGTTAACATATCAATTGTTGTGGGACTCGGAATCGAGGGCTGTTGGACTTGTTGGTATGATGAATGAGGAAACCACACCATAGGAACGAAATCTCAAAAATATGCATCACTAAAGTTGTCTTGCACCAACTTACATGCCCTCCTCTTCTGCCACTTGAGCCCATGCTTTGGCATCAGGCCAAGATACAAAACCAGCACAGGATGACTCAGTTTGCCTAGACTGAAGAGGGAAAAATTAAACTTTTTCCTAATCCAAAAACTTGTACACGCTAGTAAGTAAGAACCAATGAATATAATGCTTTTCCATATATGTAGGCCGATGGGAGAAACATAATTCAATACAGGTTTTGATCCTTCCACTGTTGTTTACATATCAATTGTTGTGGGACTCGGAATCGAGGGTTGTTGAACATGTTGGTATGATGAATGAGGAAACCACACCATAGGAAAGAAACCTCAAAAATATGCATCACCAAAGTTGTTGCGGCCCAACTTACATGCCCTCATCTTCTGCCACTTGAGCCCACGCTTCGGCATCAGGACAAGATACAAAACCAGCGCAGCATGACTCAGTTTGCCTGGACTGAAGAGGGCGAAAATTAAACTTTTTCCTAATCCGAAAACTTGTACACGCTAGTAAGTAAGAACCAATGAATATAATGCTTTTCCATATATGTAGGCCGATGGGAGAAACTTAATTCAATACCAGTTTTGATCCATCCACTATTGTTAACATATCAATTGTTTTGGGACTGGGAAATGAGGGTTGTTGGACTTGTTGGTATGATGAGTCCACACCATAGGAAAGAAACCTCAAAAATATGCATCACCAAAGTTGTTTTGGCCCAACTTACATGACCTCATCTTCTGCCACTTGAGCCCACGCTTCGGCATCAAGACGAGATACAAAACCAGCGCAGCATGACTCAGTTTGCCTAGACTGAAGAGGGTGAAAATTAAACTTTTTCCTAATCCGAAAACTTGCACACACTAGTAAGTAAGAACCAATAAATATAATGCTTTTCCATATATGTAGGCCGATGGCAGAAACTTAATTCAATACCAGTTTTAATCCATCCACTGTTGTTAACATATCAATTGTTGTGGGACTCGGAATCGAGGGTTGTTGGACGTCTTGGTATGATGAATGAGGAAACCACACCATAGGAACGAAACCTCAAAAATATGCATCACCAAAGTTGTTTTGGCCAAATTTACATGCCCTCCTCTTTTGCCACTTGAGCCCACGCTTCAGCAATAGGACGAGACACAAAACCAGTGCAGCATGACTCCGTTTGCCTAGACTGAAGAGGGCGAAAATTAAACTTTTTCCTAATCCAAAAACTTGTACACGCTAGTAAGCAGGGACCAATGAATATAATGCTTTTCCATATATGTAGGCCGATGGGAGAAACTTAATTCAATACAGGTTTTGATCCATCCACTGTTGTTAACATATCAGTTGTTGTGGGACTCGGAATCGAGGGTTGTTGGACTTGTTGGCATGATGAATGAGGAAACCACACCATAGGAAGGAAACCCCAAAAATATGCATCACCAAAGTTGTTTTGGCCCAACTTACATGCCCTCTTCTTCTGCCACTTGAGCCCGCGCTTCGGCATTAGGATGATATACAAAACCAGCACAGCATCACTCAGTTTGCCTAGACTGAAGAGGGCGAAAATAAAACTTTTTCGTAATCCGAAAACTTGTACACGCTATAAGTAAGAACCAATGAATATAATGCTTTTCCATATATGTAGGCCGATGGGAGAAACTTAATTCAATACCAGTTTTGATCCAACCACTGTTGTTAACACATCAATTGTTGTGGTACTCGGAATCGAGGGTTGTTGGACTTGTTGGTATGATGAATGAGGAAACCAGACCGTAGGAAAGAAACCTCAAAAATATGATTCACCAAAGTTGTTTTGGCCCAACTTACATGCCCTCATCTTCTGCCACTTGAGCCCACGCTTCGGCACCAGGACGAGATACAAAACCAGCGCAGCATGACTCAGTTTGCCTAGACTGAAGAGGGCGAAAATTAAACTTTTTCCTAATCCGAAAACTTGTACACGCTAGTAAGTAAGAACCAATGAATATAATGCTTTTCCATATATGTAGGCCGATGGGAGAAACTTAATTCAATACCAGTTTTGATCCGTCCACTATTGTTAACATATCAATTGTTTTGGGACAGAGAAATGAGGGCTGTTGGACTTGTTGGTATGATGAGTCCACACCATAGGAAAGAAACCTCAAAAATATGCATCACCAAAGTTGTTTTGGCCCAACTTACTTGACCTCATCTTCTGCCACTTGAGCCCACGCTTCGGCATCAGGACGAGATACAAAACCAGCGCAGCATGACTCAGTTTGCCTAGACTGAAGAGGGTGAAAATTAAACTTTTTCCTAATCCGAAAACTTGTACACGCTAGTAAGCAGGAACCAATGAATATAATGCTTTTCCATATATGTAGGCCGATGGGAGAAACTTAATTCAATACAGGTTTTGATCCATCCACTGTTGTTAACATATCAGTTGTTGTGGGACTCGGAATCGAGGGTTGCTGGACTTGTTGGCATGATGAATGAGGAAACCACACCATAGGAAGGAAACCCCAAAAATATGCATCACCAAAGTTGTTTTGGCCCAACTTACATGCCCTCTTCTTCTGCCACTTGAGCCCGCGCTTCGGCATTAGGACGATATACAAAACCAGCACAGCATCACTCAGTTTGCCTAGACTGAAGAGGGCGAAAATAAAACTTTTTCGTAATCCGAAAACTTGTACACGCTATAAGTAAGAACCAATGAATATAATGCTTTTCCATATATGTAGGCCGATGGGAGAAACTTAATTCAATACCAGTTTTGATCCAACCACTGTTGTTAACACATCAATTGTTGTGGTACTCGGAATCGAGGGTTGTTGGACTTGATGGTATGATTGATGAGGAAACCAGACCATAGGAAAGAAACCTCAAAAATATGCTTCACCAAAGTTGTTTTGGCCCAACTTACATGCCCTCATCTTCTGCTACTTGAGCCCACGCTTCGGCATCAGGACGAGATACAAAACCAGCGCAGCATGACTCAGTTTGCCTAGACTGAAGAGGGCGAAAATTAAACTTTTTCCTAATCCGAAAACTTGTACACGCTAGTAAGTAAGAACCAATGAATATACTGCTTTTCCATATATGTAGGCCGATGGGAGAAACTTAATTCAATACCAGTTTTGATCCATCCACTGTTGTTAACATATCAATTGTTGTGAAACTGGGAAATGAGGGTTGTTGGACTTGTTGGTTTGATGAATCCACACCATAGGAAAGAAACCTCAAAAATATGCATCACCAAAGTTGTGTTGGCCTAACTTACATGCCCTCCTCTTCTGCCACGTAAGCCCACGCTTCGGCATCAGTCCGAGATACAAAACCAACGCAGCATGACTCAGTTTGCCTAGACTGAAGAGGGAGAAAATCACACCATAGTATAGAAACCTCAAAAATATGCATCACCAAAGTTGTTTAGGCCCAACTTACTTGTCCTCATCTTCTGCCACTTGAGCCCACGCTTCGGCATCAGGACGAGATACAAAACCAGCGCAGCATGACTCAGTTTGCCAAGACTGAAGAGGGCGAAAATTAAACTTTTTCCTAATCCGAAAACTTGTACACGCTAGTAAGTAAGAACCAATGAATATAATGCTTTTCCATATATGTAGGCCGATGGGAGAAACTTAATTCAATACCAGTTTTGATCCATCCACTGTTGTTAACATATCAATTGTTGTGGAACTGGGAAATGAGGGTTGTTGGACTTGTTGGTTTGATGAATCCACACCATAGGAAAGAAACCTCAAAAATATGCATCACCAAAGTTGTTTTGGCCTAACTTACATGCCCTCCTCTTCTGCCACGTAAGCCCACGCTTCGGCATCAGTCCGAGATACAAAACCAACGCAGCATGACTCAGTTTGCCTAGACTGAAGAGGGAGAAAATCACACCATAGGATAGAAACCTCAAAAATATGCATCACCAAAGTTGTTTAGGCCCAACTTACTTGTCCTCATCTTCTGCCACTTGAGCCCACGCTTTGGCATCAGGACGAGATACAAAACCAGCGCAGCATGACTCAGTTTGCCAAGACTGAAGAGGGCGAAAATTAAACTTTTTCCTAATCCGAAAACTTGTACACGCTAGTAAGTAAGAACCAATGAATATAATGCTTTTCCATATATGTAGGCCGATGGGAGAAACTTAATTCAATACCAGTTTTGATCCATCCACTGTTGTTAACATATCAATTGTTGTGGAACTGGGAAATGAGGGTTGTTGGACTTGTTGGTTTGATGAATCCACACCATAGGAAAGAAACCTCAAAAATATGCATCACCAAAGTTGTTTTGGCCTAACTTACATGCCCTCCTCTTCTGCCACGTAAGCCCACGCTTCGGCATCAGTCCGAGATACAAAACCAACGCAGCATGACTCAGTTTGCCTAGACTGAAGAGGGAGAAAATCACACCATAGGATAGAAACCTCAAAAATATGCATCACCAAAGTTGTTTAGGCCCAACTTACTTGTCCTCATCTTCTGCCACTTGAGCCCACGCTTCGGCATCAGGACGAGATACAAAACCAGCGCAGCATGACTTAGTTTGCCAAGACTGAAGAGGGCGAAAATTAAACTTTTTCCTAATCCGAAAACTTGTACACGCTAGTAAGTAAGAACCAATGAATATAATGCTTTTCCATATATGTAGGCCGATGGGAGAAACTTAATTCAATACCAGTTTTGATCCATCCACTATTGTTAAGACATCAATTGTTGTGGTACTCGGAATCGTGGGTTGTTGGACTTGTTGGTATGATGAATGAGGAAACCACACCATAGGAAAGAAACCTCAAAAATATGCATCACCAAAGTTGTTTTGGCCAACTTTCATTCCCTCATCTTCTGCCACTTGAGCCCACGCTTCGGCATCAAGACGAGATACAAAACCAGCGCAGCATGGCTCAGTTTGCCTAGACTGAAGAGGGCGAAAATTAAACTTTTTCCTAATCCGAAAACTTGTACACGCTAGTAGGTAAGAACCAATGAATATAATGCTTTTCCATATATGTAGGCCGATGGCAGAAACTTAATTCAATACCAGTTTTGATCCATCCACTGTTGTTAACATATCAATTGTTGTGGGACTCAGAATCGAGGGCTGTTGGACTTGTTGGTATGATGAATGAGGAAACCCCACCATAGGAACGAAATCAAAAAAATATGCATCACTAAAGTTGTCTTGCACCAACTTACATGCCCTCCTCTTCTGCCACTTGAGCCCATGCTTTGGCATCAGGCGAAGATACAAAACCAGCGCAGCATGACTCAGTTTGCCTAGACTGAAGAGGGAAAAATTAAACTTTTTACTAATCCAAAAAATTGTTCACGCTAGTAAGTAAGAACCAATGAATATAATGCTTTTCGATATATGTAGGCCGATGGGAGAAACATAATTCAATACAGGTTTTGATCCTTCCACTGTTGTTAACATATCAATTATTGTGGGACTCGGAATCGAGGGTTGTTGGACATGTTGGTATGATGAATGAGGAAACCACACCATAGGAAAGAAACCTAAAAAATATGCATCACCAAAGTTGTTTTGGCCCAACTTACATGCTCTCCTCTTCTGCCACGTGTTCCCACGCTTCGGCATCAGTCCGAGATACAAAACCAACGCAACATGACTTAGTTTGCCTAGACTGATGAGGGCGAAAATTAAACTTTTTCCTAATCCGAAAACTTGTACACGCTAGTAAGTAAGAACCAATGAATATAGTGCTTTTCCATATATGTAGGCCGATGGGAGAAACTTAATTCAATACAGGTTTTGATCCGTCCAATGTTGTTAACATATCAATTGTTGTGGGACTCGGAATCGAGGGTTGTTGGACATGTTAGTATGATGAATGAAGAAACCACACCATAGGAAAGAAACCTCAAAAATATGCATCACCAAAGTTGTTTTGGCCCGACTTACATTCAGAAATTAAACTTTTTCCTAATCCAAAAACTTGTACACGCTAGTAAGTAAAAACCAATGAATATAATGCTTTTCCATATATGTTGGCCGATGGGAGAAACTTAATTCAATACAGATTTTGTTCCATCCACAGTTGTTAACATATCGGGACTCGGAATCAAGGGTTGTTGGACTTGTTGGGAAGATGAATGAGGAAACCACACTATAGGAAGCAAACCTCAAAAATATGCAACACCAAAGTTGTTTTGCCCAATTTACATGCCCTCCTCTTCTGCCACTTGAGCCCACTCTTCGGCAATAGTTTGAGATACAAAACCAGTGCAGCATGACTCCGTTTGCCTAGACTGAAGAGGGCAAAAATTAAACTTTTTCCTTATCCAAAAACTTGTACACGCTAGTAAGTAAGAACCAATGAAAATAATGCTTTTCCATATATGTAGGCCGATGGGAGAAACTTAATTCAATACAGGTTTTGATCCATCCGTTGTTGTTAACATATCAAATGTTGCGGGACTCGGAATCGAGGGTTGTTGGACTTGTTGGGAAGATGAATGAGATAGCCACACCATAGGAACGAAACCTCAAAAATATGCATCACCAAAGTTGTTTTGGCCCAACTTACATGCCCTCCTCTTCTGCCACGTGAGCCCATGCTTCGGCATCAGTCCAAGATACAAAACCAACACAGCATGACTCAGTTTGCCTAGACTGAAGAGGGCGAAAATTAAACTTTGTCCTAATCCGAAAACTTGTACACGCTAGTATGTAGGAACCAATGAATATAATGCTTTTCCATATATGTAGGCCGATGGGAGAAACTTAATTCAATACAGGTTTTGATCCATCCACTATTGTTAACATATCAATTGTTGTGGGACTCAGAATCGAGGGTTGTTGGACATGTTGGTATGATGAATGAGGAAACCACACCATAGGAAAGAAACCTCAAAACTATGCATCACCAAAGTTGTTTTGGCCCGACTTACATGCCCTCATCTTCTGCCACATGAGCCCACACTTCGGCATCAGGACGAGATACAAAACCAGCGCAGCATGACTCAGTTTGCCTAGACTAAAGAGGGCAAAAATTAAACTTTTTCCTAATCCAAAAATTTGTACACGCGAGTAAGTAAGAACCAATGCATATAATGCTTTTCCATATATGCACGCTGATGGGAGAAACTTAATTCAACAAATGTTTTGATCCATCCATTGTTGTTAACATCTCAATTGTTGTGGGACTCAGAATCGAGGGTTGTTGGACTTGTTGGTACGATGAATGAGGAAACCACACCATAGGAACGAAACCTCAAAAATATGCATCACCAAAGTTGTTTGGGTCCAACTTACATGCCCTCCTTTTCTGCCACGTGAGCCCACGCTTCGGCATCAGTCCGAGACACAAAACCAACGTAGCATGACTCAGTTTCCCAAGACTGAAGAGGGAAAAATTAAACTTTTTCCTAATCCGAAAACTTGTACAAGCTAGTAAGTAAGAACCAATGAATATAATGCTTTTCCATATATGTAGGCCGATGGGAGAAACTTAATTCAACACATGTTTCGATCCATCCGCTGTTGTTAACATATCAATTGTCGTGGGACACGGAATTGAGGGTTGTTGGACTTGTAGGGAATATGAATGAGGAAACCACACCATAGGAACGAAACCTCAAAAATATGCATCACCAAAGTTGTTTTGGCCCAACTTACATGCCCCCCTCTTCTGCCACTTGACCCCACGCTTCGGCATTAGGCCAAGATACAAAACCAGCGCAGCATGACTCAGTTTGCCAAGACTGAAGAAGGCGAAAATTAAACTTTTTCCTAATCGAAAAAGTTGTACACGCTAGTAAGTAAGAACCAATGAATATAATGCATTTCCATATATGTAGGCGATGGGAGAAACTTATTTCAATACATGTTTTGTTCCATCCACTATTGTTAACATAGCATTTGTTGTGGGACTCGGAATCGAGGGTTGTTGCACTTGTTGGGAAGATGAATGAGGAAACCACACCATAGGAACGAAACCTCAAAAATATGCATCACCAAATTTGTTTTGGCCCAACTTACATGCCCTCCTCTTCTGCCACGTGAGCCCACGCTTTGGCATCAGTCTGAGACGCAAAACCAACGTAGCATGACTCAGTTTCCCTAGACTGAACAGGGCGAAAATTAAACATTTTCCTAATCCGAAAACTTGTACACGCTAGTAAGTAAAAACCAATGAATATAATGGTTTTCCATATATGTAGGCCGATGGGAGAAACTTAATTCAATACCAGTTTTGATCCATCCGCAGTTGTTAACATATCAATTGTTGTGGGACTCGGAATCAAGGGTTGCTGGACTTGTTGTTATGATGAATGAGGAAACCACACCATATTAACGAACCTCAAAAATATGCATCACCAAAGTTATTTTGGCCCAACTTACATGCCCTCCACTTCTACCACTTGAGCCCACGCTTCGGCATCAGGACGAGGTACTAAACCAGCACAACATGACTCAGTTTGACTAGACTGAAGAGGGCGGAAATTAAACTTTTTCCTAATCCGAAAACTTGTACACGCTAGTAAGTAGGAATCAATGAACATAATGCTTTTCCATATATGTAGGCTGATGGGAGAAACTTAATTCAATACAGGTTTTGATCCATCCACTGTTGTTAACATATCAATTGTTGTGGGACTCGGAATCGAGGGTTGTTGGACTTGTTGTTATGATGAATGAGGAAACCGCACCACAGGAATGAAACCTAAAAAATATGCATCACCAAAGTTGTTTTGGCCCAACTTACATGCCTTCCTCTTCTGCCACGTGAGCCCACGCTTCGGCATTAGTCCGAGACACAAAACCAACGTTGCATGACTCAGTTTGCCTAGACTGAAGAGGGCGAAAATTAAACGTTTTCCAAATCCGAAAACTTGTACACACTAGCAAGTAGGAACCAATGAATATAGTGCTTTTCCATATATGTAGGCCGATGGGAGAAACTTAATTCGATACAGGTCTTGATCCATCCACTGTTGCTAACATATCAATTATTGTGGGACTCGGAGGTTTGTTAGTATGATGAATGAGGAAACCACACCATAGGAACGAAACCTCAAAAATATGCATCACCAAAGTTGTTTTGGCCCAACTTACATGCCCTCCTCTTCTGCCACTTGAGCCCACGCTTCGGCATCAGTCCAAGATACAAAACCAACGCAGCATGACTCAGTTTGTCTAGACTGAAGAGGGCAAAAATTAAACTTTTCCAAATCCAAAAACTTGTACACGCTAGTAAGTAGGAACCAATGAATATAATGCTTTTCCATATATGTAGGACGATGGAAGAAGCTTAATTCAATACCAGTTTTGATCCATCCACTGTTGTTAACATATCAATTGTTGTGGGACTCGGAATTGAGGGTAGTTGGACTTGTTGGGAAGATGAATGAGGAAACCACATCATAGGAACGAAACCTCAAAAATATGCGTCACCAAAGTTGTTTTGGCGCAACTTACATGCTCTCCTCTTCTGCCACTTGAGCCCACGCTTCGGCATCAGTCTAAGATACAAGACCAGCGCAGCATGACTTAGTTTGCCTAGACTGAAGAGGGTGAAAATTAAACTCTTTACTAATCCGAAAACTTGTACACGCTAGGAAGTAGGAACCGATGAATATAATGCTTTTCCATATATGTAGGCCGATGGGAGAAACTTAATTCAATACAGGTTTTGATCAATCCACTATTGTTAATATATCAATTGTTGTGGGACTCGTAATCGATGGTTGTTGGACTTGTTGGGAAGATGAATGATGAAACCACACAGTACAAACGAAACCTTAAAAATATGCAACACCAAAGTTATTTTGGCCCAACTTACATGCCCTCCCCTTCACCCACTTGAGCCCACACTTCGGCATCAGTCCGAGATACAAAACCAGCACAGCATGACTCTGTTTGCCTAGACTGAAAAGGGCAAAAATTAAACTTTTTCCTAATCCGAAAACTTGTACACGCTAGTAAGTAAGAACCAATGAATATAATGCTTTTCCATATATGTAGGCCGATGGGAGAACCTTAATTCAATACCAGTTTTGATCCATCCACTATTGTTAACATATGAATTGTTGTGGAATTGGGAAATGAGGGTTGTTGGACTTGTTGGTATGATGAATCCACACCATAGGAAAGAAACCTCAAAAATATGCATCACCAAAGTTGTTTTGGCCCAACTTACATGCCCTCCTCTTCTGCCACGTGAGCCCACGCTTCGGCATCATTCCGAGATACAAAACCAACGCAGCATGACTCAGTTTGCCTAGACTGAAGAGGGAAAAAACGACACCATAGGATAGAAATCTCAAAAATATGCATCACCAAAGTTGTTTAGGCGCAACTTACTTGTCCTGATCTTCTGCCACTTGCGCCCACGCTTCGGCATCAGGACGAGATACAAAACTAGCGCAGCATGACATAGTTTGCCTAGACTGAAGAGGGCAAAAATTAAACTTTTTCCTAATCCGAAAACTTGTACACGCTAGTAAGTTAGAACCAATGAATATAATGCTTTTCCATATATGTAGGCCGACGGGAGAAACTTAATTCAATACCAGTTTTGATCCATCCACTATTGTTAAGACATCAATTGTTGTGGTACTCGGAATTGAGGGTTGTTGGACTTGTTGGTATAATGAATGAGGAAACCACACCATAGGAAAGAAACCTCAAAAATATGCATCACCAAAGTTGTTTTGGCCCAACTTACATGCCCTCATCTTCTGCCACTTGAGCCCACGCTTCGGCATCAGGACGAGAGACAAAACCAGCGCAGCATGACTCAGTTCGCCTAGACTGAAGAGGGCGAAAATTAAACTTTTTCCTAATCCAAAAACTTGTACACGCTAGTAAGTAAGAACCATTGAATATAATGCTTTTCCATATATGTAGGCCGATGGCAGAAACTTAATTCAATACCAGTTTTGATCCATCCACTGTTGTTAACATATCAATTGTTGTGGGACTCGGAATCGAGGGTTGTTGGACATGTTGGTATGATGAATGAGGAAACCACACCATAGGAACGAAATCTCAAAAATATACATCACTAAAGTTGTCTTGCACCAACTTACATGCCCTCCTCTTCTGCCACTTGAGCCCATGCCTTGGCATCAGGCCAAGATTCCAAACCAGCGCAGCATGACTCAGTTTGCCTAGACTGAAGAGGGAGAAAATTGAACTTTTTCCTAATCCAAAAACTTGTACACGCTAGTAAGTAAGAACCAATGAATATAATGCTTTTCCATATATGTAGGCCAATGGGAGATACATAATTCAATACAGGTTTTGACCCTTCCACTTTTGTTAACATATCAATTGTTGTGGGACCCGGAATCCAGGGTTGTTGGACATGTTGGTATGATGAATGAGGAAACCACACCATAGGAAAGAAACCTCAAAAATATGCATCACCAAAGTTGTTTTGGCCCAACTTACATGCTCTCCTCTTCTGCCACGTAAGCCCACGCTTCGGCATTAGTCCGAGATACAAAACCAACGCAGCATGACTTAGTTTGCCTAGACTGATGAGGGCGAAAATTAAACTTTTTCCTAATCCGAAAACTTGTACACGCTAGTAAGTAAGAACCAATGAATATAGTGCTTTTCCATATATGTAGGCCGATGGGAGAAACCTAATTCAATACAGGTTTTGATCCGTCCAATGTTGTTAACATATCAATTGTTGTGGGACTCGGAATCGAGGGTTGTTGGACATGTTAGTATGATGAATGAGGAAACCACACCATAGGAAAGAAACCTCAAAAATATGCATCACCAAAGTTGTTTTGGCCCGACTTACATTCAAAAATTAAACTTTTTCCTAATCCAAAAACTTGTACACGCTAGCAAGTAAAAACCAATGAATATAATGCTTTTCCATATATGTTGGCCGATGGGAGAAACTTAATTCAATACAGATTTTGTTCCATCCACTGTTGTTAACATATCATTTGTTGTGGGACTCGGAATCAAGGGTTGTTGGACTTGTTGGGAAGATGAAGGAGGAAACCACACCATAGGAAGGAAACCTCAAAAATATGCAACACCAAAGTTGTTTTGCCCAATTTACATGCCCTCCTCTTCTGCCACTTGAGCCCACTCTTCGGCAACAGTCCGAGATACAAAACCAGTGCAGCATGACTCCGTTTGCCTAGACTGAAGAGGGCGAAAATTAAACTTTTTCCTAATCCAAAAACTTGTACACGCTAGTAAGTAGGAACCAATGAATATAATGCTTTTCCATATATGTAGGCCGATGGGAGAAACTTAATTCAATACAGGTTTTGATCCATCCACTGTATTAAGTTTCTCCCATCGGCCTACATGTATGGAAAAGCATTATATTCATTGGTTCTTACTTACTAGCGTGTACAAGTTTTCAGATTAGGAAAAAGTTTAATTTTCGCCCTCTTCAGTCCAGGCAAACTGAGTCATGCTGCGCTGGTTTTGTATCTCGTCCTGATGCCGAAGCGTGGGCTCAAGTGGCAGAAGATGAGGGCATGAAAGTTGGGCCGCAACAACTTTGGTGATGCATATTTTTGAGGTTTCTTTCCTATGGTGTGGTTTCCTCATTCATCATACCAACAAGTCCAACAACCCTCGATTCCGAGTCCCACAACAATTGATATGTTAACAACAGTGGATGGATCAAAACCTATATTGAATTAAGTTTCTCCCATCGGCCTACATATATGGAAAAGCATTATATTCATTGGTTCCTGCTTACTAGCGTGTACAAGTTTTTGGATTAGGAAAAAGTTTAATTTTCGCCCTCTTCAGTCTAGGCAAACGGAGTCATGTTGCACTGGTTTTGTGTCTCGGACTGTTGCTGAAGCGTGGGCTCAAGTGGCAGAAGAGGAGGGCATGTAAATTTGGCCAAAACAACTTTGGTGATGCATATTTTTCAGGTTTCGTTCCTATGGTGTGGTTTCCTCATTCATCTTCCCAACAAGTCCAATAGCCCTCGATTCCGAGTCCCACCACATTTGGTATGTTAATAACAGCGGATGGATCAAAACCTGTATTGAATTAAGTTTCTCCCATCAGCCTACATATATGGAAAAGCATTATATTCATTGGTTCCTACTAACTAGCGTGTAAAAGTTTTTGGATTAGGAAAAAGTTTAATTTTTGCCCTCTTCAGTCTAGGCAAATGGTGTCATGCTGCACTGGTTTTGTATCTCGGACTGTTGCCGAAGCGTGGGCTCAAGTGGCAGAAGAGGAGGGCAAGTAAATTGGGCCAAGACAACTTTGGTGATGCATATTTTTAGGTTTCGTTCCTATGGTGTGGTTTCCTCATTCATATTCCCAACAAGTCCAACAACCCTCGATTCCGAGTCCCACAACAAATGATATGTTAACAACAGTGGATGGAACAAAACTTGTGTTGAATTAAGTTTCTCCCATCGGCCTACATATATGGAAAAACATTATATTAATTGGTTCTTACTTACAAGCGTGTACAAGTTTTTGGATTAGGAAAAAGTTTAATTTTCGCCCTCTTCAATCTAGGCAAACTGAGTCATGTTGCGCTGGTTTTGTATCTTGCCCTGATGTCGAAGCGTGGGCTCAAGTGCCGGAAGAGGAGGGCATGTAAGTTGGGCCAAAACAACTTTGGTGATGCATATTTTTGAGGTTTCGTTCCTACGGTGTGGTTTCCTCATTCATCATACCAACAAGTCGAACAACCTTCGTTTCCAAGTCCCAAAATAATTGATATGTTAACAACAGTGGATGGATCAAAACAGGTATTGAATTAAGTTTCTCCCATCGGCCTACATATATGGAAAAGCATTATATTCATTGGCTCTTACTTACTAGCGTGTACAAGTTTTCGGATTAGGAAAAAGTTTAATTTTCGCCCTCTTCAATCTAGGCAAACTGAGTCATGCTGCGATGGTTTTGTATCTCGTCCTGATGCCGAAGCCTGGGCTCAAGTGTCAGAAGATAAGGGCATGTAAGTGGGGCCAAAACAACTTTGGTGAAGCATATTTTTGGGGTTTCTTTCCTATGGTGTGGTTTCCTCATTCATCATACGAACAAGTCCAACAACCCTCAATTCCGAGTCCCACAGCAATTGATATGTTAACAACAGTGGATGGATCAAAACCTGTATTGAATTAAGTTTCTCCCTTTGGCCTACATATATGGAAAATCGTTATATTCAATGGTTCCTACTTACTAGTGTGTACAAGTTTTCGGATTAGGAAAACGTTTAATTTTTGCCCTCTTCAGTCTGGGCAAACTAAGTCATGCTGCATTGGTTTTGTATCTCGGACTGATGCCGAAGCGTGGGCTCACGTGGCAGAAGAGGAGGGCATATAAGTTGGGCCAAAACAACTTTGGTGATGCGTATTTTTGAGGTTTCTTTCATATGGTGTGGATTCATCATACCAACAAGTCCAACAACCCTCATTTCCCAGTCCCACAACAATTAATATGTTAACAACAGTGGATGGATCAAAACTGGTATTGAATTAAGTTTCTCCCATCGGCCTACATATATGGAAAAGCATTATATTCATTGGTTCTTATTTACTAGCGTGTACTAGTTTTTGGATTACGAAAAAGTTTAATTTTCGCCCTCTTCAGTCTAGGCAAACTGAGTGATGCTGTGCTGGTTTTGTATCGCATCCTGATGCCGAAGGGCGGGCTCAAGTGGCAGAAGAAGAGGGCATGTAAGTTGGGCCAAAAGAACTTTGGTGATGCATATTTTTGGGGTTTCCTTCCTATGGTGTGGTTTCCTCATTCATCATACCAACAAGTCCAACAACCCTCGATTCCGAGTCCCACAACAATTGATATGTTAACAACAGTGGATGGTCAAAACCTGTATTGAATTAAGTTTCTCCCATCGGCCTACATATATGGAAAAGCATTATATTCATTGGTTCCTGCATACTAGCGTGTACAAGTTTTTGGATTAGGAAAAAGTTTAATTTTCGCCCTCTTTAGTCTAGGCAAACGGAGTCATGCTGCACTGGTTTTGTGTCTCGGACTGTTGCTGAAGCGTGGGCTCAAGTCGCAGAAGAGGAGGGCATGTAAATTTGGCCAAAACAACTTTGGTGATACATATTTTTGAGGTTTCGTTCCTATGGTGTGGTTTCCTCATTCATATTCCCAACAAGTCCAACAACCCTCGATTCCGAGTCCCACAACAAATGATATGTTAACAACAGTGGATGGAACAAAACCTGTGTTGAATTAAGTTTCTCCCATCGGCGTACATATATGGAAAAGCATTATATTCATTGGTTCTTACTTACAAGCGTGTACAAGTTTTTGGATTAGGAAAAAGTTTAATTTTCGCCCTCTTCAGTCTAGGCAAACTGAGTCATGCGGCGCTGGTTTTGTATCTTGGCCAGATGCCGAAGCGTGGGCTCAAGTGGCGGAAGAGGAGGGCATGTAAGTTTGGCCAAAACAACTTTGGTGATGCATATTTTTGAGGTTTCGTTCCTATGGTGTGGTTTCCTCATTCATCACACCAACAAGTCCAACAACCTTCGTTTCCGAGTCCCAAAACAATTGATATGTTAACAACAGTGGATGGATCAAAACTGATATTGAATTAAGTTTCTCCCATCGGCCTACATATATGGAAAAGCATTATATTCATTGGCTCTTACTTACTAGCGTGTACAAGTTTTCGGATTAGGAAAAAGTTTAATTTTCGCCCTCTTCAGTCTAGGCAAACTGAGTCATGCTGTGCTGGTTTTGTATCTCATCCTGATGCCGAAGTGCGGGCTCAAGTGGCAGAAGAAGAGGGCATGTAAGTTGGGCCAAAACAACTTTGGTGATGCATATTTTTGGGGTTTCCTTCCTATGGTGTGGTTTCCTCATTCATCATGCCAACAAGTCCAACAACCCTCGATTCCGAGTCCCACAGCAATTGATATGTTAACAACAGTGGATGGATCGAAACCTGTATTGAATTAAGTTTCTCCCATCGGCCTACATATATGGAAAAGCATTATATTCGTTGGTTCCTGCTCACTAGCGTGTACAAGTTTTTGGATTAGGAAAAAGATTAATTTTCGCCCTCTTCAGTCTAGGCAAACGGAGTCATGCTGCACTGGTTTTGTGTCTCAGACTGTTGCTGAAGCGTGGGCTCAAGTGACAGAAGAGAAGGGCATGTAAATTTGGCCAAAACAACTTTGGTGATGCATATTTTTCAGGTTTCGTTCCTATGGTGTGGTTTCCTCATTCATCTTCCCAACAAGTCCAACAACCCTCGATTCTGAGTCCCACCACATTTCGTATGTTAATAACAGCGGATGGATCAAAACCTGTATTGAATTAAGTTTCTCCCATCAGCCTACATATATGGAAAAGCATTATATTCATTGGTTCCTACTAACAAGCGTGTAAAAGTTTTTGGATTAGGAAAAAGTTTAATTTTCGCCCTCTTCAGTCTAGGCAAATGGAGTCATGCTGCACTAGTTTTGTATCTCGGACTGTTGCCGAAGCGTGGGCTCAAGTGGCGGAAGAGGAGGGCATGTAAATTGGGCCAAAACAACTTTGGTGATGCATATTTTTAGGTTTCGTTCCTATGGTGTGGTTTCGTCATTCATATTCCCAACAAGTCCAACAACCCTCGATTCCGAGTCCCACAACAAATGATATGTTAACAACAGTGGATGGAACAAAACTTGTGTTGAATTAAGTTTCTCCCATCGGCCTACATATACGGAAAAGCATTATATTCATTGGTTCTTACTTACAAGCGTGTACAAGTTTTTGGATTAGGAAAAAGTTTAATTTTCGCCATATTCAGTCTAGGCAAACTGAGACATGCTGCGCTGGTTTTGTATCTTGGCCTGATGCCGAAGCGTGGGTTCAAGTGCCGGGAGAGGAGGGCATGTAAGTTGGGCCAAAACAACTTTGGTGATGCATATTTTTGAGGTTTCGTTCCTATAGTGTGGTTTCCTCATTCATCATACCAACAAGTCCAACAACCTTCGTTTCCAAGTCCCAAAACAATTGATATGTTAACAACAGTGGATGGATCAAAACTGGTATTGAATTAAGTTTCTCCCATCGGCCTACATATATGGAAAAGCATTATATTCATTGGCTCTTACTTGCTAGCGTGCACAAGTTTTCGGATTAGGAAAAAGTTTAATTTTCGCCCTCTTCAGTCTAGGCAAACTGAGTCATGCTGTGCTGGTTTTGTATCTCATCCTGATGCCGAAGTGCGGGCTCAAGTGGCAGAAGAAGAGGGCATGTAAGTTGGGCCAAAACAACTTTGGTGATGCATATTTTTGGGGTTTCCTTCCTATGGTGTGGTTTCCTCATTCATCTTGCCAACAAGTCCAACAACCCTCGATTCTGAGTCCCATAGCAATTGATATGTTAACAACAGTGGATGGATCAAAACCTGTATTGAATTAAGTTTCTCCCATCGGCCTACATATATGGAAAAGCATTATATTCATTGGTTCCTGCTCACTAGCGTGTACAAGTTTTTGGATTAGGAAAAAGTTTAATTTTCACCCTCTTCAGTCTAGGCAAACGGAGTCATGCTGCACTGGTTTTGTGTCTCGGACTGTTGCTGAAGCGTGGCCTCAAGTGGCAGAAGAGGAGGGCATGTAAATTTGGCCAAAACAACTTTGGTGATGCATATTTTTCAGGTTTCGTTCCTATGGTGTGGTTTCCTCATTTATCTTCCCAACAAGTCCAACAACCCTCGATTCCGAGTCCCACCACATTTGGCATGTTAATAACAGCGGATGGATCAAAACCTGTATTGAATTAAGTTTCTCCCATCAGCCTACATATATGGAAAAGCATTATATTCATTGGTTCCTACTAACTAGCGTGTAAAAGTTTTGGATTAGGAAAAAGTTTAATTTTCGCCCTCTTCAGTCTAGGCAAATGGAGTCATGCTGCACTGGTTTTGTATCTCGGACTGTTGCCGAAGCATGGGCTCAAGTGGCAGAAGAGGAGGGCATGTAAATTGGGCCAAAACGACTTTGGTGATGCATATTTTTAGGTTTCGTTCCTATGGTGTGGTTTCCTCATTCATATTCCCAACAAGTCCAAAAACCCTCGATTCCGAGTCCCACAACAAATGATATGTTAAAAACAGTGGATGGAACAAAACCTGTGTTGAATTAAGTTTCTCCCATCGGCCTACATATATCGAAAAGCATTATATTCATTGGTTCTTACTTACAAGCGTGTACAAGTTTTTGGATTAGGAAAACGTTTAATTTTCGCCCTCTTCAGTCTAGGCAAACTGAGTCATGCTGCTCTGGTTTTGTATCTTGGCCTGATGCCGAAGCGTGGGCTCAAGTGCCGGAAGAGGAGGGCATCTAAGTTGGGCCAAAACAACTTTGGTGATGCATATTTTTGAGGTTTCGTTCCTATGGTGTAGTTTCCTCATTCATCATACCAACAAGTCCAACAACCTTCGTTTCCAAGTCCCAAAACAATTGATATGTTAACAACAGTGGATGGATCAAAATTGGTATTGAATTAAGTTTCTCCCATCGGCCTACATATATCGAAAAGCATTATATTCATTGGCTCTTACTTACTAGCGTGTACAAGTTTTCGGATTAGGAAAAAGTTTAATTTTCGCCCTCTTCAGTCTAGGCAAACTGAGTCATGCTGCGATGGTTTTGTATCTCGTCCTGATGCCGAAGCCTGAGCTCAAGTGGCAGAAGATGAGGCCATGTAAGTTGGGCCAAAACAACTTTGGTGATGCATATTTTTGGGGTTTCTTTCCTGTGGTGTGGTTTCCTCATTCATCATACCAACAAGTCCAACAACCCTCGATTCTGAGTCCCACAGCAATTGATATGTTAACAACAGTGGATGGATCAAAACCTGTATTGAATTAAGTTTCTCCCTTCGGCCTACATAAATGGAAAATCGTTATATTCAATGGTTCCTACTTACTAGTGTGTACAAGTTTTTGGATTAGGAAAAAGTTTAATTTTCGCCCTCTTCAGTCTTGGCAAACTAAGTCACGCTGCATTGGTTTTGTATCTCGGACTGATGCCGAAGCGAGGGCTCACGTGGCAGAAGAGGAGGGCATATAAGTTGGGCCAAAACAACTTTGGTGATGCATATTTTTGAGGTTTCTTTCCTATGGTGTGGATTCATCATACCAACAAGTCCAACAACCCTCATTTCCCAGTCCCACAACAATTAATATGTTAACAACAGTGCATGGATCAAAACTGGTATTGAATTAAGTTTCTCCCATCGGCCTACATATATGGAAAAGCATTATATTCATTGGTTCTTATTTACTAGCGTGTACTAGTTTTCGGATTACGAAAAAGTTTAATTTTCGCCCTCTTCAGTCTAGGCAAACTGAGTGATGCTGTGCTGGTTTTGTATCTCATCCTGATGCCGAAGGGCGGGCTCTAGTGGCAGAAGAAGAGGGCATGTAAGTTGGGCCAAAACAACTTTGGTGATGCATATTTTTGGGGTTTCCTTCCTATGGTGTGGTTTCCTCATTCATCATACCAACAAGTCCAACAACCCTCGATTCCGAGTCCCACAACAATTGATATGTTAACAACAGTGGATGGCCAAAACCTGTATTGAATTAAGTTTCTCCCATCGGCCTACATATATGGAAAAGCATTATATTCATTGGTTCCTGCATACTAGCGTGTACAAGTTTTTGGATTAGGAAAAAGTTTAATTTTCGCCCTCTTCAGTCTAGGCAAGCGGAGTCATGCTGCACTAGTTTTGTGTCTCGGACTGTTGCTGAAGCGTGGGCTCAAGTCGCAGAAGAGGAGGGCATGTAAATTTGGCCAAAACAACTTTGGTGATACATATTTTTGAGGTTTCGTTCCTATGGTGTGGTTTCCTCATTCATATTCCCAACAAGTCCAACAACCCTCGATTCTGAGTCCCACAACAAATGATATGTCAACAACAGTGGATGGAACAAAACCTGTGTTGAATTAAGTTTCTCCCATCGGCCTACATATATGGAAAAGCATTATATTCATTGGTTCTTACTTACAAGCGTGTACAAGTTTTTGGATTAGGAAAACGTTTAACTTTCGCCCTCTTCAGTCTAGGCAAACTAAGTCATGCTGCGCTGGTTTTGTATCTTGGCCTGATGCCGAAGCGTGGGCTCAAGTGCCGGAAGAGGAGGGCATCTAAGTTGGGCCAAAACAACTTTGGTGATGCATATTTTTGAGGTTTCGTTCCTATGGTGTAGTTTCCTCATTCATCATACCAACAAGTCCAACAACCTTCGTTTCCAAGTCCCAAAACAATTGATATGTTAACAACAGTGGATGGATCAAAACTGCTATTGAATTATGTTTCTCCCATCGGCCTACATATATGGGAAAGCATTATATTCGTTGGTTCCTGCTTACTAGCGTGTACAAGTTTTTGGATTAGGAAAAAGTTTAATTTTCGCCCTCTTCAGTCTAGGCAAATGGAGTCATGCTGCACTAGTTTTGTATCTCAGACTGTTGCCGAAGCGTGGGCTCAAGTGGCAGAAGAGGAGGGCATGTAAATTGGGCCAAAACAACTTTGGTGATGCATATTTTTAGGTTTCGTTCCTATGGTGTGGTTTCCTCATTCATATTCCCAACAAGTCTAACAACCCTCGATTCCGAGTCCCACAACAAATGATATGTTAACAACAGTGGATGGAACAAAACCTGTGTTGAATTAAGTTTCTCCCATCGGCCTACATATATGGAAAAGCATTATATTGATTGGTTCTTACTTACAAGCGTGTACAAGTTTTTGGATTAGGAAAACGTTTAATTTTCGCCCTCTTCAGTCTAGGCAAACTGAGTCATGCTACGCTGGTTTTGTATCTTGGCCTGATGCCGAAGCGTGGGCTCAAGTGCCGGGAGAGGAGGGCATGTAAGTTGGGCCAAAACAACTTTGGTGATGCATATTTTTGAGGTTTCGTTCCTATGGTGTGGTTTCCTCATTCATCATACCAACAAGTCCAATAACCTTCGTTTCCAAGTCCCAAAACAATTGATATGTTAACAACAGTGGATGGATCAAAACTGGTATTGAATTAAGTTTCTCCCATCGGCCTACATATATGGAAAAGCATTATATTCATTGGCTCTTACTTACTAGCGTGTACAAGTTTTCGGATTAGGAAAAAGTTTAATTTTCGCCCTCTTCAGTCTAGGCAAACTGAGTCATGCTGTGCTGGTTTTGTATCTCATCCTGATGCCGAAGTGTGGGCTCAAGTGGCAGAAGAAGAGGGCATGTAAGTTGGGCCAAAACAACTTTGGTGATGCATATTTTTGGGGTTTCCTTCCTATGGTGTGGTTTCCTCATTCATCATGCCAACAAGTCCAACAACCCTCGATTCTGAGTCCCACAGCAATTGATATGTTAACAACAGTGGATGGATCAAAACCTGTATTGAATTAAGTTTCTCCCATCGGCCTACATATATGGAAAAGCATTATATTCAATGGTTCCTGCTTACTAGCGTGTACAAGTTTTTGGATTAGGAAAAAGTTTAATTTTCGCCCTCTTCAGTCTAGGCAAACGGAGTCATGCTGCACTGGTTTTGTGTCTCAGACTGTTGCTGAAGCGTGGGCTCAAGTGGCAGAAGAGGAGGGCATGTAAATTTGACCTAAACAACTTTGGTGATGCATATTTTTCAGGTTTCGTTCCTTTGGTGTGGTTTCCTCATTTATCTTCCCAACAAGTCCAACAACCCTCGATTCCGAGTCCCACCGCATTTGGCATGTTAATAACAGCGGATGGATCAAAACCTGTATTGAATTAAGTTTCTCCCATCAGCCTACATATATGGAAAAGCATTATATTCATTGGTTCCTACTAACTAGCGTGTAAAAGTTTTTGGATTAGGAAAAAGTTTAATTTTCGCCCTCTTCAGTCTAGGCAAATGGAGTCATGCTGCACTGGTTTTGTATCTCGGACTGTTGCCGAAGCGTGGGCTCAAGTGGCAGAAGAGGAGGGCATGTAAATTGGGCCAAAACAACTTTGGTGATGAATATTTTTAGGTTTCGTTCCTATGGTGTGGTTTCCTCATTCATATTCCCAACAAGTCCAACAACCCTCGATTCCGAGTCCCACAACAAATGATATGTTAACAACTGTGGATGGAACAAAACCTGTGTTGAATTAAGTTTCTCCCATGGGCCTACATATATGGAAAAGCATTATATTCATTGGTTCTTACTTACAAGCGTGTACAAGTTTTTGGATTAGGAAAACGTTTAATTTTCGCCCTCTTCAGTCTAGGCAAACTGAGTCATGCTGCGCTGGTTTTGTATCTTGGCCTGATGCCGAAGCGTGGGCTCAAGTGCCGGAAGAGGAGGGCATCTAAGTTGGGCCAAAACAACTTTGGTGTTGCATATTTTTTAGGTTTCGTTCCTATGGTGTGGTTTCCTCATTCATCATACCAACAAGTCCAACAACCTTCGTTTCCAAGTCCCAAAACAATTGATATGTTAACAACAGTGGATGGATCAAAACTGGTATTGAATTAAGTTTCTCCCATCGGCCTACATATATGGAAAAGCATTATATTCATTGGCTCTTACTTACTAGCGTGTACAAGTTTTCGGATTAGGAAAAAGTTTAATTTTCGCCCTCTTCAGTCTAGGCAAACTGAGTCATGCTGTGATGGTTTTGTATCTCGTCCTGATGCCGAAGCCTGGGCTCAAGTGGCAGAAGATGAGGGCATGTAAGTTGGGCCAAAACAACATTGGTGATGCATATTTTTGGGGTTTCTTTCCTATGGTGTGGTTTCCTCATTCATCATACCAACAAGTCCAACAACCCTCGATTCTGAGTCCCACAGCAATTGATATGTTAACAATAGTGGATGGATCAAAACCTGTATTGAATTAAGTTTCTCCCTTCGGCCTACATATATGGAAAATCGTTATATTCAATGGTTCCTACTTACTAGTGGGTACAAGTTTTCGGATTAGGAAAAAGTTTAATTTTCGCCCTCTTCAGTCTAGGCAAACTAAGTCATGCTGCATTGGTTTTGTATCTCGGACTGATGCCGAAGTGAGGGCTCACGTGTCAGAAGAGGAGGGCATATAAGTTGGGCCAAAACAACTTTGCTGTTGCATATTTTTGAGGTTTCTTTCCTATGGTGTGGAGTCATCATACCAACAAGTCCAACAACCCTCATTTCCCAGTCCCACAACAATTAATATGATAACAATAGTGGATGGATCAAAACTGGTATTGAATTAAGTTTCTCCCATCGGCCTACATATATGGAAAAGCATTATATTCATTGGTTCTTATTTACTAGCGTGTACAAGTTTTCGGATTACGAAAAAGTTTAATTTTCGCCCTCTTCAGTCTAGACAAACTGAGTGATGCTGTGCTGGTTTTGTATCTCATCCTGATGCCAAAGGGCGGGCTCAAGTGGCAGAAGAAGAGGGCATGTAAGTTGGGCCAAAACAACTTTGGTGATGCATATTTTTGGGGTTTCCTTCCTATGGTGTGGTTTCCTCATTCATCATACCAACAAGTCCAACAACCCTCATTTTTGAGTCCCAGAACAATTGATATGTTAACAACAGTGGAAGGGTCAAAACTGGTTTTGAATTGAGTTTCTCCCATCGGCCTACATATATGGAAAAAGCATTATATTCATTGGTTCCTGCATACTAGCGTGTACAAGTTTTTGGATTAGGAAAAAGTTTAATTTTCGCCCTCTTCAGTCTAGGCAAACGGAGTCATGCTGCACTGGTTTTGTGTCTCGAACTGTTGCTGAAGCGTGGGCTCAGGTCGCAGAAGAGGAGGGCATGTAAATTTGGCCAAAACAACTTTGGTGATACATATTTTTGAGGTTTCGTTCCTATGGTGTGGTTTCCTCATTCATATTCCCAACAAGTCCAACAACCCTCGATTCCGAGTCCCACAACAAATGATATGTTAACAACAGTGGATGGAACAAAACCTGTGTTGAATTAAGTTTCTCTCATCGGCCTACATATATGGAAAAGCATTATATTCATTGGTTCTTACTTACAAGCGTGTACAAGTTTTTGGATTAGGAAAAAGTTTAATTTTCGCCTTCTTCAGTCTAGGCAAACTGAGTCATGCGGCGCTGGTTTTGTATCTTGGCCTGATGCCGAAGCGTGGGCTCAAGTGGCGGAAGAGGAGGGCATGTAAGTTGGGCCAAAACAACTTTGGTGATGCATATTTTTGAGGTTTCGTTCCTATGGTGTGGTTTCCTCATTCATCACACCAACAAGTCCAACAACCTTCGTTTCCGAGTCCCAAAACAATTGATATGTTAACAACAGTGGATAGATAAAAACTGGTATTGAATTAAGTTTCTCCCATCGGCCTACATATATGGAAAAGCATTATATTCATTGGCTCTGACTTACTAGCGTGTACAAGTTTTCGGATTAGGAAAAAGTTTAATTTTCGCCCTCTTCAGTCTAGGCAAACTGTGTCATGCTGTGCAGGTTTTGTATCTCATCCTGATGCCGAAGTGCGGGCTCAAGTGGCAGAAGAAGAGGGCTTGTAAGTTGGGCCAAAACAACTTTGGTGATGCATATTTTTGGGGTTTCCTTCCTATGGTGTGGTTTCCTCATTCATCATGCCAACAAGTCCAACAACCCTCGATTCCGAGTCCCACAGCAATTGATATGTTAACAACAGTGGATTGATCAAAACCTGTATTGAATTAAGTTTCTCCCATCGGCCTACATATATGGAAAAGTATTATATTCGTTGGTTCCTGCTTACTAGCGTGTACAAGTTTTTGGATTAGGAAAAAGTTTAATTTTCGCCCTCTTCAGTCTAGGCAAACGGAGTCATGCTGCACTGGTTTTGTGTCTCGGACTGTTGCTGAAGCGTGGGCTCAAGTGACAGAAGAGGAGGGCAAGTAAATTTGGCCAAAACAACTTTGGTGATGCATATTTTTCAGGTTTCGTTCCTATGGTGTGGTTTCCTCATTCATCTTCCCAACAAGTCCAACAACCCTCGATTCTGAGTCCCACCACATTTCGTATGTTAATAACAGCGGATGGATCAAAACCTGTATTAAGTTTCTCCCATCAGCCTACATATATGGAAAAGCATTATATTCATTGGTTCCTACTAACTAGCGTGTAAAAGTTTTTGGATTAGGAAAAAGTTTAATTTTCACCCTCTTCAGTCTAGTCAAATGGAGTCATGCTGCACTAGTTTTGTATCTCGGACTGTTGCCGAAGCGTGGGCTCAAGTGGCAGAAGAGGAGGGCAAGTAAATTGGGCCAAAACAACTTTGGTGATGCATATTTTTAGGTTTCGTTCCTATGGTGTGGTTTCCTCATTCATATTCCCAACAAGTCCAACAACCCTCGATTCCGAGTCCCACAACAAATGATATGTTAACAACAGTGGATGGAACAAAACTTGTGTTGAATTAAATTTCTCTCATCGGCCTACATATATGGAAAAGCATTATATTCATTGGTTCTTACTTACAAGCGTGTACAAGTTTTTGGATTAGGAAAAAGTTTAATTTTCGCCTTCTTCAGTCTAGGCAAACTGAGTCATGCTGCACTGGTTTTGTGTCTCGGACTGTTGCTAAAGCGTGGGCTCAAGTGGCAGAAGAGGAGGGCATGTAAATTTGGCCAAAACAACTTTGGTGATGCATATTTTTCAGGTTTCGTTCCAATGGTGTGGTTTCCTCGTTCATCTTCCCAACAAGTCCAACAACCCTCGATTCCGAGTCCCACCACATTTGGTATGTTAATAACAGCGGATGGATCAAAACCTGTATTGAATTAAGTTTCTCCCATCAGCCTACATATATGGAAAAGCATTATATTCATTGGTTCCTACTAACTAGCGTGTAAAAGTTTTTGGATTAGGAAAAAGTTTAATTTTCGCCCTCTTCAGTCTAGGCAAATGGAGTCATGCTGCACTGGTTTTGTATCTCGGACTGTTGCCGAAGCGTGGGCTCAAGTGGCAGAAGAGGAGGGCAAGTAAATTGGGCCAAAACAACTTTGGTGATGCATATTTTTAGGTTTCGTTCCTATGGTGTGGTTTCCTCATTCATATTCCCAACAAGTCCAACAACCCTCGATTCCGAGTCCCACAACAAATGATATGTTAACAACAGTGGATGGAACAAAACTTGTGTTGAATTAAGTTTCTCCCATCGGCCTACACATATGGAAAAGCATTATATTCATTGGTTCTTACTTACAAGCGTGTACAAGTTTTTGGATTAGGAAAAAGTTTAATTTTCGCCCTCTTCAATCTAGGCAAACTGAGTCATGCTGCGCTGGTTTTGTATCTTGACCTGATGCCAAAGCGTGGGCTCAAGTGCCGGAAGAGGAGGGCATGTAAGTTGGGCCAAAACAACTTTGGTGATGCATATTTTTGAGGTTTCGTTCCTATGGTGTGGTTTCCTCATTCATCATACCAACAAATCGAACAACCTTCGTTTCCAAGTCCCAAAATAATTGATATGTTAACAACAGTGGATGGATCAAAACATGTATTGAATTAAGTTTCTCCCATCGGCCTACATATATGGAAAAGCATTATATTCATTGGCTCTTACTTACTATCGTGTACAAGTTTTCGGATTAGGAAAAAGTTTAATTTTCGCCCTCTTCAATCTAGGCAAACTGAGTCATGCTGCGATGGTTTTGTATCTCGTCCTGATGCCGAAGCCCGGGCTCAAGTGGCAGAAGATAAGGGCATGTAAGTGGGCCAAAACAACTTTGGTGAAGCATATTTTTGGGGTTTCTTTCCTATGGTGTGGTTTCCTCATTCATCAGACCAACAAGTCCAACAACCCTCAATTCCGAGTCCCACAGCAATTGATATGTTAACAACAGTGGATGGATCAAAACGTGTATTGAATTAAGTTTCTCCCTTCGGCCTACATATATGGAAAATCGTTATATTCAATGGTTTCTACTTACTAGTATGTACAAGTTTTCGGATTAGGAAAAAGTTTAATTTTCGCCCTCTTCAGTCTAGGCAAACTAAGTCATGCTGCATTGGTTTTGTATCTCGGACTGATGCCGAAGCGTGGGCTCACGTGGCAAAAGAGGAGGGCATATAAGTTGGGCCAAAACAACTTTGGTGATGCGTATTTTTGAGGTTCCTTTCCTATGGTGTGGATTCATCATGCCAACAAGTCCAACAACTCTCATTTACCAGTCCCACAACAATTAATATGTTAACAACAGTGGATGGATCAAAACTGGTATTGAATTAAGTTTCTCCCATCGGCCTACATATATGGCAAAGCATTATATTCATTGGTTCTTATTTACTAGCGTGTACAAGTTTCCGGATTACGAAAAAGTTTAATTTTCGCCCTCTTCAGTCTAGGCAAACTGAGTGATGCTGTGCTGGTTTTCTATCTCATCCTGATGCCGAAGTGCGGGCTCAAGTGGCAGAAGAAGAGGGCATGTAAGTTGGGCCAAAACAACTTTGGTGATGCATATTTTTGGGGTTTCCTTCCTATGGTGTGGTTTCCTCATACATATTCCCAACAAGTCCAACAACCCTCGATTCCGTGTCCCACAACAACTGATATGTTTACAACAGTGGATGGATCAAAACTGGTGTTGAATTGAATTTCTCCCATCGGCCTACATATATGGAAAAGCATTATATTCATTGGTTCCTGCTTACTAGCGTCAACAAGTTTTTGGATTAGGAAAAAGTTTAATTTTCGCCCTCTTCAGTCTAGGCAAACGGAGTCATGCTGCACTGGTTTTGTGTCTCGGACTGTTGCTGAAGCGTGGGCTCAAGTGGCAGAAGAGGAGGGCATGTAAATTTGGCCAAAACAACTTTGGTGATGCATATTTTTGAGGTTTCGTTCCTATGGTGTGGTTTCCTCATTCACATTCCCAACAAGTCCAACAACCCTCGATTCCGAGTCCCACAACAATTGATATGTTAACAACAGTGGATGGATCAAAACCTGTATTGAATTAAGTTTCTCCCATCGGCCTACATATATGGAAAAGCATTATATTCATTGGTTCCTGCTTACTAGCGTGTACAAGTTTTTGGATTAGGAAAAAGTTTAATTTCGCCCTCTTCAGTCTAGGCAAACGGAGTCATGCTCCACTGGTTTTGTGTCTCGGACTGTTGCTGAAGCGTGGGCTCAAGTGGCAGAAGAGGAGGGCATGTAAATTTGGCCAAAACAACTTTGGTGATGCATATTTTTGAGGTTTCGTTCCTATGGTGTGGTTTCCTCATTCATATTCCCAACATGTCCAACAACCCTCGATTCCGAGTCCCACAACAAATGATATGTTAACAACAGTGGATGGAACAAAACTTGTGTTGAATTAAGTTTCTCCCATCGGCCTACATATATGGAAAAGCATTATATTCTTTGGTTCTTACTTACAAGCGTGTACAAGTTTTTGGATTAGGAAAAAATTTAATTTTCGCCCTCTTCAGTCTAGACCAGCTGAGTCAAGCTGAGCTGGTTTTGTATTTTGGCCTGATGCCGAAGCGTGGGCTAAAGTGGCGGAAGAGGAGGGCATGTAAGTTGGGCCAAAACAACTTTGGTGATGCATATTTTTGAGGTTTCGTTCCTATGGTGTGGTTTCCTCATTCATCATACCAACAAGTCCAACAACCTTCGTTTCCGAGTCCCAAAACAATTGATATGTTAACAACAGTGGATGGATCAGAACTGGTATTGAATTAAGTTTCTCGCATCGGCCTACATATATGGAAAAGCATTATATTCATTGGCTCTTACTTACTAGCATGTACAAGTTTTCGGATTACGAAAAGTTTAATTTTTCGCCCTCTTCAGTCTAGGCAAACTGAGTGATGCTGTGCTGGTTTTGTATCTCATCCTGATGCCGAAGCGTGGGCTCAAGTGGCAGAAGAAGAGGGCATGTAAGTTGGGCCAAAACAACTTTGGTGATGCATATTTTTGGGGTTTCCTTCCTATGGTGTAGTTTCCTCATTCATCATACCAACAAGTCCAACAACCCTCGATTCCGACTCCCACAACAATTGATATGTTAACAACAGTGGATGGATCAAAACCTGTATTGAATTAAGTTTCTCCCATCGGCCTACATATATGGAAAAACATTATATTCATTGGTTCCTGCTTACTAGCGTGTACAAGTTTTTGGATTAGGAAAAAGTTTAATTTCGCCCTCTTCAGTCTAGGCAAACGGAGTCATGCTGCACTGGTTTTGTGTCTCGGACTGTTGCTGAAGCGTGGGCTCAAGTGGCAGAAGAGGAGGGCATGTAAATTTGGCCAAAACAACTTTGGTGATGCATATTTTTGAGGTTTCGTTCCTATGGTGTGGTTTCCTCATTCATATTCCCAACATGTCCAACAACCCTCGATTCCGAGTCCCACAACAAATGATATGTTAACAACAGTAGATGGAACAAAACTTGTGTTGAATTAAGTTTCTCCCATCGGCCTACATATATGGAAAAGCATTATATTCTTTGGTTCTTACTTACAAGCGTGTACAAGTTTTTGGATTAGGAAAAAATTTAATTTTCGCCCTCTTCAGTCTAGACCAGCTGAGTCAAGCTGAGCTGGTTTTGTATTTTGGCCTGATGCCGAAGCGTGGGCTAAAGTGGCGGAAGAGGAGGGCATGTAAGTTGGGCCAAAACAACTTTGGTGATGCATATTTTTGAGGTTTCGTTCCTATGGTGTGGTTTCCTCATTCATCATACCAACAAGTCCAACAACCTTCGTTTCCGAGTCCCAAAACAATTGATATGTTAACAACAGCGGATGGATCAGAACTGGTATTGAATTAAGTTTCTCGCATCGGCCTACATATATGGAAAAGCATTATATTCATTGGCTCTTACTTACTAGCATGCACAAGTTTTCGGATTACGAAAAGTTTAATTTTTCGCCCTCTTCAGTCTAGGCAAACTGAGTGATGCTGTGCTGGTTTTGTATCTCATCCTGATGCCGAAGCGTGGGCTCAAGTGGCAGAAGAAGAGGGCATGTAAGTTGGGCCAAAACAACTTTGGTGATGCATATTTTTGGGGTTTCCTTCCTATGGTGTAGTTTCCTCATTCATCATACCAACAAGTCCAACAACCCTCGATTCCGACTCCCACAACAATTGATATGTTAACAACAGTGGATGGATCAAAACCTGTATTGAATTAAGTTTCTCCCATCTGCCTACATATATGGAAAAGCATTATATTCATTGGTTCCTGCATACTAGCGTGTACAAGTTTTTGGATTAGGAAAAAGTTTAATTTTTGCCCTCTTCAGTCTAGGCAAATGGAGTCATGCTGCACTGGTTTTGTGTCTCGGACTGTTGCTGAAGCGTGGGCTCAAGTGGCAGAAGAGGAGGGCATGTAAATTTGGCTAAAACAACTTTGGTGATGCATATTTTTGAGGTTTCGTTCCTATGGTGTGGTTTCCTCATTCATATTCCCAACAAGTCCAACAACCCTCGATTCCGAGTCCCACAACAAATGATATGTTAACAACAGTGGATGGAACAAAACCTGTGTTGAATTAAGTTTCTCCCATCGGCCTACATATATGGAAAAACATTATATTCATTGGTTCTTACTTATAAGCGTGTACAAGTTTTTGAATTAGGAAAAAGTTTAATTTTCGCCCTCTTCAGTCTAGGCAAACTGAGTCATGCTGCGCTGGTTTTGTATCCCGGACTGTTGCCGAAGCGTGGGCTCAAGTGGCAGAAGAGGAGGGCATGTAAGTTGGGCCAAAACAACTTTGGTGATGCATATTTTTGAGGTTTCGTTCCTATGGTGTGGTTTCCTCATTCATCATACCAACAAGTCCAACCATCTTCGTTTCCGAGTCCCAAAACAATTGATATGTTAACAACAGTGGATGGATCAAAACTGGTATTGAATTAAGTTTCTCCCATCGGCCTACATATATGGAAAAGCATTATATTCATTGGTTCTTACTTATAAGCGTGTACAAGTTTTTGAATTAGGAAAAAGTTTAATTTTCGCCCTCTTCAGTCTAGGCAAACTGAGTCATGCTGCGCTGGTTTTGTATCCCGGACTGTTGCCGAAGCGTGGGCTCAAGTGGCGGAAGAGGAGGGCATGTAAGTTGGGCCAAAACAACTTTGGTGATGCATATTTTTGAGGTTTCGTTTCTATGGTGTGGTTTCCTCATTCATCATACCAACAAGTCCAACCATCTTCGTTTCCGAGTCCCAAAACAATTGATATGTTAACAACAGTGGATGGATCAAAACTGGTATTGAATTAAGTTTCTCCCATCGGCCTACATATATGGAAAAGCATTATATTCATTGGTTGTTACTTACAAGCGTGTACAAGTTTTTGGATTAGGAAAAAGTTTATTTTTCTCCCTCTTCAGTCTAGGCAAACTGAGTCATGCTGCGCTGGTTTTGTATCTTGGCCTGATGCCGAAGCGTGGGCTCAAGTGGCGGAAGAGGTGGGCATGTAAGTTGGGCCAAAACAACTTTGGTGATGCACAGGTTGTAGGTTTCGTTCCTATGGTGTGGTTTCCTCATTCATCATACCATCAACTCCAACATCCTTCGTTTCCAAGTCCCAAAACAATTGATATGTTAAGAACAGTGGATGGATCAAAACTGGTATTGAATTAAGTTTCTCACATCGGCCTACATATATGGAAACGCATTATATTCATTGGCTCTTACTTACTAGCGTGTACAAGTTTTCGGATTAGGAAAAATTTTAATTTTCGCCCTCTTCAGTCAAGGCAAACTGAGTCATGCGGTGCTGGTTTTGTATCTCATCCTGATGTCGAAGCGCGGGCTGAAGTGGCAGAAGAAGAGGGCTCGTAAGTTGGGCCAAAACAACTATGGTGATGCATATTTTTGAGGTTTCTTTCCTATGGTGTGTTTTCCTCTTTCATCATTCCAACAAGCCCAACAACCCTCGATTCTGAGCCCCACAACAATTGATATGTTAACAACAGTGGATGGATCAAAACCTGTATTGAATTAAGTTTCTCCCATCAGCCTACATAGATGGAAAAGCATTATATTCATTGGTTCCTGCATACTAGCGTGTACAAGTTTTTGGATTAGGAAAAAGTTTAATTTTCGCCCTCTTCAGTCTAGGCAAATGGAGTCATGCTGCACTGGTTTTGTGTCTCGGACTGTTGCTGAAGCGTGAGCTCAAGTGGCAGAAGAGGAGGGCATGTAAATTTGGCTAAAACAACTTTGGTGATGCATATTTTTGAGGTTTCGTTCCTATGGTGTGGTTTCGTCATTCATATTCCCAACAAGTCCAACAACCCTCGATTCCAAGTCCCACAACAAATGATATGTTAACAACACTGGATGGAACAAAACCTGTGTTGAATTAAGTTTCTCCCATCGGCCTACATATATGGAAAAGCATTATATTCATTGGTTCTTACTTACAAGCGTGTACAAGTTTTTGGATTAGGAAAAAGTTTAATTTTCGCCCTCTTCAGTCTAGGCAAACTGAGTCATGCTGCGCTGGTTTTGTATCCCGGACTGTTGCCGAAGCGTGGGCTCAAGTGGCGGAAGAGGAGGGCATGTAAGTTGGGCCAAAACAACTTTGGTGATGCATATTTTTGAGGTTTCGTTCCTATGGTGTGGTTTCCTCATTCATCATACCAACAAGTCCAACAACCTTCGTTTCCGAGTCCCAAAACAATTGATATGTTAACAACAGTGGATGGATCAAAACTGGTATTGAATTAAGTTTCTCCCATCGGCCTACATATATGGAAAAGCATTATATTCATTGGTTGTTACTTACAAGCGTGTACAAGTTTTTGGATTAGGAAAAAGTTTAATTTTCTCCCTCTTCAGTCTAGGCAAACTGAGTCATGCTGCGCTGGTTTTGTATCTTGGCCTGATGCCGAAGCGTGGGCTCAAGTGGCGGAAGAGGAGGGCATGTAAGTTGGGCCAAAACAACTTTGGTGATGCATATTTTGTAGGTTTCGTTCCTATGGTGTGGTTTCCTCATTCATCATACCAACTACTCCAACAACCTTCGTTTCCAAGTCCCAAAACAATTGATATGTTAACAACAGTGGATGGATCAAAACTGGTATCGAATTAAGTTTCTCACATCGGCCTACATATATGGAAACGCATTATATTCATTGGCTCTTACTTACTAGCGTGTACAAGTTTTCGGATTAGGAAAATTTTTAATTTTTGCCCTCTTCAGTCTAGGCAAACTGAGTCATGCTGCGCTGGTTTTGTATCTCGTCCTGATGCTGAAGCGTGGGATTAAGTGGCAGAAGATGAGGGCATGTAAGTTGGGCCAAAACAACTTTGGTGATGCATATTTTTGGGGTTTCTTTCTTATGGTGTGGTTTCCTCATTCATCATACCAACAAGTCCAACAACCCTCGATTCCGTGTCCCACAACAATTGATATGTTAACAACAGTGGTTGGATCAAAACCTGTATTGAATTAAGTTTCTACCTTTGGCCTACATATATGTAAAATCGTTATATTCAATGGCTCCTACTTACTAGCGTGTACAAGTTTTGGGATTAGGAAAAAGTTTAATTTTCGCCCTCTTCAGTCTAGGCAAACTAAGTCATGCTGCGTTGGTTTTGTATCTCGGACTGATGCCGAAGCGTGGGCTCACGTGGCAGAAGAGGAGGGCATGTAAGTTGGGCCAAAACAACTTTGGTGATGCATATTGTTGAGATTTCTTTCCTATGGTGTGGTTTCAACATACCAACATGTCCAACAACCCTCATTTCCCAGTCCCACAACAATTGATATGTTAACAACAGTGGATGGATCAAAACTGGTATTGAATTAAGTTTCTCCCATCGGCCTACATATATGGAAAAGCATTATATTCATTGGTTCTTACTTACTAGCGTGTACAAGTTTTCGGATTAGGAAAAAGTTTAATTTTCGCCCTCTTCAGTCTAGGCAAACTGAGTCATGCTGCGTTGGTTTTGTATCTCGTCCTGATGCCGAAGCCTGGGCTCAAGTGGCAGAAGACGAGGGCATGTAAGTTGGGCCAAAACAACTTTGGTGATATATATTTTTGAGGTTTCTTTCCTATGGTGTGGTTTCCTCATTCATCATACCAACATGTCCAACAACCCTCGATTCCGAGTCCCACAACAATTGATATGTTAACAACAGTGGATGGATCAAAACCTGTATTGAATTAAGTTTCTCCCACTGGTCTACAAATCTGGAAAAGCGTTATATTCGTTGGTTCTTACTTACTAGCGTGTACAAGTTTTTGGATTAGGAAAAAGTTTAATTTTCGCCCTCTTCAGTCTAGGCAAACTGAGTCATGCTGCGCTAGTTTTTTTTTCTTGGCCTGATGCCGAAGCTTGGGTTTAACTGGCAGAAGAGGAGCGCATGTAAGTTGGGCCAAAGCAACTTTGGTGATGCATTTTTTTGAGGTTTCGTTCTTATGGTCTGGTTTCCTCATTCATCATACCAACAAGTCCAACAAGCCTCATTTTCGAGTCCCACAACAATTGATATGTTAACAACAGTGGAAGGGTCAAAACTGGTTTTGCATTGAGTTTCTCCCATCGGCCTACATATATGGAAAAGCATTATATTCATTGGTTCTTACTTACTAGCGTGTACAAGTTTTCGGATTAGGAAAGAGTTTAATTTTCGCCCTCTTCAGTCTAGCCAAACTGAGTCATGCTGCGTTGGTTTTGTAATTCGGACTGACGCCGAAGCGTGGGCTCACGTGGCAGAAGAGGAGCGCATGTCAGTTGGGCCAAAATAACTTTGGTGGTGCATATTTTTGAGGTTTCGTTCCTATGGTGTGGTTTTCTCATTCATCTTCCCAACAAGTTCAACAACCCTCGATTTCGAGTCCCACAACATTTGATATGTTAACAACAGCGGATGGATCAAAACCTGTATTGAATTCAGTTTCTCCCATCGGCCTACATATATGGAAAAGCATTATATTCATTGGTTCCTACTTACTAGCGTGTACAAGTTTTTGTATTAGGAAAAAGTATAATTTTCGCCCTCTTCAGTCTGGGCAAACGGAGTCATGCTGCACTGGTTTTGTATCTCGGACTGTTGCCGAAGCGTGGGCTCAAGTGGCAGAAGAGGAGGGCATGTAAATTGGGCCAAAACAACTTTGGTGATGCATATTTTTGAGGTTTCGTTCCAATGGTGTGGTTTCCTCATTCATCTTCCCAACAAGTCCAACAACCCTCGATTCCGAGTCCCACAACAATTGATACGTTAACAACAGTGGATGGGTCAAAACTGGTGTTGAATTGAATTTCTCCCATCGGCCTACATATATGGAAAAGCATTATATTCATTGGTTCTTACTTACTAGCGTGTACAAGTTTTTGGGTAAGGAAAAAGTTTAATTTTCGCCCTCTTCAGTCTGGGTAAACTGAGTCATGCTGCGCTGGTTTTGTATCTTGGCCTGATGCCGAAGCGTGGGCTCAAGCGGCAGAAGATGTGGGCATGTAAGTCGGGCCAAAACAACTTTGGTGATTTATATTTTGTAGGTTTCGTTCCTATGGTGTGGTTTCCTCATTCATCATACCAACAAGTCCAACAACCTTTGTTTCCGAGTCCCAAAACAATTGATATGTTAACAATAGTGGACGGATCAAAACCTGTATTGAATTAAGTTTCTCCCATCAGCCTACATATATGGAAAAGCATTATATTCATTGGTTCTTACTTACTAGCGTGTACAAGTTTTCGGATTAGGAAAAAGTTTAATTTTCGCCCTCTTCAGTCTAGTCAAACTGAGTCATGCTGCGCTGGTTTTGTATCTTGGCTTGATGTCGAAGCGCGGGCTCAAGTGACAGATGAGCAGGGCATGTAAGTTGGGCCAAAACAACTTTGGTGATACATATTTTTGAGGTTTCTTTCCTATGGTGTGGTATTCTCATTCATCATACCAACATGTCCAACAACCCTCGATTCCGAGTCCCACAACAATTGATATGTTAACAACAGTGGATGGATCAAAACCTGTATTGAATTAAGTTTCTCCCATCAGCCTACATATATGGAAAAGCATTATATTCATTGGTTCTTACTTACTAACGTGTACAAGTTTTTGGATTAGGAAAAAGTTTAATTTTCGCCCTCTTCAGTCTAGGCAAACGGAGTCATGCTGCACTGGTTTTGTGTCTCGGACTGTTGCTGAAGCGTGGGCTCAAGTGGCAGAAGAGGAGGGCATGTAAGTTTGGCTAAAACAACTTTGGTGATGCATATTTTTGAGGTTTCGTTGCTATGGTGTGGTTTCCTCATTCATATTCCCAACAAGTCCAACAACCCTCGATTCCGAGTCCCACAACAAATGATATGTTAACAACAGTGGATGGAACAAAACCTGTGTTGAATTAAGTTTCTCCCATCGGCCTACATATATGGAAAAGCATTATATTCATTGGTTCTTACTTACTAGCGTGTACAAGTTTTCGGATTAGGAAAAAGTTTAATTTTCGCCCTCTTCAGTCAAGGCAAACTGAGTCATGCTGTGCTGGTTTTGTATCTCATCCTGATGTCGAAGCGCGGGCTCAAGTGGCAGAAGAAGAGGGCACGTAAGTTGGGCCAAAACAACTATGGTGATGCATATTTTTGAGGTTTCTTTCCTATGGTGTGTTTTCCTCTTTCATCATTCCAACAAGTCCAACAACCCTCGATTCTGAGCACCACAACAATTGATATGTTAACAACAGTGGACGGATCAAAACCTGTATTGAATTAAGTTTCTCCCATCGGCATACATATATGGAAAAGCATTATATTCATTGGTTCCTACTTACTACCGTGTACAAGTTTTCGGATTAGGAAAAGTTTAATTTTCGCCCTCTTCAGTCTAGCCAAACTGAGTCATGCTGCGTTGGTTTTGTAATTCGGACTGATGCCGAAGCGTGGGCTCACGTGGCAGAAGTGGAGCGCATGTCAGTTGGGCCAAAATAACTTTGGTGATGCATATTTTTGAGGTTTCGTTCCTATGGTGTGGTTTTCTCATTCATCTTCCCAACAAGTCCAACAACCCTCGATTCCGAGTCCCACAACATTTGATATGTAAACAACAGCGGATGGATTAAAACCTGTATTGAATTCAGTTTCTCCCATCGGCCTAGATATATGGAAAAGCATTATATTCATTGGTTCCTACTTACTAGCGTGTACAAGTTTTTGTATTAGGAAAAAGTATAATTTTCGCCCTCTTCAGTCTAGGCAAACGGAGTCATGCTGCACTGGTTTTGTATCTCGGACTGTTGCCGGAGCGTGGGCTCAAGTGGCAGAAGAGGAGGGCATGTAAATTGGGCCAAAACAACTTTGGTGATGCATATTTTTGAGGTTTCGTTCCAATGGTGTGGTTTCCTCATTCATCTTCCCAACAAGTCCAACAACCCTCGATTCCGAGTCCGACAACAATTGATATGTTAACAACAGTGGAAGGGTCAAAACTGGTTTTGAATTGAGTTTCTCCCATCGGCCTACATATATGGAAAAGCATTATATTCATTGGTTCTTACTTACTAGCGTGTACAAGTTTTCGGATTAGGAAAGAGTTTAATTTTCGCCCTCTTCAGTCTAGGCAAACTGAGTCATGCTGCACTAGTTTTGTATCTCGTCCTAATGCCGAAGCGTGGGCTCAAGCGGCAGAAGATGAGGGCATGTAAGTCGGGCCAAAACAACTTTGGTGATGCATATTTTGTAGGTTTCGTTCCTATGGTGTGGTTTCCTCATTCATCATACCAACAAGTCCAACAACCTTTGTTTCCGAGTCCCAAAACAATTGATATGTTAACAATAGTGGATGGATCAAAACTGGCATTGAATTAAGTTTCTCCCATTGGCCTACATATATGGAAAAGCATTATATTCATTGGTTCTTACTTACTAGCGTGTACAAGTTTTTGGGTTAGGAAAAGTTTAATTTTCGCCCTCTTCAGTCTAGGCAAACTGAGTCATGCTGCGCTGGTTTTGTATCTCGGACTGATGCCGAAGCGTGGGCTCAACTGGCAGAAGAGGAGCGCATGTAAGTTGGGCCAAAGCAACTTTGGTGATACATGTTTTTGAGGTTTCGTTCTTATGGTCTAGTTTCCTCATTCATCATACCAACAAGTCCAACAACCCTCATTTTCGAGTCCCACAACAATTGATATGTTAACAACAGTGGATGGATCAAAACTGGTATTGAATTAAGTTTCTGCCATCGGCCTACATATATGGAAAAGCATTATATTCATTGGTTCTTACCTACTAGCGTGTACAAGTTTTCGGATTAGGAAAAAGTTTAATTTTCGCCCTCTTCAGTCTAGGCAAACTGAGTCATGCTGCGCTGGTTTTGTATCTTGGCCTGATGTCGAAGCGCGGCTCAAGTGACAGATGAGCAGGGCATGTAAGTTGGGCCAAAACAACTTTGGTGATGCATATTTTTGAGGTTTCTTTCCTATGGTGTGGTTTCCTCATTCATCATACCAACATGTCCAACAACCCTCGATTCCGAGTCCCACAACAATTGATATGTTAACAACAGTGGATGGATCAAAACCTGTATTGAATTAAGTTTCTCCCATCAGCCTACATATACGGAAAAGCATTATATTCATTGGTTCTTACTTACTAGCATGTACAAGTTTTCGGATTAGGAAAAAGTTTAATTTTTGCCCTCTTCAGTCTAGGCAAACTGAGTCATGCTGCGTTGGTTTTATATCTCGCACTGATGCCGAAGCGTGGGCTCACGGGGCAGAAGAGGATGGCATGTAAGTTGGGCCAAAACAACTTTGGTGATGCATATTTTTGAGGTTTCTTTCCTATGGTGTGGTTTCCTCATTCATCATACCAACATGTCCAACAACCCTCGATTCTGAGTCCCACAACAATTGATGTGTTAACAACAGTTGACGGATCAAAACCTGTATTGAATTAAGTTTTGCCCATCGGCCTACATATATGGAAAAGCATTATATTCGTTGGTTCTTACTTGCTAGCGTGTACAAGTTTTCGGATTAGGAAAAAGTTTAATTTTCGCCCTCTTCAGTCAAGGCAAACTGAGTCATGCTGTGCTGGTTTTGTATCTCATCCTGATGTCGAAGCGCGGGCTCAAGTGGCAGAAGAAGAGGGCTCGTAAGTTGGGCCAAAACAACTATGGTGATGCATATTTTTGAGGTTTCTTTCCTATGGTGTGTTTTCCTCTTTCATCTTTCCAGCAAGTCCAACAACCCTCGATTCTGAGCCCCACAACAATTGATATGTTAACAACAGTGGATGGATCAAAACCTGTATTGAATTAAGTTTCTCCCATCGGCATACATATATGGAAAAGCATTATATTCATTGGTTCCTACTTACTACGGTGTACAAGTTTTCGGATTAGGAAAAAGTTTAATTTTTGCCCTCTTCAGTCTAGGCAAACTGAGTCATGCTGCGTTGGTTTTGTAATTCGGACTGATGCCGAAGCGTGGGCTCACGTGGCAGAAGAGAAGCGCATGTCAGTTGGGCCAAAATAACTTTGGTGATGCATATTTTTGAGGTTTCTTTCCTATGGTGTGGTTTCCTCATTCATCATACCAACATGTCCGACAACCCTCGATTCCGAGTCCCACAACAATTGATATGTTAACAACAGTGGACGGATCAAAACCTGTATTGAATTAAGTTTCTCCCATCGGCCTACATATATGGAAAAGCAATATATTCATTGGTTCTTACTTACTAGCGTGTACAAGTTTTCGGATTAGGAAAAAGTTTAATTTTCGCCCTCTTCAGTCTATGCAAAATGAGTCATGCTGCGCTGGTTTTGTATCTCGTCCTGATTCTGAAGCGTGGGCTCAAGTGGCAGAAGATGAGGGCATGTAAGTTGGAACAAAACAACTTTGGTGATGCATATTTTTGAGGTTTCTTTCCGATGGTGTGGCTTCCTCATTCATCATACCAACAAGTCGAACAACCCTCGATTCCGAGTCCCACAACAATTGATATGTTAACAACAGTTGAAGGATCAAAACCTGTATTGAATTAAGTTTCTCACATCGGCCTACATATATGGAAAAGCATTATATTCATTGGTTCTTACTTACTAGCGTGTACAAGTTTCTGGATTAGGAAAAAGTTTAATTTTCGCCCTCTTCAGTCTAGGCAAACTGAGTCATGCTGCGCTGGTTTTGTATCTTGGCCTGATGCCAAAGCATGGGCTCAAGTGGCACAAGAGGAGGGCACGTAAGTTGGTCCAAAACAACTTTGGTGATGCATATTTTTGAGGTTTCGTTCCTATGGTGTGGTTTCCTCATTCATCATAGAAACAAGTCTAACAACCCTCGATTCCGAGTCCCACAACAATTGATATCTTAACAATAGTGGATGGATCAAAACTGGTATTGAATTAAGTTTCTCCCATTGGCCTACATATATGGAAAAGCATTATATTTATTGGTTCTTACTTACTAGCGTGTACAAGTTTTCGGATTAGGAAAAAGTTTAATTTTCGCCCTCTTCAGTCTAGGCAAACTGAGTCATGCTGCGCTGGTTTTGTATCTCGTCCTGATGCGGAAGCATGGGCTCAAGTGGCAGAAGATGAGGACAAGTAAATTGGGCCAAAACAACTTTGGAGACGCATATTTTTGAGGTTTCTTTCCTATGGTGTGGTTTCCTCATTCATCACTCCAAGATGTCCAACAACCCTCGAATCTGAGTCCCACAACAATTGAAATGTTAATAACAGTGGACGGATCAAAACCTGTATTGAATTAAATTTCTCAAATCGTCCTACATATACGGAAAAGCATTATATTCATTGGTTCCTACTTACTAGCGTGTACAAGTTTTCGGATTTGGAAAAAGATTAATTTTCGCCCTCTTCAGTCTAGGCAAACTGAGTCATGCTGCGTTGGTTTTATATCTCGCACTGATGCCGAAGCGTGGGCTCACGTGGCAGAAGAGGATGGCATGTAAGTTGGGCCAAAACAACTTTGGTGATGCATATTTTTGAGGTTTCTTTCCTATGGTGTGGTTTCCTCATTCATCATACCAACATGTCCAACAACCCTCGATTCTGAGTCCCACAACAATTGATGTGTTAACAACAGTTGACGGATCAAAACCTGTATTGAATTAAGTTTTGCCCATCGGCCTACATATATGGAAAAGCATTATATTCGTTGGTTCTTACTTGCTAGCGTGTGCAAGTTTTCGGATTAGGAAAAAGTTTAATTTTCGCCCTCTTCAGTCAAGGCAAACTGAGTCATGCTGTGCTGGTTTTGTATCTCATCCTGATGTCGAAGCGCGGGCTCAAGTGGCAGAAGAAGAGGGCTCGTAAGTTGGGCCAAAACAACTATGGTGATGCATATTTTTGAGGTTTCTTTCCTATGGTGTGTTTTACTCTTTCATCTTTCCAACAAGTCCAACAACCCTCAATTCTGAGCCCCACAACAATTGATATGTCTACAACAGTGGATGGATCAAAACCTGTATTGAATTAAGTTTCTCCCACCGGCATACATATATGGAAAAGCATTATATTCATTGGTTCCTACTTACTACGGTGTACAAGTTTTCGGATTAGGAAAAAGTTTAATTTTTGCCCTCTTCAGTCTAGGCAAACTGAGTCATGCTGCGTTGGTTTTGTAATTCGGACTGATGCCGAAGCGTGGGCTCACGTGGCAGAAGAGAAGCGCATGTCAGTTGGGCCAAAATAACTTTGGTGATGCATATTTTTGAGGTTTCGTTCCTATGGTGTGGTTTTCTCATTCATCTTCCCAACAAGTCCAACAACCCTCGATTCCGAGTCCCACAACATTTGATATGTTTCTCCCATCGGCCTAAATATATGGAAAAGCATTATATTCATTGGTTCCTACTTACTAGCGTGTACAAGTTTTTGTATTAGGAAAAAGTATAATTCTCGCCCTCTTCAGTCTAGGCAAACGGAGTCATGCTGCACTGGTTTTGTATCTCGGACTGTTGCCGAAGAGTAGGCTCAAGTGGCAGAAGAGGAGGGCATGTAAATTGGGCCAAAACAACTTTGGTGATGCATATTTTTGAGGTTTCGTTCCAATGGTGTGGTTTCCTCATTCATCTTCCCAACAAGTCCAACAACCCTCGATTCCGAGTCCCACAACAATTGATATGTTAACAACAGTGGATGGGTCAAAACTGGTGTTGAATTGAATTTCTCACATCGGCCTACATATATGGAAAAGCATTATATTCATTGGCTCTTACTAACTAGCGTGTACAAGTTTTCGGATTAGGAAAAAGTTTAATTTTCGCCCTCTTCAGTCTAGGCAAACTGAGTCATGCTGCGCTTGTTTTGTATGTTGGCCTGTTGCCGAAGCATGGGCTCAAGTGGCAGAAGAGGAGGGCATGTAAGTTGGTCCAAAACAACTTTGGTGATGCATATTTTTGAGGTTTCGTTCCTATTGTGTGGTTTCCTCATTCATCACACCAACAAGTCCAACAACCCTCGATTCCGAGTCCCACAACAATTGATATGTTAACAACAGTGGATGGATCAAAACTGGTATTGAATTAAGTTTCTCCCATCGGCCTACATATATGGAAAAGCAATATATTCATTGGTTCTTACTTACTAGCGTGTACAAGTTTTCGGATTAGGAAAAAGTTTAATTTTCGCCCTCTTCAGTCTATGCAAAATGAGTAATGCTACGCTGGTTTTGTATCTCGTCCTGATTCTGAAGCGTGGGCTCAACTGGCAGAAGATGAGGGCATGTAAGTTGAAACAAAACAACTTTGGTGATGCATATTTTTGAGGTTTCTTTCCGATGGTGTGGCTTCCTCATTCATCGTACCAACAAGTCGAACAACCCTCGATTCCGAGTCCCACAACAATTGATAAGTTAATAACAGTTGAAGGATCAAAACCTGTATTGAATTAAGTTTCTCACATCGGCCTACATATATGGAAAAGCATTATATTCATTGGTTCTTACTTACTAGCGTGTACAAGTTTCTGGATTAGCAAAAAGTTTAATTTTCGCCCATTTCAGTCTAGGCAAACTGAGTCATGCTGCGCTGGTTTTGTATCTTGGCCTGATGCCAAAGCATGGGCTCAAGTGGCACAAGAGGAGGGCACGTAAGTTGGTCCAAAACAACTTTGGTGATGCATATTTTTGAGGTTTCGTTCCTATGGTGTGGTTTCCTCATTCATCATAGAAACAAGTCTAACAACCCTCGATTCCGAGTCCCACAACAATTGATATCTTAACAATAGTGGATGGATCAAAACTGGTATTGAATTAAGTTTCTCCCATTGGCCTACATATATGGAAAAGCATTATATTTATTGGTTCTTACTTACTAGCGTGTACAAGTTTTCGGATTAGGAAAAAGTTTAATTTTCGCCCTCTTCAGTCTAGGCAAACTGAGTCATGCTACGCTGGTTTTGTATCTCGTCCTGATGCGGAAGCATGGGCTCAAGTGGCAGAAGATGAGGACAAGTAAATTGGGCCAAAACAACTTTGGAGACGCATATTTTTGAGGTTTCTTTCCTATGGTGTGGTTTCCTCATTCATCATACCAACAAGTCCAACAACCTTTGTTTCCGAGTCCCAAAACAATTGATATGTTAACAATAGTGGATGGATCAAAACCTATATTGAATTAAGTTTCTCCCATGAGCCTACACATATGGAAAAGCATTATATTCATTGGTTCTTACTTACTAGCGTGTACAAGTTTTCGGATTAGGAAAAAGTTTAATTTTCGCCCTATTCAGCCTAGGCAAACTGAGTCATGCTGCGCTGGTTTTGTATCTTGGACTGATGTCAAAGCGCGGGCTCAAGTGACAGATGTGCAGGGCATGTAAGTTGGGCCAAAACAACTTTGGTGATGCATATTTTTGAGGTTTCTTTCCTATGGTGTGGTTTCCTCATTCATCATACCAACATGTCCAACAACCCTCGATTCCGAGTCCCACAACAATTGATATGTTAACAACAGTGGATGGATCAAAACCTGTATTGAATTAAGTTTCTCCCATCAGCCTACATATATGGAAAAGCATTATATTCATTGGTTCTTACTTACTAGCGTGTACAAGTTTTTGGATTAGGAAAAAGTTTAATTTTCGCCCTCTTCAGTCTAGGCAAACGGAGTCATGCTGCACTGGTTTTGTGTCTCGGACTGTTGCTGAAGCGTGGGCTCAAGTGGCAGAAGAGGAGGGCATGTAAATTTGGCTAAAACAACTTTGGTGATGCATATTTTTGAGGTTTCGTTCCTATGGTGTGGTTTCCTCATTCATATTCCCAACAAGTCCAACAACCCTTGATTCCGAGTCCCACAACAAATGATATGTTAACAACAGTGGATGGAACAAAACCTGTGTTGAATTAAGTTTTTCCCATCGGCCTACATATATGGAAAAGCATTATATTCATTGGTTCTTACTTACTAGCGTGTACAAGTTTTCGGATTAGAAAAAGTTTAATTTTCGCCCTCTTCAGTCTAGGCAAACTACGTCATGCTGCGCTGGTTTTGTATCTCGTCCTGATGCCGAAGCGTGGGCTCAAGTGGCAGAAGAGGAGGGCATGTAAGTTGGGCCAAAACAACTTTGGTGATGCATTTTTTTGAGGTTTCTTTCCTATGGTGTGGTTTCCTCATTCATCATACCAACATGTCCGACAACCCTCGATTCCGAGTCCCACAACAATTGATATGTTAACAACAGTGGACGGATCAAAACCTGTATTGAATTAAGTTTCTCCCATCGGCCTACATATATGGAAAAGCAATATATTCATTGGTTCTTACTTACTAGCGTGTACAAGTTTTCGGATTAGGAAAAAGTTTAATTTTCGCCCTCTTCAGTCTATGCAAAATGAGTCATGCTGCGCTGGTTTTGTATCTCGTCCTGATTCTGAAGCGTGGGCTCAAGTGGCAGAAGATGAGGGCATGTAAGTTGGAACAAAACAACTTTGGTGATGCATATTTTTGAGGTTTCTTTCCGATGGTGTGGCTTCCTCATTCATCATACCAACAAGTCGAACAACCCTCGATTCCGAGTCCCACAACAATTGATATGTTAACAACAGTTGAAGGATCAAAACCTGTATTGAATTAAGTTTCTCACATCGGCCTACATATATGGAAAAGCATTATATTCATTGGTTCTTACTTACTAGCGTGTACAAGTTTCTGGATTAGGAAAAAGTTTAATTTTCGCCCTCTTCAGTCTAGGCAAACTGAGTCATGCTGCGCTGGTTTTGTATCTTGGCCTGATGCCAAAGCATGGGCTCAAGTGGCACAAGAGGAGGGCACGTAAGTTGGTCCAAAACAACTTTGGTGATGCATATTTTTGAGGTTTCGTTCCTATGGTGTGGTTTTCTCATTCATCATAGAAACAAGTCTAACAACCCTCGATTCCGAGTCCCACAACAATTGATATCTTAACAATAGTGGATGGATCAAAACTGGTATTGAATTAAGTTTCTCCCATTGGCCTACATATATGGAAAAGCATTATATTTATTGGTTCTTACTTACTAGCGTGTACAAGTTTTCGGATTAGGAAAAAGTTTAATTTTCGCCCTCTTCAGTCTAGGCAAACTGAGTCATGCTGCGCTGGTTTTGTATCTCGTCCTGATGCGGAAGCATGGGCTCAAGTGGCAGAAGATGAGGACAAGTAAATTGGGCCAAAACAACTTTGGAGACGCATATTTTTGAGGTTTCTTTCCTATGGTGTGGTTTCCTCATTCATCACTCCAAGATGTCCAACAACCCTCGATTCTGAGTCCCACAACAATTGAAATGTTAATAACAGTGGACGGATCAAAACCTGTATTGAATTAAATTTCTCAAATCGGCCTACATATACGGAAAAGCATTATATTCATTGGTTCCTACTTACTAGCGTGTACAAGTTTTTGGATTATGAAAAAGTTTAATTTTCGCCCTCTTCAGTCTAGGCAAACAGAGTCATGCTGCACTGGTTTTGTGTCTCGGACTGTTGCTGAAGCGTGGGCTCAAGTGGCAGAAGAGGAGGGCATGTAAATTGGGCCAAAACAACATTCCTGATGCATATTTTGAGGTTCCGTTCCTATGGTGTGGTTTCCTCATTCATATTCCCTACAACTCCAACAACCCTCGATTCGGAGTCCCACAACAAATGATATGTTCACAACAGTGGATGGAACAAAACCTGTGTTGAATTAAGTTTCTCCCATCGGCCTACACATATGGAAAAGCAGTATATTCATTGGTTCCTACTTACAAGCGTGTACAAGTTTTTGGATTAGGAAAAAGTTTAATTTTTGCCCTCTTCAGTCTAGGCAAATTGAGTCATGCTGCGCTGGTTTTGTATCTTGGCGGAAGAGAAGGGCATGTAAGTTGGGCCAAAACAACTTTGGTGATGCATATTTCTGAGGTTTCGTTCCTATGGTGTGTTTCCTCATTCATCATACCAACAAGTCCAACAACCTTCATTTCCGAGTCCCACAACAATTGAGATGGTAAGAACAGTGGATGGATCAAAACTGGTATTGAATTAAGTTTCTCCCATTGGCCCACATATCTGGAAAAGCATTATATTCATTGGCTCTTACTTACTAGCGTGTACATGTTTTCGGATTAGGAAAAAGTTTAATTTTCACCCTCTTCAGTCTAGGCAAACTGAGTCATGCTGCGCTGGTTTTGTATCTCGCCCTGATGCCGAAGCGTGGGCTCAAGTGGCAGAAGATGAGGGCATGTAAGTTGGGCCAAAACAACTTTGGTGATGCATATGTTTGGGGTTTCTTTCCTATGGTGTGGTTTCCTCATTCATCATACCAACATGTCCAACAACCCTTGATTCTGAGTCCCACAACAATTGATATGTTAACAACAGTGGATGGATCAAAACCTGTATTGAATTAAGTTTCTCCCTTCGGCCTACATATATGGAAAATCGTTATATTCAATGGTCCCTACTTACTAGCGTGTACAAGTTTTCGGATTAGGAAAAAGTTTAATTTTCGCCCTCTTCATTCTAGGCAAACTGAGTCATGCTGTGCTGGTTTTGTATCTCATCCTGATGCCAAAGCGCGGGCCCAAGTGGCAGAAGAAGAGGGCATGTAAGTTGGGCCAAAACAACTTTGGTGATGCATATTGTTGAGGTTTCTTTCCTATGGTGTGTTTTCCTCATTCATCATTCCATTATGTCCAACAACCCTCGATTCTGAGCCCCACAACAATTGATATGTTAACAACAGTGGATGTATCAAAACCTGTATTGAATTAAGTTTCTCCCATCGGCCTACATATATGGAAAAGCGTTACATTCATTGGTTCCTACTTACTAACGTGTACAAGCTTTCGGATTAGGAAAAAGTTTAATTTTCGCCCTCTTCAGTCTAGGCCAACTGAGTCATGCTGCGTTGGTTTTGTATTTCGGACTGATGCCGAAGCGTGGGCTCACGTGGTAGAAGAGGAGGGCATGTAAGTTGGGCCAAAACAACTTTGGTGATGCATATTTTTGAGGTTTCGTTCTTATGGTGTGGTTTTCTCATTCATCGTACAAGTTTTCGAATTAGGAAAAAGTTTAATTTTCTCCCTCTTCAGTCTAGGCAAACTGAGTCATGCTGTGTTGGTTTTGTATTTCGGACTAATGCCGAAGCATGGGCTCACGTGGAAGAAGAGGAGGGCATGTAAGTTGGGCCAAAACAACTTTGGTTATGCATATTTTTGATGTTTCGTTCCTATGGTGTGGTTTTCTCATTCATCTTCCCAACAAGTCCAACAACCCTCGATTCTGAGAACCACAACATTTGATATGTTAACAACAGCGGATGGATCAAAACCTGTATTGAATTAAGTTTCTCCCATCGGCCTACATATATGGAAAAACATTATATTCATTGGTTCCTGCTTACTAGCGTGTACAAGTTTTTGGATTAGGAAAAAGTTTAATTTTCGCCCTCTTCAGTCTAGGCAAACTGAGTCATGCTGCGCTGGTTTTGTATCTTGGCCCGATGCCAAAGCGTGGGCTCAAGTGGCAGAAGAGGAGGGCATGTAAGTCGGGCCAAAAAAACTTTGGTGATGCATATTTTTGAGGTTTCGTTCGTATGGTGTGGTTTCCTCATTCATCATACCAACAAGTTCGACAACCCTCGTTTCCGAGTCCCACAACAATTGATATGTTAACAACAGTGGATGGGTCAAAACTGGTATTGAATTGAGTTTCTCCCATCGGCCTACATATATGGAAAAGCATTATATTCATTGGTTCTTACTTACTAGCGTGTACAAGTTTTCGGATTAGGAAAGAGTTTAATTTTTGCCCTCTTCAGTCTAGGCAAACTGAGTCATGTTGCGCTGGTTTGGTATCTCGTCCTGATGCCGAAGCGTGGGCTCAAGTGGCAGAAGATGAGGGCATGTAAGTCGGGCCAAAACAACTTTGGTGATGCATATTTTTGAGGTTTCTTTCCTATGTTGTGGTTTCCTCATTCATCATAGCAACAAGTCCAACAACCCTCGATTCCGAGTCCCACAACAATTGATATGTTAACAACAGTGGATGGATCAAAACTGGTATTGAATTAAGTTTCTCCCATCGGCCTACATATATGGAGAAGCATTATATTCATTGGTTCTTACTTACTAGCGTGTACAAGTTTTTGGATTAGGAAAAAGTTTAATTTTCGCCCTCTTCAGTCTAGGCAAACTGTGTCATGCTGCGCTGGTTTTGTATCTCGTCCTGATGCTGAAGCGTGGGCTCAAGTGGCAGAAGATGAGGGCATGTAAGTCGGGCCAAAACAACTTTGGTGATGCATATTTTTGAGGTTTCTTTCCTATGGTGTGGTTTCCACATTCATCATACCGACATGTCCAACAACCCTCGATTCCGAGTCCCACGACAATTGATATGTTAACAACAGTGGACAGATCAAAACCTGTATTGAATTAAGTTTCTCCCATCAGCCTACATATATGGAAAAGCATTATATTCATTGGTTCCCACCTACTAGCGTGTACAAGTTTTTGGATTAGGAAAAAGTTTAATTTTTGCCCTCTTCAGTCTAGGCAAACTGAGTCATGCTGCATTGGTTTTGTATCTCGGACTGTTGCCTAAGCGTGGGCTCACGTGGCAGAAGAGGAGGGCATGTAAGTTGGGCCAAAACAACTTTGGTGATGCATATTTTTGAGGTTTCGTTCCTATGGTGCGGTATTCTCATTCATCTTCCCAACAAGTCCAACAACCCTCGATTCCGAGTCCCACAACATTTGATATGTTAACAACAGCGGATGGATCAAAACCTGTATTGAATTAAGTTTCTCCCATCGGCCTACATATATGGAAAAGCATTATATTCATTGGTTCCTACTTGCTACCGTGTACAAGTTTTTAGATTAGAAAAAAGTTTAATTTTCGCCCTCTTATGTCTGGGCAAACGGAGTCATGCTGCACTGGTTTTGTATCTCGGACTGATGCCGAAGCTTGGGCATGTAAATTGGGCATGTAAATTGGGCCAAAACAACTTTGGTGATGCATGTTTTTGAGGTTTCGTTCCTATGGTGTGGTTTCCTCATTCATCTTCCCAGCAAGTCCAACAACCCTCGATTCCGAGTCCCACAACATTTGATATGTTAACAACAGCGGATGGATCAAAACCTGTATTGAATTAAGTTTCTCCCATCGGCCTACATATATGGAAAAGCATTATATTCATTGGTTCCTACTTGCTACCGTGTACAAGTTTTTAGATTAGGAAAAAGTTTAATTTTCGCCCTCTTATGTCTGGGCAAACGGAGTCATGCTGCACTGGTTTTGTATCTCGGACTGATGCCGAAGCTTGGGCATGTAAATTGGGCATGTAAATTGGGCCAAAACAACTTTGGTGATGCATGTTTTTGAGGTTTCGTTCCTATGGTGTGGTTTCCTCATTCATCTTCCCAGCAAGTCCAACAACCCTCGATTCCGAGTCCCAAAACAAATGATATGTTAAAAACTATGGATCGAGCAAAACCTGTATTGAATTTAGTTTCTCTCGTCGGCCTACATACATGGAAAAGCATTATATTCATTGGTTCTTACTTACTAGCGTGTACAAGTTTTTTGATTAGGAAAAAGTTTAATTTTTGCCCTCTTCTGTCTAGGCAAACTGAGTCATGCTGCACTAGTTTTGTATCTTGGCCTGATGCCGAAGCGTCGCACAAGTGGCAGAAGAGGAGGGCATGTAAGTTGGGCCAAAACAACTTTGGTGATGCATATTTTTGAGGTTTCGTTCCGATGGTGTGGTTTCCTCATTCATCATACCAACAAGTCCAACAACCCTCGATTCCAAGTCCCACAACAATTGATATGTTAACAACAGTGGATGGATAAAAACTGGTATTTAATTAAGTTTATTCCACCGGCCTACATATATGGAAAAGCATTATATTCATTGGTTCTTATTTACTATCGTGTACAAGTTTTCGGATTAGGAAAAAGTTTAATTTTCACCCTCTTCAGTCTAGGCAAACTGAGTCATGCTGCACTGGTTTTGTATCTCGTCCTAATGCCGAAGCGTGGGCTCAAGCGGCAGAAGATGAGGGCATGTAAGTTGGGCCAAAACAACTTTGGTGATGCATATTTTGTAGGTTTCGTTCCTATGGTGTGGTTTCCTCATTCATCATACCAACAAGTCCAACAACCTTTGTTTCCGAGTCCCAAAACAATTGATATGTTAACAATAGTGGATGGATCAAAACTGGCATTGAATTAAGTTTCTGCCATTGGCCTACATATATGGAAAAGCATTATATTCATTGGTTCTTATTTACTAGCGTGTACAAGTTTTCGGATTAGGAAAATGTTTAATTTTCGCCCTCTTCAGTCTAGGCAAACTGAGTCATGCTGCGCTGGTTTTGTATCTCGTCCTGATGCCGAAGCTTGGGCTCAAGTGGCAGAAGAGGAGGGCATGTAAATTGGGCCAAAACAACTTTGGTGATGCATATTTTTGAGGTTTCGTTCCAATGGTGTCGTTTCCTCATTCATCATACCAACAAGTCCAACAACCATCGATTCTGAGTCCCACAACAATTGATATGTTAACAACAGTGGATGGTTCAACACCTGTATTGAATTAAGTTTCTCCCATAGGCCTATATATATGGAAAAGCATTATATTCATTGGTTCCTACATACTAGCGTGTACAAGTGTTCGGATAAGGAAAAAGTTTAATTTTTGCCCTCTTCAGTATAGGCAAACTGAGTCATGCTGCGTTAGTTTTGTTTCTCGAACTGATGCCGAAGCGTGGGCTCACATGGCAGAAGAGGAGGGCATGTAAGTTGGGCTAAAACAACTTTGGTGATGCATATTTTGGAGGTTTTTTTCCTATGGTGTGGTTTCCTCATTCATCATACCAACATGTCCAACAACCCTCGATTCTGAGTCCCACAACAATTGCTATGTTAACAAAAGTGGACTGATCGCAACCTGTATTGAATTAAGTTTCTCCCATCGGCCTACATATATGGAAGAACATTATATTCATTGGTTCCTACTTACTAGCGTGTACAAGTTTTTGGATTAGAAAAAAGCTTAATTTTCGCCCACTTCAGTCTAGGCAAACTGAATCATGGTGCGTTGGTTTTGTATCTCGGACTGATGCCGAAGCGTGGGCTCATGTGGCAGAAGTGGAGGGCATGTAAGTTGGGCCAAAACAACTTTGGTGATGCATATTTTTGAGGTTTCGTTCCTATGGTGTAGTTTTCTTATTCATCTTCCCAACAAGTCCAACAACCCTCGATTCTGAGTCCCACAACAAATGATATGTTAACAACAGTGGATGGAACAAAACCTGTATTGAATTAAGTTTCTCCCATCGGCGTACATATATGGAAAAGCATTATATTCATTGGTTTTTACTTACTAGCGTGTACAAGTTTTCGGATTAGGAAAAAGTTTAATTTTCTCCCTCTTCAGTCCAGTCAAACTGAGTCATGCTGCGCTGGTTTTGTATCTCATCCTGATGCTGAAGCATGGGCTCAAGTGGCAGAAGAGGAGGGCATGTAAGTTGGGCCAAAACAACTTTGGTGATGCATATTTTTGAGGTTTCATTCCTATGGTGTGGTTTCCTCATTCATCATACTAACAAGTCCAACAACCTCGATTCTGAGTCCCACAACAATTGATATGTTAACAACAGTGGATGGATCAAAACTGGTATTGAATTAAGTTTCTCCCATCGGCCTACATGTGTGGAAAAGCATTATATTCATTGGTTCTTACTTACGAGTGTGTACAGTTTTCGGATTTGGAAAAAGTTTAATTTTCGCCCTCTCAGTCTAGGCAATCTGAGTCATGCTGCGTTGGTTTTGTATCTCGGGCTAATGCCAAAGCTTGGGCTCAAGTGGGAGAAGAGGAAGGCATGTAAGTTGGGCCAAAACAACTTTGGCGATGCATATTTTTGAGGTTTCGTTCCTACGGTTTGGTTTCCTAATTCATCATACCAACATGTCCAACAACCCTCGATTCCGAGTCCCACAACAATTGATACGTTAACAAAAGTGGATGGTTTAAACTGGTATTGAATTAAGTTTCTCCCATCGGCCTACATATATGGAAAAGCATTATATTCATTGGTTCCTACTTACTAGCGTGTACAAATTTTCAGATTAGGAAAAAGTTTAATTTTCGCCCTCTTCAGTCGGGGCAAACTAAATCATGCTGCGTTGGTTTTGTATCTCGGACTGATGCCGAAGCATGGGCTCAAGTGGCAGAAGAGGAGGGCATGTAAGTTGAGCCAAAGCAACTTTGGTGATGCATATTGTTTTCTCGTTCATCTTACCAACAAGTCCAACCAACCTCGATTCCGAGGCCCACAACAATTGATATGTTAACAATAGTGGATGGATCAAAACCTGTATTGAATTACGTTTCTCCCATCGGCCTACATATATGGAAAAGCATTATATTCATTGGTTCCTACTTACAAGCGTGTACAAGTTTTTGGATTAGAAAAAAGTTTAATTTTCGCCCAAGTCTGTCTAGGCAAATTGAGTCATGCTGCGCTGGTTTTGTATCTCGGATTGATGCTGAAGCGTGGGCTCCAGTGGCAGAAGAGTTGGGCATGTAAGTTGGGCCAAAACAACTTTGGTGATGCATATTTTTGAGGTTTCTGTCCTATGGTGTGGTATTCTCATTCATCATGCCAACAAGTCCAACAACCCTCGCTTCCGAGTCCCACAACAATTGATATGTTAACAATAGTGGATGGACCAAAACCTGTATTGAATTAAGTTTCTCCCATCGGCCTACATATATGGAAAAGCATTATATTCATTGGTTCCTACTTACTAGCGTGTACAAGTTTTCGGATTAGGAAAAAGTTTAATCTTTTCCCTCTTTAGTTTATGAAAACTGAGTCATGCTGCGCTGGTTTTGTATCTCAGCCTGACGCCGAAGCGTCGACTCAAGTGGCTGAAGAGGAGGGCATGTAAGATGGGCCAAAACAACTTTGGTGATGCATATTTTTGAAGTTTTGTTCCTATGGTGTGGTTTCTTTATTCATCTTCCCAACAAGTCCAACAACCCTTGATTTCGAGTCCCACAACAAATGATATATTAACAATAGTGGATGGACCAAATCCTGTATTGAATTAAGTTTCTCCCATTGGCCTACATATATGGAAAAGTATTATATTAATTGGTTCCTACTTACTAGCGTGTACAAGGTTTTGAATTAGCAAAAAGGTTAATTTTTGCCCTCTTCAGTCTAGGCAAACTGAGTCATTATGCGCTGGTTTTGTATCTCGTCCCGATGCCGAAGCGTGGGCTCAAGTGGCAGAAGAGGAGGGCATGTAAGGTGAGCCAAAACAACTTTGGTGATGCATATATTTGAGGTTTCGTTCCTTTGGTGTGGTTTCCTCTTTCATCTTACCAACAAATCCAACAAACCTCGATTCCGAGTCCCACAACAATTGATATGTTAACAATTGTGGATGGACTAAAACCTGTATTGAATTAAGTGTGGCGGAATCGCCCTACTTAATCCAGACTAAGCACACCTGCCACCTCTGGCTCGCAGTGCACTTAGGCCAGACTAAACCCGGTAGTCCGTCGAGAGTACTTCGGCTCTCGATAACACCATTCCCAGAGGAACCGACATCAAACACATCCGACTCTCGAAAGAGCCACAACAATTACATCATCACGGGCAGTTGAAATAGAGAATAGTAGACCGGATTTACAAATATAAGAAGTCAAATACATTTCATAGTAGACCGAGCCCACCGGTACTACCACCTCCAACACAGCTATCCAGATGTCGCCAGTACCTGTAATCCAAAAGTGGGGGCAAACCCTGAGTACTAATTACTCAGTAGGACTTAATGGACGGGGCTTACGGCTGACGCAAAGCATGCTTACTAATCATGTGGATCCTTAGCTGTTGATTCTTAAATAAAGTCATGTGGACATAAGATAGCAGGATTTGACAGCTGCTATCCATTAATCATGAAGATCCTTTATATCATAAAGTAAATACTTGCAGAAAAGTAAACATGAACACATGTTCTGTCCCAAGATTCATAGCGCTTCCATCCAATCCCTTGGGAGTAGCCGTCTCAGGAGCGCTACCACAGTACGTCGGGTCAGCCCTCCCTCGACCTCAAAGCATCTCCCAAGTCCATCGACCTCCTAGCAGTGGATGGGAAACACGATGAATAGAGGGACGAAACACACACATCCAATCATGGTTATATACAAAAACGTGACTTAATAAACAGCATGTTACAGTTATTACTATGTTGCCCGACAGTGATATTTGGCATTCTCACACCTGGTGAGCATCAGCGATTCGAATCGATTTTTATATTCCCGGGAATAACTAGAAATGCCAGGGGTATATGCTTACTAGCCATCGCGTTCCACACATATATTCCCCATCTCCACTTGTCCCATCCCAAGTTCGATTCAATCCTTCTGTTGTTCCCAGGTTGTGCCGCCTTAGGAGCGATACCACGGCAACGTCGGGTTAGCCCTCCCTCGACTACAAGCTCCGCAAGGTGTCACAGTAGGAGTCTGTCTCTGTTCTTCGGATGGCACAAGTAAGACTTTCACCAGGCCCATGTCCTGGATAAGCACTCTAGCAATGTTATGCCAATCAGCAGACGAACGGCGGACGGGCCTTATGCGACTCGGGCGGAGTCCAGTGCACGATACCATGAACAATAAATAACTCATAAAATCTCCGCCCGGTCTCCATTTAAAACATAAGCAAATATAATAACTTCCACAAGTGAGATTTCTGTCACCTTGTAAAGTCGTACCTACGAGACGAGTATAATCACTCGTGTCTACTCGCACCTAGAAATCTAGGCACTCGTCTTACGAACTTTACTTATAGGTGCTAGGGCCAGGGTGGCCAGGAAGTCTAATACAGTTGGTTTCAATCAACTCCTAATGCATATGCGTAAACATCAACAAGATTTGTATTAGCTGGGAGAAATCATGGTCCTGCCTACCTTTAATTGTTCTTAAGAAAACCAACAAACTAAACTATGTTAGTTTGCCGGGTCGTAAGGCTTTGCCCCAGGCAACCCCTTGAAGCAGGGACGGATTTAATCAGCGACCCTTCGTCTTCTTGCTTCGGATATAGCCTGTCGTCCGGTTCCTTGATCACTGGTTTCTCCTGAGTTGATAGCTTCTTGCACGCGGGTCTATATGCATGATAAAATGCTAGTGAGTGCAAGAGAACGCAAATGCATGTATATGATACAGTGTTATATGCATGACATAGTGCAAATAAGAGTACAACGTGTTGCAAATGTATGTAGGAGGTGTCAATGGTATATGATGCATGATCAAGCAGTTTATGAAGAATGGGTTTGGGTAATCTTAGTTAAATACCTCCCATAATGAGAAAACTTAACGACTTTGCTAAGAAATCATACAGCCCATCACTAAGAAATCGTACAAACCATCACCATATTTTGTCTTTGAAGTTATCAGAAGTTAGTGTGTTATATGTGTACACAGTGCCTATCAAATGAAATGAAGTTGTCACTTGAAAGCGCCTTTATGAATATAATGCACTCATGAGTTCATGTAGTTAGACAACTCAAATTGCTCTCAAATTTTTACCACATGTAGACACATACTTCGTAGTGCTACTGCCAAAATTTCAGCTACAACCAATTTATAATTAATTTATTAAAATTCTAGCAAGTTACCAGCCCTATAGCTTCTCAGATTTTTCATAATTTATCGGAATGGTTTCTGGACTTGAAATTTCTACAGCAAGCATTTCATGGCATGAACATCATATACAAAAATCAGCAAGCACAAAATCCATAGTTTAATATGACACCTATTTTCCATATATTTATCTTATGCAAATTAAGATGCACTAATAAACAGTGTTAATGAACCTTCCAAAAATACTTTCTGGACTCCCTATCACACTAGTAGCACACCAGATTTTTCGTAGAATTAACTATGCATCCTAGAACCACTTTCTCATTTTATTTAGTTAAGCAGGTGTCATTTTGTCATTTTCAAATCACCATTTAAACTCAACATGCAAGGTTTCAAACTTTACCCGCAAGCTATTCATACTGTATAAAGCACATGAAAAATACCAGAGGTCATATTTGAGCACACTTTATGTAGCCTTCATTTTCCAGGTCAAATAAATACACAAACTACATGCATAGGGCAAAACAGTAATTAAACAGTCAATGCTAGGGCTACCAAAAATCACACAGTACGTAGATGCCATAACAAAGCTACTGTCCAAGTTTCATAATTTTTGGAGTTCATTTGGTCTATATTTACCATTTATTTACCAACACCATGCATGCATTAAACCAGGGGCAAAACAGACTTTTCACACCTTATCTATCATGTAGATCTACTCAAGAGGAGTCCATAGCCACTAAGTTTGTCCATTTTGGATTTTTCTTTGAATTGTTATGATTTTTCAAAGTTCACAGCTCAATATAAATGAATTTAAATGGAAAAACTCATAGACCGAGGGCTTGAACGTAATTAACCGTATACCTCAGGGGCTAGATCAGAAGATTATCCTGACTCAGTGCACAGTGCATGAGAATCTCCTAAAACCTGAGGTTAGATCTGCAAAATACCAGGGCTCGGGTTAAAGTACAAAACTCTAATAGATCCAGAGGTGTTTTCACAAATTATTCAAGACACAGTAAACAGTGATGCAATAAGTAATACGCGAAGGGGGTTTCTGCAAAACACACGTTCTTCTTCTACCTTCGGCCGGGGAAAATCCTCGCGCGGCGGCCGGCGTTCGCGCGCTCGCGCCGGAGCGTGGAGGGGGAAACTTGGAGCCGAGTCGGGTTGAGGAGGTGGCCGGCACTACGGTGGACACCGTGGGCTAGATGTCGTCGCCGGCGGTGAAGAGTAGAGGCGAGTGGCGGCGGCGAACCGAGAAGGCGACGGCGCGGCGGGGCGCGGCGACGCGGCTCGATTCCGGCGAGGTATGGCACGGGAGGGGTCGCCGCTAGGCTTGGGAGTTGCGCGACGGCGCGACGGTCCCGATGGCGGTATCGTGGAGGCGAGGGCAAGGCCGGAGGATGGTTGTCCACGGTGAAGGGCCGCTGGCAATGGTGGCCGTGGGGTGCGCTCTTAGGGAAGGGTGATAGAGGCGAGGGCGAGCGGCGAGACCGTGCGTGGAAGATGGAGGGTGGCGCGGGCCGTGCGAGGCGCGCGTCGGCGGGGTGGGAGGTGGCTCGAGGCGGCGGGTGCCGTGAGCTCGCCGCGGCGGCGATGGCGGCGGGCACTCTGCGCTTGGGAGGGGGAGGCGGAGGGAGACGACTAGGCCTAGCGCGTTGGGCGCGGGAGGGGGAGGCGGTTGTAATGGCGGCGGTCGGGAGGCTCGGGGTGCAGCGGAGCGGCCGGCGCAGCTCGGACTCCGAACTTGCGGCAATGGCGGGTCGGCGCTCCGCGCTTGGGGAAAGGAGGCAGAGGTGCGCGAGAGAGCGAGCAGTGGAGCGGCGAGTGCGAAGGGAGCCGGGGGTGCGTCCAGGTTCATGAGGGGCGCGGGGTGTTCACCCTTTAGGCGAGGGCGCGGAGCGGCCAGTGCGCTAGCGGCCATGGGCGGCGTGCGCAGAGCGCGCCTACCACGTGGGCGCGGGGAAGAGGGAAAGGGAACGGTGGGGCGCGATGTGGACTCGGTCCATGGACCGGGTGTCACTGACATGTGGGACCGGGGTGGGAAAAGAAAGGGAGCGTCTATAGACCGAGTGCGTGGAGACGCGGAAATGGTGGGACCCACTGGACCGGATGGTTGTCCGACGCGGGCGGGAATCCGGTGGACTTCTCGGTGGGGCCCGCCGGTCAGTGAGAGGAAAAGAGAGGGAAAATCCTGAAAATGGAAAAATGGAGTTTGACTGCAGATACACTTGTTTGAAGATCACGTTTTTGAACTGGTTAGAGGCCGAATCTAAAAATACCCCAATTGGAGGAAGTGTTCTAAATTTGTTCCTCTACATTTCCCTTATAAACTTGTATACCGTGTTCTATTCAAAAATCTGGTGCAAATTTGAATTTAGGCTGCTGACCAAGGTTTGACCAATAGAACCCTCCAGTTTAGAAATTCTAAAAGTCTATTTTCTAGGAACTTTCACAAAAGGAGTTTTATTCCAATGTTGTTCACAATTTCGTGATCTACAAATTTCTCAATACAAGCATTGCAAGATTTTGGCTTTAAGATCAAGGAAATTTAAAATTACTAAACAGGTCATGTTTGGACAGAATTCACATGCTGACAGAAAAAGCCCCAAAACTCTATGCAAACCTTCATGCATGTCAAAGCACAAATTACCAAAGTTGTTCATCATTAAATTTTCTACAGGTTTGTCAATATGAGTTTCACCCAAATCCAAATAGAATCAAAGTTATAGGCACAATCACAAAGACATATCAGCAGAAAACAGGTTTCGATAAGTGGCATTTCAACCAAGTTTGAATTAGGGCTCAAATGCATGTCATTGTATGATGCATTATGATGAATGTTGCATGTATGATGAATGATTATGCACTTGAGATGCTGGAGCATCACAATCCACCCCCTTAAAGAAATCTCATCTGGAGATTCTGATGTGATGTGGGTGGATAAGTTAAACGAGAAGAAAGTGCACTGTGTATGAATTTGAAACTTTGAAACTGCGGTGACGTACTCAATTTGAAGTGGATGGAAGAAAATCAGGATATCTTGTTCGCAAGAATTCTTCTTGCTCCCAAGTTGCCTCTTCTTCGGAGTGATTATTCCACTGCACTTTGTAGAAGTTAATAGTTCTTCTCCGTGTTGACCTTTGCTTTTGGTCGAGGATCTTTATGGGGTGCTCTTCATAAGTGAGGTCCGGTTCAATCTGAATTTGAGATGTATCAATTACTTCCTTTGGCACTCGTAAGCACTTCTTGAGTTGCGAGACGTGAAACACATCATGAACCACAGCAAGGTGTGGTAGTAATTCTAACCGGTAAGCTACTGATCCACATCTCTCTGTGATCTTGAATGGACCAACATATCTTGGTGCTAGCTTGCCTTTTACTCCAAACCGGTGTACTCCTTTCATTGGTGACACCCGAAGATACACATGATCGCCTTCTTCAAAGGCTAAGGGTCTTCGCCTCTTATCTGAATAGCTTTTCTGCCTAGATTGTGCTCTTTTCAGGTTGCTGTGTATGAACTTTACTTGCTCTTCAGCTTGTGTTACCAATTTTGGACCAAAGGTGACGCGTTCTCCTAGTTCAGACCAGTTGAGTGGTGTCCTACATCGTCTACCATATAGGGCCTCAAAAGGTGCCATTTCTAAGCTCTTCTGATAGCTGTTGTTGTATGCGAACTCCGCTAAGGGATCCCACTTGGTGGAATAGGTCAAAGCATAGGCCCTCAACATGTCCTCTAAGATCTGATTCACTCTTTCTACTTGGCCGCTTGTTTGAGGGGGGTATGCTGAACTCCGAATCAATTTGGTTCCAAGAGTAGTTTGCAGTTGCTCCCAGAACCGAGACACAAACAGCGATCCTCAATCGGAAGTGATGGTCTGTGGCACACCATGCAAGGATACAATCCATGATATGTAGAGCTCAGCATAAGTAGCCGCAGTGTAATGAGTTTTGACAGGAAAGAAGTGAGCGGATTTGGTAAGACGATCGATAATGACCCAAATAGAGTCATAGCCCTTTTGGGTGCGAGGCAAACCCACTATGAAGTCCATGTGTACATCTTCCCATTTCCAGGCTGGAATTGCTAATGGCTGATGCATACCAGCAGGCTTTAGGTGGTCGGCTTTGACTCGCTGACACACGTCGCATTCAGACACATACTTGGCGATCTCCCGTTTCATACAGGTCCACCAAAATTTTTGTTTCAAGTCTTGGTACATTTTATTGCTGCCCGGGTGCATGGTGAACATGGAAGTGTGGGCTTCGTCAAGTATCTTCTTTCTCAACTCCATGTCCTTAGGTACCACTAAGTGATTTTTAAACCATAAGACTCCCTGGTCATCAAGTGTGAAGCATGCTCTTTTCTTCTCATCTAATCCTTCGCGAATATGTGCCATACTCTTATCTTGCTTTTGTGCAACGATGATTTGATCCTTTATTGTAGGTTCAATGATGAGGCTATATAGTTCAGCGTGCTGCTCTGTAGGCATTTCGATCTCATCCACCTCACAAAATATAACTCGCACTGTCGGGCGGGCTTCAATCACATTGCAATGAGCCTTACGGCTTGATGCATCAGCTACAACATTGGCCTTGCTAGGATGGTAGTGAATCTCTAGATCAAAATCTTTTATCAGCTCTAACCACCGTCGTTGCCTCATATTTAACTCGGGTTGTGTGAGGATATACTTGAGGCTCTTGTGGTCAGTGTAGATGTGACACGTATTGCCTAGCAGATAGTGTCTCCATATCTTCAAAGCGTGAACAACTGCTGCAAGCTCAAGATCATGTGTTCGGTAGTTTGCTTCAAGTTTTCTTAGTTGGCGTGAGGCGTAAGCGATTACTCTCCCTTCTTGCATCAGGACACAGCCCAGCCCATTGCCGGAGGCATCACAATACACGTCAAATGGCTTAGTGACGTCCGGTTGAGCCAGCACTGGTGCGGATGTTAGCAACTTCTTCAGGGTTTGAAAGGCTTCCTCACAATTCGAACTCCATACATACTTCGCATTCTTTTTTTGTTAGTGAGGTCATTGGCTTCGCAGTTTTGGAGAAGTCCTTAATGAAGCGGCGGTAGTAGCCCACTAAACCAAGGAAACTCTGAATCTCTGTCACTGTCTCGGGTTGCTTCCAGTTCAGAACATCCTTTACCTTGCTAGGGTCAACTGCTACCCCCTTCTCCGACAGAATGTGACCTAAGAAACTCACTAGCCAAAATGCACACTTACTGAACTTGGCATAAAGCTTGTGCTCTCTAAGCCGATTGAGTACTATCCTCAAGTGCTCCTTGTGTTCTTCCTCGCTTTTAGAGTAGATTAATATGTCATCAATGAACACTACAACAAACTTATCCAGTTCATTCATGAACACCGAATTCATCATGTACATGAAGAAAGCCGGTGCATTGGTTAACCCAAAGGACATGACCAAATACTCATACAAGCCATATCTGGTCGAAAAAGCTGTCTTGGGTATATCTTCTCCTCGGATCTTTATTTGGTAGTAGCCAGACCTCAGATCGATTTTTGAAAAGACCTTAGCTCTAGCTAACTGATCAAACAAAATGTCAATGTGTGGTAGCGGGTATTTATTTTTGATGGTGATAGCATTCAAAGGCCGGTAATCAACACATAGCCTTTTACCCCCTTGGTCCTTCTTTTCAACAAAGAGGGCTGGGCAACCCCAAGGCGATGAGTTAGGTCGAATAAACCCTTTATCTAGCTGTTCTTGCAACTGCACTTTCAGCTCTTTCAATTCATCCGGTGCCATTCGGTATGGTCTCCGGGAGACGGGTGCCATGCCAGGTACAAGCTCTATGGCAAACTCAACATCTCTGTTCGGTGGAAGTCCGGGAAGCTCTTCCGGAAACACATCTGGAAAATCAGAAACCACCGGTATCTTCTTGATCAACTGGGCTTCTGTGGCATTTACTGTGGGTGGCGAATGCTTGTGACTCGGCAGGTGAAGGAGCATAACTTTCCCACTCTTGCTCGACTTCATTTGAACTGTCCTGCTAGTAATATCTAACAAGACATTGTGCTCTTTCATTCAATCCATCCCTAAGATAATGTCGATCCCCTGGTTAGGAAGTACCACAGGGTCAACATAGAATTCTTCTGTGCCTATGCATAAGCGTAAGTGCCTCACAATCTGACTCGTGTCAATTGGTGATCCCGGAGCTGTGATATGGTATTTGGCCTTCATATTATCAATGTGATAACCATATTTGGTTGCATATAACCTGCTGATGAAAGTGTGTGTTGCTCCGAAGTCAAACAAAACCACTGTAGGGTGCTTGTTGACAAGAAATATGCTTGCTAACACTGGTTGACCCTCTGGAATCTGATCTACGTAGGTATAGTGCACACGACCTTCCGTTGGGGCTAAATCTCGCTTGGGTCCCTTCTTCGTATTCTGGCGTGGGTTGTCTTCAATCAACAATGGTGCCTGGCTTCGCCGATGGGCAAGACAATTCTTGCTGAAATGGCTGACCTTTCCGCACTTGTAGCAGGGGTATTTGGCACTTGGTTTGGCAGGTGGCATTGAAGCAGGTGGATGAGGCGGTGCACTGCAGGATGATGGGTGTTGTTGGGTACCCAACTGTTGCTCTGGCTGTTGGGGCATGTCGATGTAATACATGTGCGGCGGTGCGCGATGCACAACCCATTGTCGTTGAGATGAACCCGACTGAAGTGTGCTTGTGAGTCTTTTCCTCTACTGATCCTCGTGGGCCCGACTGAAGCGATTCTCCATGTCGATGGCGGCATCTACCAACTCGGTGAAGTTGTCGTAGCTGCACCCCAAGTGAGTCAGCAGAGTGGGGTCGAATCCATCCAACAGACGGGTAGCCCTATGTGGGTCGGTGTCGACGTCTTCAGGGGAGTACTGCGATAGGCGGATGAAAGCTTGCACGTAGTCGAGTACCGACATGTTCCCTTGTTGAAGTGCACGGAACTCTCGTTGCTTGAGCTCGATGAGGCTAGGCGGGAGATAGTGAGCCCGAAAAGCCGCACGGAACTCATCCCACGTGACGTGGTGCCTGGCTGGTTGCATTGCTAGGAATGAAGCACACCAGGCCCCCGAGGGACCATGTAGACACTGTGCCGCGAAGCAAGCCTTCTGTTGCTCAATGAGTTGGGGCAGTAGATTGAACTTGGACTCAATGATCCGAAGCCAGTCATCAGCATCCAGGGGATCCGTAGCAGCGGTGAAGATTGGCGGTTGGAGTGCCGCAAATTCAGTGTAACTGATCTCTTGCGGGTTGCGCCGTTGTTGCTCTTGAACGAGCATGTTGATGATTTGACCTTGCTGAGCGACCAGAGCAGCCAACTCATGAGGAAACTGTGCCCCATGGGCAGCACCTTGTGCAGACGTCTCCGATGGAGTAACCATCTACATGAAGGAGGCCAATTATGATTAGTCCAACAACTTTGATGCAACCAATGCGGTGACAAAAAGATCATAGCACCATAATTACGTTCTGAATGCATGAAAGCATGTAAGTAACAGAACAACTTGATTGCGCAAAAGTGTTAGCCCTCATCTTGTAGGTTCGGACAATCGTTTATGCTATTGGAAAACTTGTGCGTTGTGTTGGACACGGGACAACACTCCCATCAATCTGACTGGACTACGCCGTAAGGTCGATTTACTAGCTGCAGGTGTACATCACTTTAGGTTGCAAACCGGAACCAAGCTTCAATTCAATCCTAAGGGTCTCTTCTTAAGGCTTTAATTTTAGCTTGGTGAAACAGGTTCCTAGAACCTAATGTTTCCATTAGTGAAACGTGCAGAAAGTTGGCTTAAATCATGATTTATTCCCTTTGTCTTTTAGTAATAACCCCAAAAATGATAGCAAAAGATACATGATGCATGATTCGTCCTATCCGGTCTCACATCACACATCCTATGTATTATATATATAGCTAGCGATAATTCGGTGACATAAATGCACGTCTCTTCTTACTGCAACTAGTCGTTCTTAGATTCGCATGTGGTTAGTGTACCTGCAGAAGAATGCATGCTCATACATTACCACCTAATGTGGCATCCACGCGTGACCGCTGCGTGGACAATGTTGGTGGGCCGATGCACCTTTTCCTCAACGCCTGACTTTCCTCCATTACTGGTGATTGTCGAGAAAAAGGTGGATCCCAAAACCGAATGTAAGTGTGGTGGGTATGAAAGCCCGAAGCATGCCCACCACCCTTAAAGTGCTTTTACTACGGGGCATGAATGCAGAGCTTACAACTGTTCGCAAAACCCAATAGCTTCCACCAGTACTGGGGACAACTATGGCCGGAAAGTTGTTTCCCAAAGCGCCGAATATGCATATGAGTTCTAACTAGGTCAGAATGTCAGTGATGCCACCTGTATAACACTAACATCCTTACATGGGCATAGCGTATACTCTCGTTTTGAATTACTTAAAAAGGGCTTTCGAAAATAAGTTTGTAAAACAAAACTTGATGATATAACTGTTGTCTGTGTTTCATCGGCTCTGATACCAGCTGTGGCGGAACTGCCCTGCTTAATCCAGACTAAGCACACCTGCCACCTCTGGCTCGTAGTGCACTTAGGCCAGACTAAACCCGGTAGTCCGTCGAGAGTACTTCGGCTCTCGATAACACCATTCCCAGAGGAACCGACATCAAACACATCCGACTCTCGAAGGAGCCACAACTTTGGTGATGCATATTTTTGAGGTTTCTTTCCTATGGTGTGGTTCCCTCATTCATCATACCAACAAGTCCAACAACCCTCGATTCTGAGTCCCACAACAAATGATATGTTAACAACAGTGGATGGAACAAAACCTGTATTGAATTAAGTTTCTCCCATCAGCGTACATATATGGAAAAGCATTATATTCATTGCTTTTTACTTACTAGCGTGTACAAGTTTTCGGATTAGAAAAAAGTTTAATTTTCTCCCTCTTCAGTCCAGGCAAACTGAGTCATGTTGTGCTGGTTTTGTATCTCATCCTGATGCCGAAGCATGGGCTCAAGTGGCAGAAGAGGAGGGCATGTAAGTTGGGCCAAAACAACTTTGGTGATGCATATTTTTGAGGTTTCATTCCTATGGTGTGGTTTCCTCATTCATCATACCAACAAGTCCAACAACCCTCGATTCTAAGTCCCACAACAATTGATATGTTAACAACAGTGGATGGATCAAAACTGGTATTGAATTAAGTTTCTCCCATCGGCCTACATATATGGAAAAGCATTATATTCATTGGTTCTTACTTACTAGCGTGTACAGTTTTCGGATTAGGAAAAAGTTTAATTTTTGCCCTCTTCAGTCTAGGTAATCTGAGTCATGCTGCGTTGGTTTTGTATCTCGGCCTGATGCCAAAGCTTGGGCTCAAGTGGCAGAAGAGGAAGGCATGTAAGTTGGGCCAAAACAACTTTGGTGATGCATATTTTTTAGGATTCGTTCCTATGGTCTGGTTTCCTAATTCATCATACCAACATGTCCAACAACCCTCGATTCCGAGTCCCACAACAATTGATATGTTAACGAAAGTGGATGGTTTAAACTGGTATTGAATTAAGTTTCTCCCATCGGCCTACATATATGGAAAAGCATTATATTCATTGGTTCCTACTTACTAGCGTGTACAAATTTTCAGATTAGGAAAAAGTTTGATATTCGCCCTCTTTAGTCGGGGCAAACTAAGTTATGCTGTGTTGGTTTTATATCTCGGACTGATGCCGAAGCGTGGGCTCAAGCGGCAGAAGAGGAGGGCATGTAAGTTGAGCCAAAACAACTTTGGTGATGCATATTTTTGAGGTTTCGTTCCTATGGTGTGGTTTCCTCATTCATCTTACCAACAAGTCCAACAAACCTCGATTCCGAGGCCCACAACAATTGATATGTTAACAACAGTGGATGGATCAAAACCTGTATTGAATTAAGTTTCTCCCATCGGCCAACATATATGGAAAAGCATTATATTCATTGGTTCCTACTTATAAGCGTGTACAAGTTTTTGGATTAGGAAAAATTTTTATTTTCGCCCAAGTTAGTCTAGGCAAATTGAGTCATGCTGCGCTGGTTTTGTATCTCGGATTGATGCTGAAGCGTGGGCTCCAGTGGCAGAAGAGTTGGGCATGTAAGTTGGGCCAAAACAATTTTGGTGATGCATATTTTTGAGGTTTCTGTCCTATTGTGTGGTTTTCTCATTCATCATACCAACAAGTCCAACAACCATCGATTCCGAGTCCCACAACAATTGATATGTTAACAATAGTGGATGGACTAAAACCTGTATTGAATTAAGTTTCTCCCATCGGCCTACTTATATGGAACAGCATTATATTCATTGGTTCCTACTTACTAGCGTGTACAAGTTTTCGATTAGGAAAATGTTTAATCTTCGCCCTCCAGTCTATGAAAACTGAGTCATGTTGCGCTGGTTTTGTATCTCGGCCTGACGCCGAAGCGTCGGCTCAAGTGGCAGAAGAGGAGGGCATGTAAGTTGGGCCAAAACAACTTTGGTGATGCATATTTTTGAAGTTTCGTTCCTATGGTGTGGTTTCTTTATTCATCTTCCCAACAAGTCCAACAACCCTCGATTTCGAGTCCCACAACAAATGATATGTTAACAATAGTGGATGGACCAAAACCTGTATTGAATTAAGTTTCTCCCATTGGCCTACATATATGGAAAAGCATTATATTAATTGGTTCCTACTTTCTAGCGTGTACAAGGTTTTGAATTAGGAAAAAGGTTAATTTTCACCCTCTTCAGTCTAGGCAAACTGTGTCATTATGCGCTTGTTTTGTATCTCGTCCCGATGCCGAAGCGTGGGCTCAAGTGGCAGAAGAGGAGGGCATATAAGTTGAGCCAAAACAACTTTGGTGATGCATATTTTTGAGGTTTCGTTCCTATGGTGTGGTTTCCTCATTCATCTTACCAACAAATCCAACAAACCTCGATTCCGAGTCCCACAACAATTGATATGTTAACAATAGAAGGCGAAAATTAAACTTTTCCTAATCCAAAAACGTGTACACGCTAGTAAGTAGGAACAAATGAATATATTGCTTTTCCACACATGTACGCCGATGGGAGAAACTTAATTCAATACAGCTTTTGATCCATCCACTGTTGTTAACATATCAATTGTTGTGGGACTCGGAATCGAGGTTTGTTGGATTTGTTGGTAAGATGAATGAGGAAACCACACCATAGGAACGAAACCTCAAATATATGCATCACCAAAGTTGTTTTGGCTCAACTTATATGCCCTCCTCTTCTGCCACTTGAGCCCACGCTTCGGCATCGGGACGAGATACAAAACAAGCGCATAATGACATAGTTTGCCTAGACTGAAGAGGGTGAAAATTAACCTTTTTCCTAATTCAAAACCTTGTACACGCTAGAAAGTAGGAACCAATTAATATAATGCTTTTCCATATATGTAGGCCAATGGGAGAAACTTAATTCAATACAGGTTTTGGTCCATCCACAATTGTTAACATATCATTTGTTGTGGGACTCGAAATCGAGGGTTGTTTGACTTGTTGGGAAGATGAATAAAGAAACCACACCATCAGAACGAAACTTCAAAAATATGCATCACCAAAGTTGTTTTGGCCTAACTTACATGCCCTCCTCTTCTACCACTTGAGCCGACGCTTCGGCGTCAGGCCGAGATACAAAACCAGCGCAACATGACTCAGTTTTCATAGACAGGAGACGACGAAGATTAAACATTTTCCTAATCGAAAACTTGTACACGCTAGTAAGTAGGAACCAATGAATATAATGCTGTTCCATATAAGTAGGCCGATGGGAGAAACTTAATTCAATACAGGTTTTAGTCCATCCACTATTGTTAACATATCAATTGTTGTGGGACTCGGAATCGATGGTTGTTGGACTTGTTGGTATGATGAATGAGAAAACCACACAATAGGACAGAAACCTCAAAAATATGCATCACCAAAGTTGTTTTGGCCCAACTTACATGCCCAACTCTTCTGCCACTGGAGCCCACGCTTCAGCATCAATCCGAGATACAAAACCAGCGCAGCATGACTCAATTTGCCTAGACTAACTTGGGCGAAAATTAAAATTTTTCCTAATCCAAAAACTTGTACACGCTTATAAGTAGGAACCAATGAATATAATGCTTTTCCATATATGTTGGCCGATGGGAGAAACTTAATTCAATACCAGTTTAAACCATCCACTTTCGTTAACATATCAATTGTTGTGGGATTCGGAATCGAGGGTTGTTGGACATGTTGGTATGATGAATTAGGAAACCAGACCATAGGAACGAAACCTAAAAAATATGCATCACCAAAATTGTTTTGGCCCAACTTACATGCCTTCCTCTTCTGCCACTTGAGCCCAAGCTTTGGCATCAGGCCGAGATACAAAACCAACGCAGCATGACTGAGATTACCTAGACTGAAGAGGGCAAAAATTAAACTTTTTCCTAATCCGAAAACTGTACACGCTAGTAAGTAAGAACCAATGAATACAATGCTTTTCCATATATGTAGGCCGATGGGAGAAACTTAATTCAATACCAGTTTTGATCCATCCACTGTTGTTAACATATCAATTGTTGTGGGACTTAGAATCGAGGGTTGTTGGACTTGTTGGTATGATGAATGAGGAAACCACACCATAGGAATGAAACCTCAAAAATATGCATCACCAAAGTTGTTTTGGCCCAACTTACATGCCCTCCTCTTCTGCCACTTGAGCCCATGCTTCGGCATCAGGATGAGATACAAAACCAGCACAGCATGACTCAGTTTGCCTGGACTGAAGAGGGAGAAAATTAAACTTTTTCCTAATCCGAAAACTTGTACACGCTAGTAAGTAAAAAGCAATGAATATAATGCTTTTCCATATATGTACGCCGATGGGAGAAACTTAATTCAATACAGGTTTTGTTCCATCCACTGTTGTTAACATATCATTTGTTGTGGGACTCGGAATCGAGGGTTGTTGGACTTGTTGGTATGATGAATGAGGGAACCACACCATAGGAAGGAAACCTCAAAAATATGCATCACCAAAGTTGTGGCTCCTTCGAGAGTCGGATGTGTTTGATGTCGGTTCCTCTGGGAATGGTGTTATCGAGAGCCGAAGTACTCTCGACGGACTACCGGGTTTAGTCTGGCCTAAGTGCACTGCGAGCCAAAGGTGGCAGGTGTGCTTAGTCTGGATTAAGCAGGGCGGTTCCGCCACAGCTGGTATCAGAGCCGATGAAACACAGACAACAGTTATATCATCAAGTTTTGTTTTACAAACTTATTTTCGAAAGCCCTTTTTAAGTAATTCAAAACGAGAGTATACGCTATGCCCATGTAAGGATGTTAGTGTTATACAGGTGACATCACTGACATTCTGACCTAGTTAGAACTCATATGCATATTCGGCGCTTTGAGAAACAACTTTTCGGCCATAGCTGTCCCCAGTACTGGTGGAAGCTATTGGGTTTTGCGAACGGTTGTAAGCTCTGCATTCATGCCCCGTAGTAAAAGCACTTTAAGGGTGGTGGGCATGCTTCGGGCTTTCATACCCACCACACTTACATTCGGTTTTGGGATCCACCTTTTTCTCGACAATCACCAGTAATGGAGGAAAGTCAGGCTTTGAGGAAAAGTTGCATCGGCCCACCAACATTGTCCACGCAGCGGTCACGCGTGGATGCCACATTAGGTGGTAATGTATGAGCATGCATTCTTCTGCAGGTACACTAACCACATGCGAATCTAAGAACGACTAGTTGCAGTAAGAAGAGACGTGCATATATGTCACCGAATTATCGCTAGCTATATATATAATACATAGAATGTGTGATGTGAGACCGGATAGGACGAATCATGCATCATGTATCTTTTGCTATCATTTTTGGGGTTATTACTAAAAGACAAAGGGAATAAATCATGATTTAAGCCAACTTTCTGCACGTTTCACTAATGGAAACATTAGGTTCTAGGAACCTGTTTCACCTTGCTAAAATTAAAGCCTTAAGAAGAGACCCTTAGGATTGAATTGAAGCTTGGTTCCGGTTTGCAACCTAAAGTCATGTACACCTGCAGCTAGTAAATTGACCTTACGGCGTAGTCCCAGTCAGATTGATGGGAGTGTTGTCCCGTGTCGAACACAACGCACAAGTTTTTCAATAGCATAAACGATTGTCCGAACCTACAAGATGAGGGCTAACACTTTTGCGCAATCAAGTTGTTCTGTTCACTTACATGCTTTCATGCATTCAGAACGTAATTATGGTGCTATGATCTTTTTGTCACCACATTGGTTGCATCAAAGTTGTTGGACTAATCACAATTGGCCTCCTTCATGTAGATGGTTACTCCATCGGAGACGTCTGCACAAGGTGCTGCCCATGGGGCACAGTTTCCTCATGAGTTGGCTGCTCTGGTCGCTCAGCAAGGTCAAATCATCAACATGCTCGTTCAAGAGCAACAACGGCGCAACCCGCAAGAGATCAGTTACACTGAATTTGCGGCACTCCAACCGCCAATCTTCACCGCTGCCACGGATCCCTTGGATGCTGATGACTGGCTTCGGATCATTGAGTCCATGTTCAATCTAGTGCCCCAACTCATTGAGCAATAGAAGGCTTGCTTCGCGGCACAGTGTCTACATGGTCCCTCGGGGGCCTGGTGTGCTTCATTCCTAGCAATGCAACCAGCCAGGCACCACGTCACGTGGCATGAGTTCCGTGCGGCTTTTCGGGCTCACTATCTCCCGCCTAGCCTCATCGAGCTCAAGCAACGAGAGTTCCATGCACTTCAACAAGGGAACATGTCGGTACTCGACTACGTGCAAGCTTCCATCCGCCTATCGCAGTACTCCCTTGAAGACGTCGACACCGACCCACATAGGGCTACCCGTCTGTTGGATGGATTCGACCCCACTCTGCTGACTCACTTGGGGTGCAGCTACGACAACTTCACCGAGTTGGTAGATACCGCCATCGACATGGAGAATCGCCTCAGTCGGGCCCACGAGGATCAGTAGAGGAAAAGACTCACAAGCACACTTCAGTTGGGTTCATCTCAACGACAACGGGTTGTGCATCGCACACCGCCGCACATGTATTACATCGACATGCCCCAACAGCCAGAGCAACAGTTGGGTACCCAACAACACCCATCATCCTGCAGTGCACCGCCTCATCCACCTGCTTCAATGCCACCTGCCAAACCAAGTGCCAAATACCCCTGCTACAAGTGCGGAAAGGTCGGCCATTTCAGCAAGAATTGTCTTGCCCATCGGCGAAGCCAGGCACCATTGTTGATTGAAGACAACCCACGCCAGAATAAGAAGAAGGGACCCAAGCGGGATTTAGCCCCAACGGAAGGTCGTGTGCACTATGCCTATGTAGATCAGATTCCAGAGGGTCAACCAGTGTTAGCAAGCATATTTCTTGTCAACAAGCACCCTACAGTGGTTTTGTTTGACTTCGGAGCAACACACACTTTCATCAGCAGGTTATATGCAACCAAATATGGTTATCACATTGATAATATGAAGGCCAAATACCATATCACACCTCCGGGATCACCAATTGACACGAGTCAGATTGTGAGGCACTTACGCTTATGCATAGGCATAGAAGAATTCTATGTTGACCCTGTGGTACTTCCTAACCAGGGGATCGACATTATCTTAGGGATGGATTGAATGAAAGAGCACAATGTCTTGTTAGATATTACTAGCAGGACAGTTCAAATGAAGTCGAGCAAGAGTGGGAAAGTTATGCTCCTTCACCTGCCGAGTCACAAGCATTCGCCACCCACAGTAAATGCCATAGAAGCCCAGTTGATCAAGAAGATACCGGTGGTTTCTGATTTTCCAGATGTGTTTCCGGAAGAGCTTCCCGGACTTCCACCGAACAGAGATGTTGAGTTTGCCATAGAGCTTGTACCTGGCACGGCACCCGTCTCCCGGAGACCATACCGAATGGCACCGGATGAATTGAAAGAGCTGAAAGTGCAGTTGCAAGAACAGCTAGATAAAGGGTTTATTCGACCTAACTCATCGCCTTGGGGTTGCCCAGCCCTCTTTGTTGAAAAGAAGGACCAAGGGGGTAAAAGGCTATGTGTTGATTACCGGCCTTTGAATGCTATCACCATCAAAAATAAATACCCGCTACCACACATTGACATTTTGTTTGATCAGTTAGCTAGAGCTAAGGTCTTTTCAAAAATCGATCTGAGGTCTGGCTACTACCAAATAAAGATCCGAGGAGAAGATATACCCAAGACAGCTTTTTCGACCAGATATGGCTTGTATGAGTATTTGGTCATGTCCTTTGGGTTAACCAATGCACCGGCTTTCTTCATGTACATGATGAATTCGGTGTTCATGAATGAACTGGATAAGTTTGTTGTAGTGTTCATTGATGACATATTAATCTACTCTAAAAGCGAGGAAGAACACAAGGAGCACTTGAGGATAGTACTCAATCGGCTTAGAGAGCACAAGCTTTATGCCAAGTTCAGTAAGTGTGCATTTTGGCTAGTGAGTTTCTTAGGTCACATTCTGTCGGAGAAGGGGGTAGCAGTTGACCCTAGCAAGGTAAAGGATGTTCTGAACTGGAAGCAACCCGAGACAGTGACAGAGATTCAGAGTTTCCTTGGTTTAGTGGGCTACTACCGCCGCTTCATTAAGGACTTCTCCAAAACTGCGAAGCCAATGACCTCACTAACAAAAAAAGAATGCGAAGTATGTATGGAGTTCGAATTGTGAGGAAGCCTTTCAAACCCTGAAGAAGTTGCTAACATCCGCACCAGTGCTGGCTCAACCGGACGTCACTAAGCCATTTGACGTGTATTGTGATGCCTCCGGCAATGGGCTGGGCTGTGTCCTGATGCAAGAAGGGAGAGTAATCGCTTACGCCTCACGCCAACTAAGAAAACTTGAAGCAAACTACCGAACACATGATCTTGAGCTTGCAGCAGTTGTTCACGCTTTGAAGATATGGAGACACTATCTGCTAGGCAATACGTGTCACATCTACACTGACCACAAGAGCCTCAAGTATATCCTCACACAACCCGAGTTAAATATGAGGCAACGACGGTGGTTAGAGCTGATAAAAGATTTTGATCTAGAGATTCACTACCATCCTAGCAAGGCCAATGTTGTAGCTGATGCATCAAGCCGTAAGGCTCATTGCAATGTGATTGAAGCCCGCCCGACAGTGCGAGTTATATTTTGTGAGGTGGATGAGATCGAAATGCCTACAGAGCAGCACGCTGAACTATATAGCCTCATCATTGAACCTACAATAAAGGATCAAATCATCGTTGCACAAAAGCAAGATAAGAGTATGGCACATATTCGCGAAGGATTAGATGAGAAGAAAAGAGCATGCTTCACACTTGATGACCAGGGAGTCTTATGGTTTAAAAATCACTTAGTGGTACCTAAGGACATGGAGTTGAGAAAGAAGATACTTGACGAAGCCCACACTTCCATGTTCACCATGCACCCGGGCAGCAATAAAATGTACCAAGACTTGAAACAAAAATTTTGGTGGACCTGTATGAAACGGGAGATCGCCAAGTATGTGTCTGAATGCGACGTGTGTCAGCGAGTCAAAGCCGACCACCTAAAGCCTGCTGGTATGCATCAGCCATTAGCAATTCCAGCCTGGAAATGGGAAGATGTACACATGGACTTCATAGTGGGTTTGCCTCGCACCCAAAAGGGCTATGACTCTATTTGGGTCATTATCGATCGTCTTACCAAATCCGCTCACTTCTTTCCTGTCAAAACTCATTACACTGCGGCTACTTATGCTGAGCTCTACATATCACGGATTGTATCCTTGCATGGTGTGCCACAGACCATCACTTCCGATTGAGGATCGCTGTTTGTGTCTCGGTTCTGGGAGCAACTGCAAACTACTCTTGGAACCAAATTGATTCGGAGTTCAGCATACCCCCCTCAAACAAGCGGCCAAGTAGAAAGAGTGAATCAGATCTTAGAGGACATGTTGAGGGCCTATGCTTTGACCTATTCCACCAAGTGGGATCCCTTAGCGGAGTTCGCATACAACAACAGCTATCAGAAGAGCTTAGAAATGGCACCTTTTGAGGCCCTATATGGTAGACGATGTAGGACACCACTCAACTGGTCTGAACTAGGAGAACGCGTCACCTTTGGTCCAAAATTGGTAACACAAGCTGAAGAGCAAGTAAAGTTCATACACAGCAACCTGAAAAGAGCACAATCTAGGCAGAAAAGCTATTCAGATAAGAGGCGAAGACCCTTAGCCTTTGAAGAAGGCGATCATGTGTATCTTCGGGTGTCACCAATGAAAGGAGTACATCGGTTTGGAGTAAAAGGCAAGCTAGCACCAAGATATGTTGGTCCATTCAAGATCACAGAGAGATGTGGATCAGTAGCTTACCGGTTAGAATTACTACCACACCTTGCTGTGGTTCATGATGTGTTTCACGTCTCGCAACTCAAGAAGTGCTTACGAGTGCCAAAGGAAGTAATTGATACATCTCAAATTCAGATTGAACCGGACCTCACTTATGAAGAGCACCCCATAAAGATCCTCGACCAAAAGCAAAGGTCAACACGGAGAAGAACTATTAACTTCTACAAAGTGCAGTGGAATAATCACTCCGAAGAAGAGGCAACTTGGGAGCAAGAAGAATTCTTGCGAACAAGATATCCTGATTTTCTTCCATCCACTTCAAATTGAGTACGTCACCGCAGTTTCAAAGTTTCAAATTCATACACAGTGCACTTTCTTCTCGTTTAACTTATCCACCCACATCACATCAGAATCTCCAGACGAGATTTCTTTAAGGGGGTGGATTGTGATGCTCCGGCATCTCAAGTGCATAATCATTCATCATACATGCAACATTCATCATAATGCATCATACAATGACATGCATTTGAGCCCTAATTCAAACTTGGTTGAAATGCCACTTATCGAAACCTGTTTTCTGCTGATATGTCTTTGTGATTGTGCCTATAACTTTGATTCTATTTGGATTTGGGTGAAACTAATACTGACAAACCTGTAGACAATTTAATGATGAACAACTTTGGTAATTTGTGCTTTGACATGCATGAAGGTTTGCATAGAGTTTTGGGGCTTTTTCTGTCAGCATGTGAATTCTGTCCAAACATGACCTGTTTAGTAATTTTAAATTTCCTTGATCTTAAAGCCAAAATCTTGCAATGCTTGTATTGAGAAATTTGTAGATCAAGAAATTTTGAACAACATTGGTATAAAACTCCTTTTGTGAAAGTTCCTAAAAAATAGACTTTTAGAATTTCTAAACTGGAGGGTTCTATTGGTCAAACCTTGGTCAGCAGCCTAAATTCAAATTTGCACCAGATTTTTGAATAGAACACGGTATACAAGTTTATAAGGGAAATGTAGAGGAACAAATTTAGAACACTTCCTCCAATTGGGGTATTTTTAGATTCGGCCTCTAACCAGTTAAAAAACGTGATCTTCAAACAAGTGTATCAGCAGTCAAACTCCATTTTTCCATTTTCAGGATTTTCCCTCTCTTTTCCTCTCACTGACCGGCGGGCCCCACCGAGCAGTCCACCGGATTCCCGCCCGCGTCAGACAACCATCCGGTCCAGTGGGTCCCACCATTTCCGTGTCTCCACGCACTCCGTCTATAGACGCTCCCTTTCTCTTCCCACCCCGGTCCCATATGTCAGTGACACCCGGTCCATGGACCGAGTCCACATCGTGCCCCACCGTTCCCTTTCCCTCTTCCCCGCGCCCACGCGGTAGGCGCGCTCTGCGCACCCCGCCCATGGCCGCCAGCGCACTGGCCGCGCCGCACCCTCGCCTAAAGAGTGAACACCCCGCGCCCCTCATGAACCTGGACGCACCCGCGGCTCCCTTCGCACTCGCCGCTCCACTGCTCGCTCTCTCGCGCACCTCTGCCTCCTTTCCCCAAGCGCGGAGCGCCGACCCGCCATTGCCGCAAGCTCGGAGTCCGAGCTGCGCCGGCCGCTTCGCTGCTCCCCGAGCCTCCCGACCGCCGCCATTACAACCGCCTCCCCCTCCCGCGCCCAACGCGCTAGGCCTAGTCGTCTCCCTCCGCCTCCCCCTCCCAAGCGCAGAGTGCCCGCCGCCATCGCCGCTGCGGCGAGCTCACGGCACCTGCCGCCTTGAGCCACCTCCCACCCCGCCGACGCGCGCCTCGCACGGCCCGCGCCTCCCTCCATCTTCCACGCACAGTCTCGCCGCTCGCCCTCGCCTCTATCACCCTTCCCTAAGAGCGCACCCCACGGCCGCCATTGCCACCGGCCCTTCACCGTGGACAACCATCCTCCGGCCTTGACCTCGCCTCCACGATACCGCCATCGGGACCGTCGCGCCGCCGCGCAACTCCCAAGCCTAGCGGCGACCCCTCCCGTGCCATACCTCGCCGGAATCGAGCCGCGTCGCCGCGCCCCGCCGCGCCGTCGCCTTCTCGGTTCGCCGCCGCCGCTCGCCTCTACTCTTCACCACCGGCGACGACATCTAGCCCATGGTGTCCACCGTAGTGCCGGCCACCTCCTCAACCCGACTCGGCTCCAAGTTTCCCCCTCCACGCTCCGGCGCGAGCGCGCGAACGCCGGCTGCCGCGCGAGGATTTTCCCCGGCCGAAGGTAGAAGAAGAACGTGTGTTTTGCAGAAACCCCCTTCGCGTATTACTTATTGCATCACTGTTTACTGTGTCTTGAATAATTTGTGAAAACACCTCTGGATCTATTAGAGTTTTGTACTTTAACCCGAGCCCTGGTATTTTGCAGATCTAACCTCAGGTTTTAGGAGATTCTCATGCACTGTGCACTAAGTCAGGATAATCTTCTGATCTAGCCCCTGAGGTATACGGTTAATTACGTTCAAGCCCTCGGTCTATGAGTTTTTCCATTTAAATTCATTTATATTGAGCTGTGAACTTTGAAAAATCATAACAATTCAAAGAAAAATCCAAAATGGACAAACTTAGCGGCTATGGACTCCTCTTGAGTAGATCTACATGATAGGTAAGGTGTGAAAAGTCTGTTTTGCCCCTGGTTTAATGCATGCATGGTGTAGGTAAATAAATGGTAAAAATAGACCAAATGAACTCCAAAAATTATGAAACTTGGACAGTAGCTTTGTTATGGCATCTACGTACTGTGTGATTTTTGGTAGCCCTAGCATTGACTGTTTAATTACTGTTTTGCCCTATGCATGTAGTTTGTGTATTTATTTGACCTGGAAAATGAAGGCTACATAAAGTGTGCTCAAATATGACCTCTGGTATTTTTCATGTGCTTTATACAGTATGAATAGCTTGCGGGTAAAGTTTGAAGCCTTGCATGTTGAGTTTAAATGGTGATTTGAAAATGACAAAATGACACCTGCTTAACTAAATAAAATGAGAAAGTGGTTCTAGGATGCATAGTTAATTCTACGAAAAATCTGGTGTGCTACTAGTGTGATAGGGAGTCCAGAAAGTATTTTTAGAAGGTTCATTAACACTGTTTATTAGTGCATCTTAATTTGCATAAGATAAATATATGGAAAATAGGTGTCATATTAAACTATGGATTTTGTGCTTGCTGATTTTTGTATATGATGTTCATGCCATGAAATGCTTCCGATAAATTATGAAAAATCTGAGAAGCTATAGGGCTGGTAACTTGCTGAAATTTTAATAAATTAATTATAAATTGGTTGTAGTTGAAATTTTGGCAGTAGCACTACGAAGTATGTGTCTACATGTGGTAAAAATTTGAGAGCAATTTGAGTTGTCTAACTATATGAACTCATGAGTGCATTATATTCATAAAGGCGCTTTCAAGTGACAACTTCATTTCATATGATAGGCACTGTGTACACATATAACACACTAACTTCTGATAACTTCAAAGATAAAATATGGTGATGGTTTGTACGATTTCTTAGTGATGGGCTGTATGATTTCTTAGCAAAGTCGTTAAGTTTTCTCATTATGGGAGGTATTTAACTAAGATTACCCGAACCCATTCTTCATAAACTGCTTGATCATGCATCATATACCAATGACACCTCCTACATACATTTGCAACACGTTGTACTCTTATTTGCACTATGTCATGCATATAACACTGTATCATATATCATGTACTCACTAGCATTTTATCATGCATATAGACCCGCGTGCAAGAAGCTATCAACTCAGGAGAAACCAGTGATCAAGGAACCGGATGACAGGCTATATCCGAAGCAAGAAGACGAAGGGTCGCTGATTAAATCCGTCCCTGCTTCAAGGGGTTGCCTGGGGCAAAGCCTCACGACCCGGCAAACTAACATAGTTTAGTTTGTTTGTTTTCTTAAGAACAATTAAAGGTAGGCAGGACCATGATTTCTCCCAGCTAATACAAATCTTGTTGATGTTTACGCATATGCATTAGGAGTTGATTGAAACCAACTGTATTAGACTTCCTGGCCGCCCTGGCCCTAGCATCTATAAGTAAAGTTCGTAAGACGAGTGCCTAGATTTCTAGGTGCGAGTAGACACGAGTGATTATACTCGTCTCGTAGGTATGACTTTACAAGGTGACAGAAATCTCACTTGTGGAAGTTATTATATTTGCTTATGTTTTAAATGGAGACCGGGCGGAGATTTTATGAGTTATTTATTGTTCATGGTATCGTGCACTGGACTGCGCCCGAGTCGCATAAGGCCCGTCCGCCGTTCGTCTGCTGATTGGCATAACATTGCTAGAGTGCTTATCCAGGACATGGGCCTGGTGAAAGTCTTACTTGTGCCATCCGAAGAACAGAGACAGACTCCTACTGTGACACCTTGCGGAGCTTGTAGTCGAGGGAGGGCTAACCCGACGTTACCGTGGTATCGCTCCTAAGGCGGCACAACCTGGGAACAACAGAAGGATTGAATCGAACTTGGGATGGGACAAGTGGAGATGGGGAATATATGTGTGGAACGCGATGGCTAGTAAGCATATACCCCTGGCATTTCTAGTTATTCCCGGGAATATAAAAATCGATTCAAATCGCTGATGCTCACCAGGTGTGAGAATGCCAAATATCACTGTCGGGCAACATAGTAATAACTGTAACATGCTGTTTATTAAGTCACGTTTTTGTATATAACCATGGTTGGATGTGTGTGTTTCGTCCCTCTATTCATGGTGTTTCCCATCCACTGCTAGGAGGTCGATGGACTTGGGAGATGCTTTGAGGTCGAGGGAGGGCTGACCCGACGTACTGTGGTATCGCTCCTGAGACGGCTACTCCCAAGGGGTTGGATGGAAGCGCTATGAATCTTGGGACGAAACATGTGTTCATGTTTACTTTTCTGCAAGTATTTACTTTATAATATAAAGGATCTTCATGATTAATGGATAGCAGCTGTCAAATCCTGCTATCTTATGTCCACATGACTTTATTTAAGAATCAACAGCTAAGGATCCACATGATTAGTAAGCATGCTTTGCGTCAGCCGTAAGCCCCGTCCATTAAGTCCTACTGAGTAATTAGTACTCAGGGTTTGCCCCCACTTTTGGATTACAGGTACTGGCGACATCTGGATAGCTGTGTTGGAGGTGGTAGTACCGGTGGGCTCGGTCTACTATGAAATGTATTTGACTTCTTATATTTGTAAATCCGGTCTACTATTCTCTATTTCAACTGCCCGTGATGATGTAATTGTTGTGGCTCTTTCGAGAGTCGGATGTGTTTGATGTCGGTTCCTCTGGGAATGGTGTTATCGAGAGCCGAAGTACTCTCGACGGACTACCGGGTTTAGTCTGGCCTAAGTGCACTGCGAGCCAGAGGTGGCAGGTGTGCTTAGTCTGGATTAAGCAGGGCGATTCCGCCACACTTAATTCAATACAGGTTTTAGTCCATCCACTATTGTTAACATATCAATTGTTGTGGGACTCGGAATCGAGGTTTGTTGGATTTGTTGGTAAGATGAAAGAGGAAACCACAGCAAAGGAACGAAACCTCAAAAATATGCATCACCAAAGTTGTTTTGGCTCAACTTACATGCCCTCCTCTTCTGCCACTTGAGCCCACGCTTCGGCATCGGGACGAGATACAAAACCAGCGCATAATGACTCAGTTTGCCTAGACTGAAGAGGGCGAAAATTAACCTTTTTCCTAATTCAAAACCATGTACACGCTAGTAAGTAGAAACCAATTAATATAATGCTTTTCCATATATGTAGGCCAATGGGAGAAACTTAATTCAATACAGGATTTGGTCCATCCACTATTGTTAACATATCATTTGTTGTGGGACTCGAAATCAAGGGTTGTTGGACTTGTTGGGAAGATGAATAAAGAAACCAGACCATAGGAACAAAACTTCAAAAATATGCATCACCAAAGTTGTTTTGGCCCATCTTACATGCCCTCCTCTTCTGCCACTTGAGTCGACGCTTCGGCGTCAGGCTGAGATACAAAAACCAGCGTAGGATGACTCAGTTTTCATAGACTAAAGAGGGAAAAGATTAAACTTTTTCCTAATCCGAAAACTTGTACACGCTAGTAAGTAGGAACCAATGAATATAATGCTTTTCCATATATGTACGCATATGGGAGAAACTTAATTCAATACAGGTTTTGGTCCATCCACTATTGTTAACATATCAATTGTAGTGGGACTCGGAATCGAGGGTTGTTGGACTTGTTGGCATGATGAATGAGAATACCACACCATAGGACAGAAACCTCAAAAATATGCATCACCAAAGTTGTTTTGGCCCAACTTACATGCCCACCTCTTCTGCCACTGGAGCCCACGCTTCACCATCAATCCGAGATACAAAACCAGCGCAGCATGACTCAATTTGCCTAGACAGACTTGGGCGAAAATTAAACTTTTTTTCTAATCCAAAAACTTGTACACGCTTGTAAGTGGGAACCAATGAATATAATGCTTTTCCATATATGTAGGCCGATGGGAGAAACGTAATTCAATACAGGTTTTGATCCATCCACTATTGTTAACATATCAATTGTTGTGGGCCTCGGAATCGAGGTTGGTTGGACTTGTTGGTAAGATGAACGAGAAAACAATATGCATCACCAAAGTTGCTTTGGCTCAACTTACATGCCCTCCTCTTCTGCCACTTGAGCCCATGCTTCGGCATCAGTCCGAGATACAAAACCAACGGAGCATGACTTAGTTTGCCCCGACTGAAGAGGGCGAAAATTAAACTTTTTCCTAATCTGAAAATTTGTACACGCTAGTAAGTAGGAACCAATGAATATAATGCTTTTCCATATATGTAGGCCGATGGGAGAAACTTAATTCAATACCAGTTTAAACCATCCACTTTTGTTAACATATCAATTGTTGTGGGACTCGGAATCGAGGGTTGTTGGACATGTTGGTATGATGAATTAGGAAACCAAACCGTAGGAACGAAACCTCAAAAATATGCATCGCCAAAGTTGTTTTGGCCCAACTTACATGCCTTCCTCTTCTCCCACTTGAGCCCAAGCTTTGGCATTAGCCCGAGATACAAAACCAACGCAGCATGACTCAGATTGCCTAGACTGAGAGGGCGAAAATTAAACTTTTTCCAAATCCAAAAACTGTACACACTCGTAAGTAAGAACCAATGAATATAATGCTTTTCCACACATGTAGGCCGATGGGAGAAACTTAATTCAATACCAGTTTTGATCCATCCACTGTTGTTAACATATCAATTGTTGTGGGACTTAGAATCGAGGTTGTTGGACTTGTTGGTATGATGAATGAGGAAACCACACCATAGGAATGAAACCTCAAAAATATGCATCACCAAAGTTGTTTTGGCCCAACTTACATGCCCTCCTCTTCTGCCACTTGAGCCCATGCTTCGGCATCAGGATGAGATACAAAACCAGCGCAGCATGACTCAGTTTGACTGGACTGAAGAGGGAGAAAATTAAACTTTTTCCTAATCCGAAAACTTGTACACGCTAGTAAGTAAAAACCAATGAATATAATGCTTTTCCATATATGTACGCCGATGGGAGAAACTTAATTCAATACAGGTTTTGTTCCATCCACTGTTGTTAACATATCATTTGTTGTGGGACTTGGAATCGAGGGTTGTTAGACTTGTTGGGAAGATGAATGAGAAAACTACACCATAGGAACGAAACCTCAAAAATATGCATCACCAAAGTTGTTTTGGCCCAACTTACATGCCCTCCACTTCTGCCACATGAGCCCACGCTTCGGCATCAGTCCGAGATACAAAACCAACGCAGCATGACTCAGTTTACCTAGACTGAAGTGGGCGAAAATTAAGCTTTTTCCTAATCCAAAAACTTGTACACGCTAGTAAGTAGGAACCAATGAATATAATGTTTTTCCATATATGTAGGCCGATGGGAGAAACTTAATTCAATACAGGTTGCGATCAGTCCACTTTTGTTAACATAGCAATTGTTGTGGGACTCAGAATCGAGGGTTGTTGGACATGTTGGTATGATGAATGAGGAAACCAGACCATAGGAAAAAAACTCCAAAATATGCATCACCAAAGTTGTTTTAGCCCAACTTACATGCCCTCCTCTTCTGCCATGTGAGCCCACGCTTCGGCATCAGTTCGAGATACAAAACCAACGCAGCATGACTTAGTTTGCCTATACTGAAGAGGGCAAAAATTAAACTTTTTCCTTATCCGAACACTTGTACACGCTAGTAAGTAGGAACCAATGAATATAATGTTTTTCCATATATGTAGGCCGATGGGATAAACTTAATTCAATACAGGTGTTGAACCATCCACTGTTGTTAACATATCAATTGTTGTGAGACTCGGAATCGAGGGTTGTTGGACTTGTTGGTATGATGAATGAGGAAACGACACCATAGGAAAGAAACCTCAAAAATATGCATCACCAAAGTTGTTTTGGCCTAACTTAAATGCCCTCATCTTCTGCCACCTGAGCCCAAGCTTCGGCATCAAGACGAGATACAAAACCAGCGCAGCATGACTCAGTTTGCCTAGACTGAAGAGGGCGAAAATTAAACATTTTCCTAATCCGAAAACTTGTACACGCTAGTAAATAAGAACCAATGAATATAATGCTTTTCCATATATGTAGGCCGGTGGAATAAACTTAATTAAATACCAGTTTTTATCCATCCACTGTTGTTAACATATCAATTGTTGTGGGACTCGGAATCGAGGGTTGTTGGACTTGTTGGTATGATGAATGAGGAAACCACACCATAGGAACGAAACCTCAAAAATATGCATCACCAAAGTTGTTTTGGCCCAACTTACATGCCCTCCTCTTCTGCCACTTGAGCCACGCTTCGGCATCAGGCCAAGATACAAAACCAGTGCAGCATGACTCAGTTTGCCTAGACTGAAGAGGGCAAAAATTAAACTTTTTTCAAATCAAAAAACTTGTACACGCTAGTAAGTAAGAACCAATGAATATAATGCTTTTCCATGTATGTAGGTCGACGAGAGAAACTAAATTCAATACAGGTTTTGCTCGATCCACAGTTTTTAACATATCATTTGTTGTGGGACTCAGAATCGAGGATTGTTGGACTTGCTGGGAAGATGAATGAGGAAACCACACCATAGGAACGAAACCTCAAAAATATGCATCACCAAAGTTGTTTTGGCCCAATTTACATGCCCTCCTTTTCTGCCACTTGAGCCCATGCTTCGGCATCAGTCCGAGAAACAAAACCAGTGCAGCATGACTCCGTTTGCCCAGACATAAGAGGGCGAAAATTAAACTTTTTCCTAATCCAAAAACTTGTACACGGTAGCAAGTAAGAACCAATGAATATAATGCTTTTCCATATATGTAGGCCGATGGGAGAATCTTAATTCAATACAGGTTTTGATCCATCCGCTGTTGTTAACATATCAAATGTTGTGGGACTCGGAATCGAGGGTTGTTGGACTTGTTGGGAAGATGAATGAGAATACCGCACCATAGGAACGAAACCTCAAAAATATGCATCACCAAAGTTGTTTTGTCCCAACTTACATGCCCTCCTCTTCTGCCACATGAGCCCACGCTTCAGCAACAGTACGAGATACAAAACCAATGCAGCATGACTCAGTTTGCCTAGACTGAAGAGGGCAAAAATTAAACTTTTTTCTAATCCAAAAATTTGTACACGCTAGTAAGTAAGAACCAATGAATATAATGCTTCTCCATATATGTAGGCCGATGGGAAAAACTTAATTCAATACCAATTTTGATCCATCCACTGTTGTTAACATATCAATTGTTGTGGGACTCAAAATCGAGGGTTGTTGGACTTGTTGCTATGATGAATGAGGAAACCACACCATAGGAACGAAACCTCAAAAATATGCACCACCAAAGTTGTTTTGGCCCAACTTACATGCCCTCCTCTTCTACCACTTGAGCCCATGCTTCGGCGTTAGGTCGAGATACAAAACCAGCTGTCACACCCCAAATTTTCTAATTTGGAATGTGACACTTTTGGCTTGAATTAATACAGTGAATTTCTTAAATATTTAAAATTTTGTCAAGCAGTTATATATTTGCATAGATATTTAGTGTAGGAAATAATTATTTTGTAAAGAGACCAAATATAATCTATGTTATAATAATATATGTGTTGCATTCATGCTGGTTCACATGATGTTTTTGAGTGATAAAGATTTTCTAAATGAGTTTAAACTACAAGTAACCTTTTCTGCAAACTTTCTAGATTTTCCTAGAAGCTTTTCTTGTTTTACGTAGAGCACAATCCATTTATTGGAATCTCTTAAGAACCTTTCCATGAGCTCCAAATATTTTATTTGGATTCATTAGGTCCAAAACTATATCTGGGATTTTTTTATCTAGAATTTTTTAGACCGTCGGGATATTTTTCGAACTTCAAGTATTGATCGTAGAATTATCTAGATTTATTTTTATTCTGAAAATAAATAATTCCGAATTTACTTGGGCTTTCTCCCTTTAAATATGCTGGAATTTTAATAAACCCCGAACGCCCATTTATGGGTTCTCTAATGGGCTTTAAACTCACTAAACCCATTAGTGAAGTTAGGAGATGTAAATCTATTAGTACCACCTTGCTAGTTGACGCGCATCTACCGGCTCTTCTCCCTATATAATAAACCCAACCCCTCCTCTAAGCGGCACATAAAAATATAGACTACTCTATGGAGGCCCGGAAGCTTGGGAGCCCTAAGATAGTCTATAGCTTTTCTCCGACTCCGATGGGTGTCTCTATTGCCGGTAAATTTCCTCTCCTCTAAATATTCAAGCAAAGTCTATTTCACCCCCTCCTTTCTTTCTTTTCCCTTTTGGCCTAAGTGCGAGTAGTGCAATGGCCTGCTCTTTCCTCTTTGTAGGCATGGCCTAAGCTGGGAAGCAGCCCAGTGGGTCCCACCATTTCCGCGTCTCCACGCACTCGGCCTATAGACGCTCCCTTTCTCTTCCCACCCCGGTCCCACATGTCAGTGACACCCGGTCCATGGACCGAGTCCACATCGCGCCCCACCGTTCCCTTTCCCTCTTCCCCGCGCCCACGCGGTAGGCGCGCTCTGCGCACCCAGCCCAAGGCCGCCAGCGCACTGGCCGCGCCGCGCCCTCGCCTAAAGGGTGAACACCCCGCGCCCCTCATGAACCTGGACGCACCCCCGTCTCCCTTCGCACTCGCCGCTCCACTGCTCGCTCTCTCGCGCACCTCTGCCTCCTTTCCCCAAGCGCGGAGCGCCGACCCACCATTGCCGCAAGCTCGGAGTCCGAGCTGCGCCGGCCGCTCCGCTGCTCCCCGAGCCTCCCGACCGCCGCCATTACAACCGCCTCCCCCTCCCGCGCCCAACGCGCTAGGCCTAGTCGTCTCCCTCCGCCTCCCCCTCCCAAGCGCAGAGTGCCCGCCGCCATCGCCGCCGCGGCGAGCTCACGGCACCCGCCGCCTCGAGCCACCTCCCACCCCGCCGACGCGCGCCTCGCACGGCCCGCGCCTCCCTCCATCTTCCACGCACGGTCTCGCCGCTCGCCCTCGCCTCTATCACCCTTCCCTAAGAGCGCACCCCACGGCCGCCATTGCCACCGGCCCTTCACCGTGGACAACCCTCCTCCGGCCTTGCCCTCGCCTCCACGATACCGCCATCGGGACCGTCGCGCCGCCGCGCAACTCCCAAGCCTAACGGCGACCCCTCCCGTGCCATACCTCGCCGGAATCGAGCCGCGTCACCGCGCCCCGCCGCGCCGTCGCCTTCTCGGTTCGCCGCCGCCGCTCGCCTCTACTCTTCACCGCCGGCGACGACATCTAGCCCACGGTGTCCACTGTAGTGCCGGCCACCTCCTCAAATCGAGTCGGCTCCAAGTTTCCCCCTCCACGCTCCGGCGCGAGCGCGCGAACGCCGGCCGCCGCGCGAGGATTTTCCCCGGCCGAAGGTAGAAGAAGAACGTGTGTTTTGCAAAAACCCCCTTCCCGTATTACTTATTGCATCACTATTTACTCTGTCTTGGATAATTTGTGAAAACACCTCTGGATCTATTAGAGTTTTGTACTTTAACCCGAGCCCTGGTATTTTGCAGATCTAACCTCAGGTTTTAGGAGATTCTCATGCACTGTGCACTAAGTCAGGATAATCTTCTGATCTAGCCCCTGAGGTATACGGTTAATTACGTTCAAGCCCTCGGTCTATGAGTTTTTCCATTTAAATTCATTTATATTGAGCTGTGAACTTTGAAAAATCATAACAATTCAAAGAAAAATCCAAAATGGACAAACTTAGCGGCTATGGACTCCTCTTGAGTAGATCTACATGATAGGTAAGGTGTGAAAAGTCTGTTTTGCCCCTGGTTTAATGCATGCATGGTGTAGGTAAATAAATGGTAAAAATAGACCAAATGAACTCCAAAAATTATGAAACTTGGACAGTAGCTTTGTTATGGCATCTACGTACTGTGTGATTTTTGGTAGCCCTAGCATTGACTGTTTAATTACTGTTTTGCCCTATGCATGTAGTTTGTGTATTTATTTGACCTGGAAAATGAAGGCTACATAAAGTGTGCTCAAATATGACCTCTGGTATTTTTCATGTGCTTTATACAGTATGAATAGCTTGCGGGTAAAGTTTGAAGCCTTGCATGTTGAGTTTAAATGGTGATTTGAAAATGACAAAATGACACCTGCTTAACTAAATAAAATGAGAAAGTGGTTCTCGGATGCATAGTTAATTCTACGAAAAATCTGGTGTGCTACTAGTGTGATAGGGAGTCTAGAAAGTATTTTTGGAAGGTTCATTAACACTGTTTATTAGTGCATCTTAATTTGCATAAGATAAATATATGGAAAATAGGTGTCATATTAAACTATGGATTTTGTGCTTGCTGATTTTTGTATATGATGTTCATGCCATGAAATGCTTGCTGTAGAAATTTTAAGTCCAGAAACCATTCCGATAAATTATGAAAAATCTAAGAACTATAGGGCTGGTAACTTGCTGGAATTTTAATAAATTAATTATAAATTGGTTGTAGCTGAAATTTTGGCAGTAGCACTACAAAGTATGTGTCTACATGTGGTAAAAATTTGAGAGCAATTTGAGTTGTCTAACTACATGAACTCATGAGTGCATTATATTCATAAAGGCGCTTTCAAGTGACAACTTCATTTCATTTGATAGGCACTGTGTACACATATAACACACTAACTTCTGATAACTTCAAAGATAAAATATGGTGATGGTTTGTACGATTTCTTAGTGATGGGCTGTATGATTTCTTAGCAAAGTCGTTAAGTTTTCTCATTATGGGAGGTATTTAACTAAGATTACCCGAACCCATTCTTCATAAACTGCTTGATCATGCATCATATACCATTGACACCTCCTACATACATTTGCAACACGTTGTACTCTTGTTTGCACTATGTCATGCATATAACACTATATCATATACATGCATTTGCGTTCTCTTGCACTCACTAGCATTTTATCATGCATATAGACCCGCGTGCAAGAAGCTATCAACTCAGGAGAAACCAGTGATCAAGGAACCGGACGACAGGCTATATCCGAAGCAAGAAGACGAAGGGTCGCTGATTAAATCCGTCCCTGCTTCAAGGGGTTGCCTGGGGCAAAGCCTCACGACCCGGCAAACTAACATAGTTTAGTTTGTTGGTTTTCTTAAGAACAATTAAAGGTAGGCAGGACCATGATTTCTCCCAGCTAATACAAATCTTGTTGATGTTTACGCATATGCATTAGGAGTTGATTGAAACCAACTGTATTAGACTTCCTGGCCGCCCTGGCCCTAGCACCTATAAGTAAAGTTCGTAAGACGAGTGCCTAGATTTCTAGGTGCGAGTAGACACGAGTGATTATACTCGTCTCGTAGGTACGACTTTACAAGGTGACAGAAATCTCACTTGTGGAAGTTATTATATTTGCTTATGTTTTAAATGGAGACCGGGCGGAGATTTTATGAGTTATTTATTGTTCATGGTATCGTGCACTGGACTCCGCCCGAGTCGCATAAGGCCCGTCCGTCGTTCGTCTGCTGATTGGCATAATATTGCTAGAGTGCTTATCCAGGACATGGGCCTGGTGAAAGTCTTACTTGTGCCATCCGAAGAACAGAGACAGACTTCTATTGTGACACCTTGCGGAGCTTGTAGTCGAGGGAGGTTTAACCCGACGTTACCGTGGTATCGCTCCTAAGGCGGCACAACCTGGGAACAACAGAAGGATTGAATCGAACTTGGGATGGGACAAGTGGAGATGCGGAATATATGTGTGGAACGCGATGGCTAAATATACCCCTGGCATTTCTAGTTATTCCCGGGAATATAAAAATCGATTCGAATCGCTGATGCTCACCAGGTGTGAGAATGACAAATATCACTGTCGGGCAACATAGTAATAACTGTAACATGCTGTTTATTAAGTCACGTTTTTGTATATAACCATGATTGGATGTGTGTGTTTCGTCCCTCTATTCATGGTGTTTCCCATCCACTGCTAGGAGATCGATGGACTTGGGAGATGCTTTGAGGTCGAGGGAGGGCTGACCCTACGTACTGTGGTATCGCTCCTGAGACGGCTACTCCCAAGGGGTTGGATGGAAGCGCTATGAATCTTGGGACGGAACATGTGTTCATGTTTACTTTTCTGCAAGTATTTACTTTATGATATAAAGGATCTTCATGATTAATGGATAGCAGCTGTCAAATCCTGCTATCTTATGTCCACATGACTTTATTTAAGAATCAACAGCTAAGGATCCACATGATTAGTAAGCATGCTTTGCGTCAGCCGTAAGCCCCGTCCATTAAGTCCTACTGAGTAATTAGTACTCAGGGTTTGCCCCCACTTTTGGATTACAGGTACTGGCGACATCTGGATAGCTGTGTTGGAGGTGGTAGTACCGGTGGGCTCGGTCTACTATGAAATGTATTTGACTTCTTATATTTGTAAATCCGGTCTACTATTCTCTATTTCAACTGCCTGTGATGATGTAATTGTTGTGGCTCTTTCGAGAGTCGGATGTGTTTGATGTCGGTTCCTCTGGGAATGGTGTTATCGAGAGCCGAAGTACTCTCGACGGACTACCGGGTTTAGTCTGGCCTAAGTGCACTGCGAGCCAGAGGTGGCAGGTGTGCTTAGTCTGGATTAAGCAGGGCGATTCCGCCACACTTCATTCAATACAGGTTTTAGTCCATCCACTATTGTTAACATATCAATTGTTGTGGGACTCGGAATCGAGGTTTGTTGGATTTGTTGGTAAGATGAAAGAGGAAACCACACCAAAGGAACGAAACCTCAAAAATATGCATCACCAAAGTTGTTTTGGCTCAACTTACATGCCCTCCTCTTCTGCCACTTGAGCCCACCCTTCGGCATCGGGACGAGATACAAAACCAGCGCATAATGACTCAGTTTGCCTAGACTGAAGAGGGCGAAAATTAACCTTTTTCCTAATTCAAAACCTTGTACACGCTAGTAAGTAGGAACCAGTTAATATAATGCTTTTCCATATATGTAGGCCAATGGGAGAAACTTAATTCAATACAGGATTTGGTCCATCCACTATTGTTAACATATGATTTGTTGTGGGACTTGAAATCAAGGGTTGTTGGACTTGTTGGGAAGATGAATAAAGAAACCACACCATAGGAACAAAACTTCAAAAATATGCATCACCAAAGTTGTTTTGGCCCATCTTACATGCCCTCCTCTTCTGCCACTTGAGTCGACGCTTCGGCGTCAGGCTGAGATACAAAACCAGCGCAGCACGACTCAGTTTTCATAGACTAAAGAGGGAAAAGATTAAACTTTTTCCTAATCCGAAAACTTGTACACGCTAGTAAGTAGGAACCAATGAATATAATGCTTTTCCATATATGTAGGCCGATGGGAGAAACTTAATTCAATACAGGTTTTGGTCCATCCACTATTGTTAACATATCAATTGTTGTGGGACTCGGAATCGAGGGTTGTTGGACTTGTTGGCATGATGAATGAGAATACCACACCATAGGACAGAAACCTCAAAAATATGCATCACCAAAGTTGTTTTGGCCCAACTTACATGCCCAACTCTTCTGCCACTTGAGCCCACGCTTCAGCATCAATCCGAGATATAAAACCAGCGCAGCATGACACAATTTGCCTAGACAGACTTGGGCGAAAATTAAACTTTTTTCTAATCCAAAAACTTGTACACGCTTGCAAGTAGGAACCAATGAATATAATGCTTTTCCATATATGTAGGCCGATGGGAGAAACGTAATTCAATACAGGTTTTGATCCATCCACTATTGTTAACATATCAATTGTTGTGGGCCTCGGAATCGAGGTTGGTTGGACTTGTTGGTAAGATGAACGAGAAAACAATATGCATCACCAAAGTTGCTTTGGCTCAACTTACATGCCCTCCTCTTCTGCCACTTGAGCCCATGCTTCGGCATCAGTCCGAGATACAAAACCAACGCAGCATGACTTAGTTTGCCCCGACTGAAGAGGGCGAAAATTAAACTTTTTCCTAATCTGAAAATTTGTACACGCTAGTAAGTAGGAACCAATGAATATAATGCTTTTCCATATATGTAGGCTGATGGGAAAAACTTAATTCAATACCAGTTTAAACCATCCACTTTTGTTAACATATCAATTGTTGTGGGACTCGGAATCGAGGGTTATTGGACATGTTGGTATGATGAATTAGGAAACCAAACCGTAGGAAGGAAACCTCAAAAATATGCATCGCCAAAGTTGTTTTGGCCCAACTTACATGCCTTCCTCTTCTCCCACTTGAGCCCAAGCTTTGGCATTAGCCCGAGATACAAAACCAACGCAGCATGACTCAGATTGCCTAGACTGAGAGGGCGAAAATTAAACTTTTTCCAAATCCGAAAACTGTACACACTCGTAAGTATGAACCAATGAATATAATGCTTTTCCATACATGTAGGCCGATGGGAGAAAGTTAATTCAATACCAGTTTTGATCCATCCACTGTTGTTAACATATCAATTGTTGTGGGACTCAAAATCGAGGTTGTTGGACTTGTTGGTATGATGAATGAGGAAACCACACCATAGGAATGAAACCTCAAAAATATGCATCACCAAAGTTGTTTTGGCCCAACTTACATGCCGTCCTCTTCTGCCACTTGAGCCCATGCTTCGGCATCAGGATGAGATACAAAACCAGCGTAGCATGACTCAGTTTGACGGGACTGAAGAGGGAGAAAATTAAACTTTTTCCTAATCCGAAAACTTGTACACGCTAGTAAGTAAAAACCAATGAATATAATGCTTTTCCATATATGTACGCCGATGGGAGAAACTTAATTCAATACAGGTTTTGTTCCATCCACTGTTGTTAACATATCATTTGTTGTGGGACTCGGAATCGAGGGTTGTTGGACTTGTTGGAAAGATGAATGAGAAAACTACACCATAGGAACGAAACCTCAAAAATATGCATCACCAAAGTTGTTTTGGCCCAACTTACATGCCCTCCACTTCTGCCACATGAGCCCACACTTCGGCATAAGTCCGAGATACAAAAGCAACGCAGCATGACTCAGTTTGCCTAGACTGAAGTGGGCGAAAATTAAGCTTTTTCCTAATCCAAAAACTTGTACACGCTAGTAAGTAGGAACCAATGAATACAATGTTTTTCCATATATGTAGGCCGATGGGAGAAACTTAATTCAATACAGGTTGCGATCAGTCCACTATTGTTAACATAGCAATTGTTGTGGGACTCAGAATCGAGGGTTGTTGGACATGTTGGTATGATGAATGAGGAAACCACACCATAGGAAAAAAACCTCCAAAATATGCATCACCAAAGTTGTTTTAGCCCAACTTACATGCCCTCCTCTTCTGCCATGTGAGCCCACGCTTCGGCATCAGTTCGAGATACAAAACCAACGCCGCATGACTCAGTTTGCCTATACTGAAGAGGGCAAAAATTAAACTTTTTCCTTATCCGAACACTTGTACACGCTAGTAAGTAGGAACCAATGAATATAATGCTTTTCCATATATGTAGGCCGATGGGAGAAACTTAATTCAATACAGTTGTTGAACCATCCACTGTTGTTAACATATCAATTGTTGTGGGACTCGGAATCGAGGGTTGTTGGACTTGTTGGTATGATGAATGAGGAAACGACACCATAGGAAAGAAACCTCAAAAATATGCATCACCAAAGTTGTTTTGGCCCAACTTAAATGCCCTCATCTTCTGCCACTTGAGCCCAAGCTTCGGCATCAGGACGAGATACAAAACCAGCGCAGCATGACTCAGTTTGCCAAGACTGAAGAGGGCGAAAATTAAACATTTTCCTAATCCGAAAACTTGTACACGCTAGTAAATAAGAACCAATGAATATAATGCTTTTCCATATATGTAGGCCGGTGGAATAAACTTAATTAAATACCAGGTTTTATCCATCCACTGTTGTTAACATATCAATTGTTGTGGGACTCGGAATCGAGGGTTGTTGGACTTGTTGGTATGATGAATGAGGAAACCACACCATAGGAACGAAACCTCAAAAATATGCATCACCAAAGTTGTTTTGGCCCAACTTACATGCCCTCCTCTTCTGCCACTTGAGCCACGCTTCGGCATCAGGCCAAGATACAAAACCAGTGCAGCATGACTCAGTTTGCCTAGACTGAAGAGGGCAAAAATTAAACTTTTTCCTAATCAAAAAACTTGTACACGCTAGTAAGTAAGAACCAATGAATATAATGCTTTTCATGTATGTAGGCCGACGAGAGAAACTAAATTCAATACAGGTTTTGCTCGATCCACAGTTTTTAACATATCATTTGTTGTGGGACTCGGAATCGAGGGTTGTTGGACTTGCTGGGAAGATGAATGAGGAAACCACACCATAGGAACGAAACCTCAAAAATATGCATCACCAAAGTTGTTTTGGCCCAATTTACATGCCCTCCTCTTCTGCCACTTGAGCCCACGCTTCGGCATCAGTCCGAGATACAAAACCAGTGCAGCATGACTCCGTTTGCCCAGACATAAGAGGGCGAAAATTAAACTTTTTCCTAATCCAAAAACTTGTACACGGTAGCAAGCAGGAACCAATGAATATAATGCTTTTCCATATATGTAGGCCGATGGGAGAAACTTAATTCAATACAGGTTTTGATCCTTCAACTGTTGTTAACATATCAAATGTCGTGGGACTCGGAATCGAGGGTTGTTGGACTTGTTGGGAAGATGAATGAGAATACCGCACCATAGGAACGAAACCTCAAAAATATGCATCACCAAAGTTGTTTTGGCCCAACTTACATGCCCTCCTCTTCTGCCACGTGAGCCCACGCTTCGGCAACTGTCCGAGATACAAAACCAATGCAGCATGACTCAGTTTGCCTAGACTGAAGAGGGCAAAAATTAAACTTTTTCCTAATCCAAAAACTTGTACACGCTAGTAGGTAGGAACCAATGAATATAATGCTTTTCCATATATGTAGGCTGATGGGAGAAACTTAATTCAATACAGGTTTTGATCTGTCCACTGTTGTTAACATATCAATTGTCGTGGGACTCGGAATCGAGGGTTGTTGGACATGTTGGTATGATGAATGTGGAAACCACACCATAGGAAAGAAATCTCAAAAATATGCATCACCAAAGTTGTTTTGGCCCGGCTTACATGCCCCCATCTTCTGCCACTTGAGCCCACACTTCGGCATCAGGACGAGATACAAAACCAGCGCAGCATGACACAGTTTGCCTAGACTGAAGAGGGCGAAAATTACACTTTTTCCTAATCCAAAAACTTGTACACGCTAGTAAGTAAGAACCAATGAATATAATGCTTCTCCATATATGTAGGGCGATGGGAGAAACTTAATTCAATACCAGTTTTGATCCATCCACTGTTGTTAACATATCAATTGTTGTGGGACTCAAAATCGAGGGTTGTTGGACTTGTTGCTATGATGAATGAGGAAACCACACCATAGGAACGAAACCTCAAAAATATGCATCACCAAAGTTGTTTTGGTCCAACTTACATGCCCTCCTCTTCTACCACTTGAGCCCATGCTTCGGCATTAGGCCGAGATACAAAACCAGCTGTCACACCCCAAATTTTCCAATTTGGAATGTGACACTTTTGGCTTGAATTAATACAGTGAATTTCTTAAATATTTAAAATTTTGTCAAGCAGTTATATATTTGCATAGATATTTAGTGTAGGAAATAATTATTTTGTAAAGAGTCCAAATATAATCTATGTTATAATAATATATGTGTTGCATTCATGCTGGTTCACATGATGTTTTTGAGTGATAAAGATTTTCTAAATGAGTTTAAACTACAAGTAACCTTTTCTGGAAACTTTCTAGATTTTCCTAGAAGCTTTTCTTGTTTTACGTAGAGCACAATCCATTTATTGGAATCTCTTAAGAACCTTTCCATGAGCTCCAAATATTTTATTTGGGTTCATTAGGTCCAAAACTATATCTGGGATTTTTTTATCTAGAATTATTTAGACCGTCGGGATATTTTTCGAACTTCAAGTATTGACCGTAGAATTATCTAGATTAATTTTTATTCCGAAAATAAATAATTCCGAATTTACTTGGGCTTTCTCCATTTAAATATGCTGGAATTTTAATAAACCCCGAACGCCCATTTATGGGTTCTCTAATGGGCTTTAAACTCTCTAAACCCATTAGTGAAGTTAGGAGTTGTAAATCTATTAGTACCACCTTGCTAGTTGACGCGCATCTACCGGCTCTTCTCCCTATATAATAAACCCAACCCCTCCTCTAAACGGCACATAAAAATATAGACTACTCTATGGAGGCCCGGAAGCTTGGGAGCCCTAAGATAGTCTATAGCTTTTCTCCGACTCCGATGGGTGTCTCTATTGCCGGTAAATTTCCTCTCCTCTAAATATTCAAGCAAAGTCTATTTCACCCCCTCCTTTCTTTCTTTTCCCTTTTGGCTTAAGCTGGGAAGCAGCCCCTGCTCTGAAGCGTCCCAGCCCTTAAGCAGGACTAAAATGTGTATTGTTACCATTCCCAAGAGTTATGGTAACCACATTTGTTCATCAGTTGAGTACAGATCCGTCCTAACGGGACAGACCAAACGGGGCGCAGCCCGAAAACACAGCAGCGGAAACTCTTTAAAAGCGCGACCCAAACTTTCCCACAACAGCACAGTTGGGAAGCAGGCCGTAACCCTCACACGTCCATGGTCTTCTTTGCTCTGTAAACCAACAACAAAGCAAGGGTGAGTACATACGTACTCCGCAAGTCCACCTTCTTCCATAGGAAGGGGGATATAAGCTATTATTACATGCAAGATATATCTGGAGCTGAAGGTAAATTTGCAGTAAAACATTTGATATGCAGGGTTCCTTAGTTCTCAGTTTTAATTGAGAAAACATCTTTATCCCAAAAGAGGTTGCCACTGGACTTGCCGGTCCATCGCGGCTCGTGGCACGCATGCCATCACATTTTCCACACACACACCTCCTCGGCAACCGCAGCTGCCTCAAAACCATCATTTTGATCCCATCCCAACCCACATTTTATAAGAAGCTAGTTCCGAAACCAAGCCGTAACTCGTTTGTCCATACCCGTGGACAGCGGACTATCATGATAGATTTAATTATACTCTGGCCAGAGATGCGCACTTTACCCACAAGTTTGGTCCAGGTACTCATGATCAGTGAGCCCCTTTCCGCTCGCCGGTTCTTCCCCCGCAAGGCGCCCCCAGACATCAGCCATGAGAGAAGCGGGACCACCTGTTGCTCAGACCCGCAGCCACGCAACTGTCGACCCCTGACCGCAGCCATGCGACCGCGCCCATTTCCCAATCTCTCATGCATCCCAGCACACCGGCTTACGCCTAGTTTGTCCAAAGCGAGTTCTAACCGAGGGTTGCCACATACAACCTCGAGTGGTTGCACTAAATGAGTTAGGCGAGATGAAACGTCAAATCGGTCCTTCAGGGTAGAGCTCCCACAACTGCTCATCAACTGAGCCAACACCAGCCCGGCCCTCGCAACAAGGACCGGACACCGGGGCATCCGTGATAACGTATCCCCGGGGTTTCTACCCCGTAGTGGCTTCAACAACCGAAGTCGTCTGCCAGGGTCTTACCCCATGTTTTACTGAAAACATCCGTCCAACCCAACACCATATTCCCATCATTTTCATCAATATTAATGTATATAATTGAGTGAGCGATCCACCTAAGCGCACTACATCTAAAGTGGCTCGGGAGGTTATATCCTACTATGTTTACCTTAGCCAGCAAAACATGCAAGTTTTATCGTTATGCAAGGCAATAGGATGTGTATATAAAAACTGGGTAATTTATGCATCAAGTGATGATTCCAGTGGACTTGCATTCATTTTCGTCGAGGTAGCCGGTACGAGGGTCGTTGCACCATTAAACTCCTGTTCCGGTCTCTGAGTTAGCCATTTCAGAGACGGAACCGAGCGGCTCTCCGAGAAAGCCTACACGTACAGACAGGCAAAACACACCAAATCATGGTACAATCTGAGCTCGTCATGATATGGGTTTTGTGGAGCTAAAGATATCCTTATGGTTTGGCATGTAAATAGAGCGGGAGTCAAACGGATAAATGGCACATTTGGCCCCCTTTTAGGTATCAAGAGTTTGATCTTTAGAGCCATCCATGCCGGGCTCATGGGACGGATTTTCCGGCAGCATGAGGACAGCATGTCAGCAATAAAGATAAATTTCGGAAGAAGGGGAAAGACGACACGGGCCAGCTCTGGCGCGTGCGGTCCAACTCTTCCTTCCGGTTGGGCTCGGTCTACTCTCGCAGCGCGATGGGCTTACATCGCGGTGAGGGAGAGAACGACGAACTCGGGCGGTGCCAACCATCCCCTCCTGTCGTCCGCATTACGGGGACAGGGGTAGAGTTTGACAACCGTCCGGTTCGGTTCAACCAAACCGGGTCTTCAGTGAACCGATCGGCGAGGGCGGAACTAACGCACAAGTGGCTTGCCACAGGTGCCCTAGTCCCGTCGTCGCGGGTCGACCCAAAATGACGTAGACCGTGAATCTTCGTGTGTTGTGGACGGCAGAGTGTGTGGGAACATTATAAAAAGTACATGAATAGATAGAGCTTGATTTACAGAGTATTTTGGTACAAGAATCACATAAATCGGAGCTAGAACGGAAAAGATACGGGGTATTTTGTGTCAAGGGGTAGATATGAACTTTCTGGATAGCTCAGGGGGTAGGAATAAACTTTTGCTTGGCGACTTTGATTCTGGCCCGAGGGGAAAGCACTTGGGCCCGGAGAAAGGATTCGGCCCATGGGGCCCTTCTTCTTTTCTTCTTTTTCCCACTTCGGCCCGGCCTCTGCTCTTGGCCCACGCGCACACAGGGGCCAACGGGCCGGCCCATGTGGCGCAGGCAACAGAGGTGGCCCGGGCGCGAGCGAGCGAGCGGCTCGGCTCGGCCGGCCGACGCCCCTGCCTCGACGCGTCGGAGCGCGCGTGCTTGCCGGAGTTCGCCGGGGAAGCTGCTCCCGGCCTCCGCTCGCGGGGCCGAGAGTACCGGTGCGACGCGGGGAGTGGCGCGGGTCCGTCCGCGGGACTCCGGGTGTGAGGGGAGGCGCGGAGCGTGGGCGTCCACGGACGCCGAGGGTCGCGGCCGCGGGTGCTCGTGGGGAGCCTCGCCGGAGCGACTGAGGAACAAAAGGAAGTGGGGCGGAAGTAGAAGGAGATGGTGTGGTGCTCTCTGTGCAACGAATTGGACCTAGGTGGCCCATGGGCGGGGAATTTGGTGGTGCGGCGTCGCGGCCTTGCTTGCGGCGAGCGGCGCGAGAGAGAGCAGGGGGAAGGGCTCGGGATGGAGGAGGCAGCGTCGGCGCGGCTCGTCGAGGCGAGCGGCGCGGGCGGCACCAGCGGGGGAAGGGGGAAGGAGAGCTCGCGTCGGGCGGCTCCGGGTCGTGGCGAACTGAGGCCGGCCGAGGCGAAGAGGGGGAGAGCCGCGCGGGGAGGAAGAGCTCGGCGCCTTTCATAGGCGCGGCGATGAGTGGCGGCCGGTGTCATCGGGCGCGGCGTGCGCTGTCATGGCGCGTGTGGATGCGGTGGTAGGGGCCGGGTACGGGGAGCACCGGAGCAACGAGCGGCTGGCGGGGAGCGGCACGGCGCGCGGGTCGCGTGTGGAGTGCGAGTGGGCGTGGCGCGGCGCGTCACGGGATGGCCCGGGCAGGAGGCGTCGACGCGGAGGCGCGTGGCGACGCGAGGCGCGGCGCTGTCCGGGGTCCGGTACGGCGTCGGGGCGCGGTGGCATGGCGCGCGACGCACGGCGCGCGTGCGCGGCGCGGCGAGCAGGGAAGGGGAAAGGAGGAGGGTGAGCGGCCGATGGGCCGTTCGGCCGGGGCCGGGAAAAGGAGAAAGAGAGAGGGGGGGCAGGCAGGCCAGCCCGAGAGGGAGGAAGGAGAGGCAGGCGGGCCGAGAGAGGGGAGAGGGGTGTGGATTTCGGCCCGAGAGGGAGAGAGAAAGAAGAGGCTTTTCCATTTTCCAGATTTGAATTTGAACTAGGATTTGGAGAGGAAATTGAATGAATTTTGGAGAAACTTGAGAAGAGATCATGGAGGATATTTGGGATGATTTTTGGTTGAGCTCAGAAAGGTACACTTGCACTCAAACAAACAAGTTTTCTAAATTCATTTTGAATTAAGGGGGGGAGATTAGAGGGTAATTTGTTAGGGTAAATTTCCGAGGTATTACAAACCTACCCCACTTAAAGAAATCTCGTCCCCGAGATTAGGGTAGAAGGGTTTATAGGGATAGCTTTACTTCAGCTAAACGACTTCTGCTTACAACTGAAACTCGAACCTTGTACAAACGGGAGATGGAATTTCAACAACAAACAGCTCTTGCTTCTTCGGTAAGGATGGATGAAGTTTCTGCTTGAAGCAACTTCAACTTCTGCTTTTCCACGGCTTTCCCTTGTTTGGTTACTTGTTTCTTCTTTGGGAATTTGCCGTGCAAACCTTCCACATACAAAGAGATATTTCTATCTCCTTCATCTCATGCACTTGGAAGGTTGCTCTGGCCGGTAACGGCAGGCAGTGGCATGCACTGGCAACTCATGCATCATCCAGAAATTTGCATGCCTCAACTTTCTGGATCTTCCTTCATCAGGACTAGCAGAAGGGAGATTACCCCACTTAAAAGGATTAAAGTACCCTCTAAGCGGATTAATATCCTTTCTGGAAGCGGGGAGTTGCCGGGGAAGAAGCGGTCATTTGGGATAGACTTCTTCATGTTACTTTTCTTTTTATCCCAAGCGCTTCTGGTTACTTTTCTCTTTATCCCAAGCACCTTTTCTCTTATTTTCTGGCTTGCTTCTTGGAGCTTCTTCATCTTGGGCTGCTTTATTAGCAGGGAGCTTCTTCTTGCTTCTTCTCTGCCCGTGAGAGAGTGACTAACCGGAGGAGGATTAGGAGGCATAGAACGAAGATCCCAGCAAAGACTATGTAGCGAAGTGGAAGGCAAGCTCTAGTTTCTGGGTTCATAGCCCCGGGAGATTTTGGCGGGGGGATGTGAGTAGTAGGGCTTATTCTAAGTAGACAATCTCACAGACGACTGTCTCTTTGGGGGTGGAGAACAAAAGGGTTGCTATCCGAAAGGAGACTTTGATTATATTGACGAGGATGATCAATCGAATGAGAAGGACAAGAAGGGTTCCCAAACTCATCGGTTTTGGGTGGTTTGGACTGATCTTTCTCGTTTTGCTCTCAAGGGAGGGTTTGATGAATCTTCCCACAAAAATAAAAGGAATGTGATGAAAATGAGTAGGGCAGTGGCGTAAAAACCAAATAGAATTTGCCCTATCCAAGAATCATCAATCATCTGTTGTTGGAGGGGGGAGTGTGCTGAGCTTGTTCTGCGGAGGTGGACGAAGAGTGATGCCCGAGGATGGGCTTTTATAGACGCGTGGGAGAGCGGTGGTTGCGGTGGGTGACTACGTACCGAGGTGACATGAACGGTGGAGAGGGAGTGGGATACACGCGGCAGCATGCATGCGAGGGTGTAGGGGCCGGTTTCGGTCGGCAGCAGCGCGGGGGTGCACTGCTAAAGCGGTGAGCGGGGCACATGCATGCCTGCACGGCGGCAAAGGCAAGTGGGTGGCGGGGGCAGGCGCAGTGGGTGCGGCGAAAAGACAGGAGTGGCAGCTGATAAGGCGGGGAGACGAAGGCAGTGGGAATACGAGAGCGTCGGGGAACTGTAGCATGCACAGTTCGCTTAGAGACTGTAGTACGTAATGTCTTATCCGGTTTTTCCCTTTTTTTTTTCCAGGGCACTATTTCCTTTCACTGTGTACACTTTATCCCCTCGTTTGCCGTTGCTTGTATTGTGCTTTCATGGACACACTGTTGTTGCATGCCGACTGCACTGATTGGTTTGAACAAGGCTTCTTGTAGACGTTTTGCTTCTCTTTAGCAGACGGTTTTTTTGAGGTAAGAAGGGGAAGCAGGGATAAGAGTTAGGTCTACAAATGATGTGTTCCTTATTAGCAAAACTTCACAAACAGAAACTACAAACACAAGGATGAACACGCTAATGCGGCTACTCGCGCAGGACACCTTTCAACTTTTGAGGATTGGAGGCTTGATTCTGCACTGGAGGCTGATGGCTGGATCCTTCTCCTGGACATGAGAGTGTCAAGAATGCACCCATGCTAGTTTTATCTTCTCGTCTGTTGAGGTCTTCTGGGTTCTTATCACTGGTCTGCATGTGATTGAGCAGGAGGGCCTGAAAACTTCCAAGATGACTCAGTATTGGTTGGTTAGGAGGGTTTGAACTTCCTGCCATCATGGGGTTCTGTATTTCTCCTTGAGGTGGGTGGCGAGGACCGGACATGGCCCTTACCCTTACTCCATGACTGAGAGGGGAGTCTGTTACTAATCCTGGATGCATCCACGCCCTCTTATACTTGACCAACTCTCTTTCTGTGTCTTGGTGTCGGTCTACCAACCTGTCATGCAGGCGGCTCAGTTTTTCATACTCGTCGTCCAAGGCGAGCAGATACTGGACCAGGTAGGCTAGGGTAGGATCTCTGGACTTCTTGATCTCTGTCAAGATTGCTGTCCTCTTAATCCAAGTACTAGCACGTTGGTTCACTGGTGGAAAGAACCTCATAGGGCTGCTTTGTACTGCCCCATGGTAGGTCGAGCATAACCTTTTTATTGCCCCACGAGCGGCAATGTGGCTGGCTTCTAAGAATCCGTTGCCGATGGCTCTGCAGTACCAACCGTTGAGATTGAGGTTCTCTCTGATATAAAGTGTGACGGTCCATCCTCGTTCTTCCCTTTCGGGGAATGCTAACCCGCAGTACTCCGGGTATCCTGGAATACTGAGGTACCGCATGGTATCTCTTAGCAGCTTGGGAAAGCCACTTTCTTCCCGGCAGCAGCTGACATGGGTGACACCTTCCATCTGAACGAAACACGCAGGACTCGGCTTAACACTAGCACAACAAAAAAAAACAAAAAGCTACAACACTGACAACCATAACACTACAACACATGTAGTCTACACGATCTACCCTCACAGGGTGCTAACCTAAGTGGAACAAAACTCCACTACCCACATGTAAGAGGGGAGCTGGGTACAACTAACTATGGACCACACGGCTTCATTCCCGGAGGGCACTGGTGACTTCATCCGGGGATGACTCCCTTGATCTGGCGTTGAGGAGCTCTGGCGGCCAGACGATTGAGTCTTCTTCCTTGCAGGATGTGGCTGAGCTGGAGGGCTCTGGGGTAGATTCCGCAAGAGGAGACGCAGCTCGCGTCCTCAGCAGTTCTTCCCAAGGCAGCTCACTGAGCAAAACAGGACTTGGTGGTGGAGCTCTTGGGCTTTCTACGGACAGGGGGGAAGTTGGTGCAGCTTCTAGGGTTTCTGCTAGCTCTGGTGAAGGAACTGGGGAGAGCTCTGGGTGATCTGGCTCACCCTCCTCAACTGGTATGCCTTCTAGGATCGGAACTCCATTGATGAGGTCTCCGACCTTTCTCTTCTTTATAGGCGTGGGGATGCCTATGAGCGTTGGAGGTTGCTTGGCCATGGCTGCTTGTATTGGGGCAGTTCTTGAGTTCTTCTGGCCTTCTGGTGGGCTTTTAAACACTTTGCCGGCGTGTCTGGGGCTGAATCCTTGTGTCCTTTTCCAGACAGCAGACACGGCGTTAGGCACCGCTCACTGTGTTGCACTGATTCAGAGGGGCTCTGCATGCACGGTCCCCTGTCCACTGTGCTGCACTGCAAGGCCTTTCAAGGCAAGGGAGGCGGGGAACACAAGGAGGGTCACTTCCTTGTTTCCCGGTGCACGTCACGGTCATCCATAGGGTAGGGTGCCACTTTTGACTTCCATAGGGTGTGCACACCTTTTGTTGCAGACAGGTTGAACACGGTCTTCGAAGCGGAACACTTGACTGAGGAAGGGGAAAAGAGCAGATAAACTCTTTTGAAACTGAGTAAGATAAGGAGTAGAGGTGTTTTTCAACTGATTTTGGACTCAAAAACCTTTTTCCAACCTAGGGTTACGTCCTACGGCCAACTTACGGCTCTGATACCACCTGAAGCGTCCCAGCCCTTAAGCAGGACTAAAATGTGTATTGTTACCATTCCCAAGAGTTATGGTAACCACATTTGTTCATCAGTTGAGTACAGATCCGTCCTAACGGGACAGACCAAACGGGGCGCAGCCCGAAAACACAGCAGCGGAAACTCTTTAAAAGCGCGACCCAAACTTTCCCACAACAGCACAGTTGGGAAGCAGGCCGTAACCCTCACACGTCCATGGTCTTCTTTGCTCTGTAAACCAACAACAAAGCAAGGGTGAGTACATACGTACTCCGCAAGTCCACCTTCTTCCATAGGAAGGGGGATATAAGCTATTATTACATGCAAGATATATCTGGAGCTGAAGGTAAATTTGCAGTAAAACATTTGATATGCAGGGTTCCTTAGTTCTCAGTTTTAATTGAGAAAACATCTTTATCCCAAAAGAGGTTGCCACTGGACTTGCCGGTCCATCGCGGCTCGTGGCACGCATGCCATCACATTTTCCACACACACACCTCCTCGGCAACCGCAGCTGCCTCAAAACCATCATTTTGATCCCATCCCAACCCACATTTTATAAGAAGCTAGTTCCGAAACCAAGCCGTAACTCGTTTGTCCATACCCGTGGACAGCGGACTATCATGATAGATTTAATTATACTCTGGCCAGAGGTGCGCACTTTACCCACAAGTTTGGTCCAGGTACTCATGATCAGTGAGCCCCTTTCCGCTCGCCGGTTCTTCCCCCGCAAGGCGCCCCCAGACATCAGCCATGAGAGAAGCGGGACCACCTGTTGCTCAGACCCGCAGCAACGCAACTGTCGACCCCTGACCGCAGCCATGCGACCGCGCCCATTTCCCAATCTCTCATGCATCCCAGCACACCGGCTTACGCCTGGTTTGTCCAAAGCGGGTTCTAACCGAGGGTTGCCACATACAACCTCGAGTGGTTGCACTAAATGAGTTAGGCGAGATGAAACGTCAACTCGGTCCTTCAGGGTAGAGCTCCCACAACTGCTCATCAACTGAGCCAACACCAGCCCGGCCCTCGCAACAAGGACCGGACACCGGGGCATCCGTGATAACGTATCCCCGGGGTTTCTACCCCGTAGTGGCTTCAACAACCGAAGTCGTCTGCCAGGGTCTTACCCCATGTTTTACTGAAAACATCTGTCCAACCCAACACCATATTCCCATCATTTTCATCAATATTAATGTATATAATTGAGTGAGCGATCCACCTAAGCGCACTACATCTAAAGTGGCTCGGGAGGTTATATCCTACTATGTTTACCTTAGCCAGCAAAACATGCAAGTTTTATCGTTATGCAAGGCAATAGGATGTGTATATAAAAACTGGGTAATTTATGCATCAAGTGATGATTCCAGTGGACTTGCATTCATTTTCGTCGAGGTAGCCGGTACGAGGGTCGTTGCACCATTAAACTCCTGTTCCGGTCTCTGAGTTAGCCATTTCAGAGACGGAACCGAGCGGCTCTCCGAGAAAGCCTACACGTACAGACAGGCAAAACACACCAAATCATGGTACAATCTGAGCTCGTCATGATATGGGTTTTGTGGAGCTAAAGATATCCTTATGGTTTGGCATGTAAATAGAGCGGGAGTCAAACGGATAAATGGCACATTTGGCCCCCTTTTAGGTATCAAGAGTTTGATCTTTAGAGCCATCCATGCCGGGCTCATGGGACGGATTTTCCGGCAGCATGAGGACAGCATGTCAGCAATAAAGATAAATTTTGGAAGAAGGGGAAAGACGACACGGGCCAGCTCTGGCGCGTGCGGTCCAACTCTTCCTTCCGGTTGGGCTCGGTCTACTCTCGCAGCGCGATGGGCTTACATCGCGGTGAGGGAGAGAACGACGAACTCGGGCGGTGCCAACCATCCCCTCCTATCGTCCGCATTACGGGGATAGGGGTAGAGTTTGACAACCGTCCGGTTCGGTTCAACCAAACCGGGTCTTCAGTGAACCGATTGGCGAGGGCGGAACTAACGCACAAGTGGCTTGCCACAGGTGCCCTAGTCCCGTCGTCGCGGGTCGACCCAAAATGACGTAGACCGTGAATCTTCGTGTGTTGTGGACGGCGGAGTGTGTGGGAACATTATAAAAAGTACATGAATAGATAGAGCTTGATTTACAGAGTATTTTGGTACAAGAATCACATAAATCGGAGCTAGAACGGAAAAGATACGGGGTATTTTGTGTCAAGGGGTAGATATGAACTTTCTGGATAGCTCAGGGGGTAGGAATAAACTTTTGCTTGGCGACTTTGATTCTGGCCCGAGGGGAAAGCACTTGGGCCCGGAGAAAGGATTCGGCCCATGGGGCCCTTCTTCTTTTCTTCTTTTTCCCACTTCGGCCCGGCCTCTGCTCTTGGCCCACGCGCACACAGGGGCCAACGGGCCGGCCCATGTGGCGCAGGCAACAGAGGTGGCCCGGGCGCGAGCAAGCGAGCGGCTCGGCTCGGCCGGCCGACGCCCCTGCCTCGACGCGTCGGAGCGCGCGTGCTTGCCGGAGTTCGCCGGGGAGGCTGCTCCCGGCCTCCGCTCGCGGGGCCGAGAGTACCGGTGCGACGCGGGGAGTGGCGCGGGTCCGTCCGCGGGACTCCGGGTGTGAGGGGAGGCGCGGAGCGTGGGCGTCTACGGACGCCGAGGGTCGCGGCCGCGGGTGCTCGTGGGGAGCCTCGCCGGAGCGACTGAGGAACAAAAGGAAGTGGGGTGGAAGTAGAAGGAGATGGTGTGGTGCTCTCTGTGCAACGAATTGGACCTAGGTGGCCCATGGGCGGGGAATTTGGTGGTGCGGCGTCGCGGCCTTGCTTGCGGCGAGCGGCGCGAGGGAGAGCAGGGGGAAGGGCTCAGGATGGAGGAGGCAGCGTCGGCGCGGCTCGTCGAGGCGAGCGGCGCGGGCGGCACCAGCGGGGGAAGGGGGAAGGAGAGCTCGCGTCGGGCGGCTCCGGGTCGTGGCGAACCGAGGCCGGCCGAGGCGAAGAGGGGGAGAGCCGCGCGGGGATGAAGAGCTCGGCGCCTTTCATAGGCGCGGCGATGAGTGGCGGCCGGTGTCATCGGGCGCGGCGTGCGCTGTCATGGCGCGTGTGGATGCGGTGGTAGGGGCCGGGTACGGGGAGCACCGGAGCAACGAGCGGCTGGCGGGGAGCGGCACGGCGCGCGGGTCGCGTGTGGAGTGCGAGTGGGCGCGGCGCGGCGCGTCACGGGATGGCCCGGGCAGGAGGCGTCGGCGCGGAGGCGCGTGGCGACGCGAGGCGCGGCGCTGTCCGGGGTCCGGTACGGCGTCGGGGCGCGGTGGCTTGGCGCGCGACGCACGGCGCGCGTGCGCGGCGCGGCGAGCAGGGAAGGGGAAAGGAGGAGGGCGAGCGGCCGATGGGCCGTTCGGCCGGGGCCGGGAAAAGGAGAAAGAGAGAGGGGGGGCAGGCAGGCCGGCCCGAGAGGGAGGAAGGAGAGGCAGGCGGGCCGAGAGAGGGGAGAGGGGTGTGGATTTCGGCCCGAGAGGGAGAGAGAAAGAAGAGGCTTTTCCATTTTCCAGATTTGAATTTGAACTAGGATTTGGAGAGGAAATTGAATGAATTTTGGAGAAACTTGAGAAGAGATCATGGAGGATATTTGGGATGATTTTTGGTTGAGCTCAGAAAGGTACACTTGCACTCAAACAAACAAGTTTTCTAAATTCATTTTGAATTAAGGGGGGAGATTAGAGGGTAATTTGTTAGGGTAAATTTCCGGGGTATTACATGCTCTCCCTCCAGCTTTGCATCGGCAGCAGTAGCAAGCTAGCATAGCAGCTCTTCCTCTTGTTTTGGCCTTGACCCAGAACAGCAGCAGCATCCCAGGTCTCTTTCTCGCATTGCATTGGCAGCCGCAGCAGTCAACCAGAGCAGATCACTGAAGCTCCGGCGAGCAATCGCGCCCCATCGTCGTCCGCCCTCGGCCGATGCGCCGCCACGCAGACCTCCTCGCCCGCTTCACCGCACCGCGCCGTTGCTCCCGCGCCTCCTCCCGCCAGCCTAAGGCCGCCGGAGCCACAAGTTCGTGGATCACCGGCGATCCTCCGCCGCCGCGGCGGCCAAACCCATCGCCGCCGTCGTCTCCCCCTCCACATCTATTCTAGGCCATCCGATCTAGATCCAACGGCTCGGAAGCGCCCGCGAATCCGGTCAAACCAGTCAGCGTGGCAATGTTGCTAAAGAGCCCTTAATGTTTCCATAAATTAGCCCACAATCGAAATCCGTTACGTCTGGGTCCAAGTTTTCACGGTTTAGCCCTGGAGTTTTCAAATATACTTCAAAATAGCCCTTTCATCTTGATTTATTCATATCTTTTGCGTTTTAGATCCGTTTTGGTCCATTCAAGTTGCGTTAGATTCGTAATAATGAATTCTACGCTTTTGTGTTCATGTTAACCATATTATGTGTTTCTAATGTTAAACATAAACATTAATTCGATTAATGTTACTTCCATTACTTTTCCAAATAAAGACAATGTAAGGTTTAATCTTGGTTTTTCTTAAACTCTTGTTAATTTGGATAAATTATTCTATGATGCTTTCCAACTAAAAGACATTTAGGTTTAAACCTCGGTTTTTAATGGTTTTATTAAAATGTATGTTAACTTGATTAATTATTTTGTGTTTTAGTTATGACCTGTTTTGATCAAAGCACGTTATGTGTTAAAAGCCGAATAGGTGATGACGTACTTGTTTTTCTAAACTTAATTATTTTATGAACATAATTTATATGAGATATTTATTAAATAATTAAGTATGACTAGTTTCAACCACGGTTTTCATTACAATATGAATTAATATTAACTTGGTTATTTCCCAAAAATATCCATCTACCTTATTTTGTAAACTAAAAATAAAATGTAGCTTATAGTCTTCTGTGTTGACAAACAATGCAAATCTTCCGTTAGTTGTCTCTTCTCTACCCTAGCCTTATTTTCAGTGTGTCTTTCGTTAATGTGACCGTAGCAACGAGCCCTCTCTTTTAACATGTTTTATAAAACTTTTCTTCTGAATGGTGTATTGTTTCTTATGCATATATGTTTGTTTGCTTTGTATGTTGTATGTGTTGTCGCGTAAAGAATGAGTGTTGCACATGACGTTTCAAGATCAACACAAGAGTTATAGTGGTCGTGGTTTGTGAAGAACAAGTTCTCTAAGTTCTACAGTTGGTTCTTTGAGCAGCTATATATTTGGGAATAAAGGCAAGTACTATTTGACCTATGTCCTATTTACTTTAATCACATGATCCAGAGCCTAAATTTGCATGTTCCTATTAAGGATGACTAGCTTGATATTCCTTTACATGTCTATAAACCTAGGAGGGCTGTAATGTTGTAAATTAATTGCTACCGCTCAACTTATTATTACTCATGTTGCTAATTTTGATTAAATAATGATGCAATAATGATAAAAGCTTGGTTACTTTGCAACATGGGGACTTGAGCATGTTTTGTTGGTTTGCTCAAGTACTTCGCCCTAAGGATCGGTTCGCCGAGCGACCACCCAGGAAAACAGTGCAACCACAAGAGATGGAATGGGACATCCTTGACTGATTAATTAGATGAACTGGAGTTTTGGCCTGCTTCCCTGAAACATGGCATATGAGGGGTCTGGGGGATATGGGACTTTGCCCTTTGCCATCGTGGTTAATCACCCTTTGGAACGGAACTCCCATATCTTTAGTTAACTGGAGTAACCTGTAACGGGCATGCCACGACTCTAGGAATTCTTTGTAAAAGTCTCGTAATGAAACCCTGCCGATTCATCAAAGGATAGTGAATATATGAGGTTTGGCCACCTCTTGGCATATGGGAATCATGGCTTGTGGGTAAAGATGTACAACCTCTCGAGAGTGTTTAAAACTGATATATCAGCCGTGCTCACGGTTATGAGCGGCCTGGACCCTCACAGATTAGAGTTTTCAAAGAAAATGGCTCATGATGATAATGGTGATGACAGTGGTGATGATGGTAATGGTGGCAGTTACGACAATGGTTGATACTCAATTATTTTATTTACTTATAATATTTCAGTTATGGGATGGGTTATGCTAATCATTGCTAGTAATAAAACTTGACCAACTAAAAGCAACCGCTGTGCCTGTCCACTATAAACCTAGTCCACTTTTATCCTAAACGGAATACTTGCTGAGTGCGCCATGTACTCACCCTTGCTATCCCAAACCTATAGTTCTTCTCTATACAAGTTGATGATGATATTAAGACGGAGTGGATCCAGAAGTTTACAATGTGTTTAGGCGTACGTGCCCCCAGTCAACTTTCTTGTGAAGATGGAGTTCCGCTATGAGATAGAAGTTCCGCTACACTCTGATATATTGACCTTTGTGTCAAATGTAAGTTTTATACGCTTATATAATGCACTGTCTCTTGATATTCACTAATGAAGTCGGCTGTATGTGTGGGAAATAGATCCTGGGCACACATATAGTGTCATCTGGTTTTGTTTATAAAACCAGGTCAGACACCAGCGCAGCATGACTCAGTTTGCTTAGACTAAAGAGGGCGAAAATTAAACTTTTTCCAAATCTAAAAACTTGTACACGCTAGTAAGTAAGAACTAATAAATATAATGCTTTTCCATATATGTAGGCCTTTGGGAGAAACTTAATTCAATACAGGCTTTGATCCATCCGCTGTTGTTAACATATCAAATGTTGTGGGACTCGGAATCGAGGGTTGTTGGACTTGCTGGGAAGATGAATGACAATACCACACCATAGGAACGAAACCTCAAAAATATGCATCACCAAAGTTGTTTTGGCCCAACTTACATGCCCTCCTCTTCTGCCACGTGAGCCCACGCTTCGGCATCAGTCCGTGATACAAAACCAATGCAGCATGACTCAGTTTGCCTAGACTGAAGAGGGCGAAAATTAAACTTTTTCGTAATCCGAAAACTTGTACACGCTAGTAGGTCGGAACCAATGAATATAATGCTTTTCCATATATGTAGGCCGATGGAAGAAACTTAATTCAATACAGGTTTTGATCTGTCCACTGTTGTTAACATATCAATGTTGTGGGACTCGGAATCGAGGGTTGTTGGACATGTTGGTATGATGAATGTGGAAACCACACCAAAGGAAAGAAACCTCAAAAATATGCATCACCAAAGTTGTTTTGGCCCGACTTACATGCCCTCATCTTCTGACACTTGAGCCCACGCTTCGGCATCAGGACGAGATACAAAACCAGCGCAGCATGACACAGTTTGCCTAGACTGAAGAGGGCGAAAATTAAACTTTTCCTAATCCAAAAATTTGTACACGCTAGTAAGTAAGAACCAATGAATATAATGCTTCTCCATATATGTAGGCTGATGGGAGAAACTTAATTCAATTCCAGTTTAGATCCATCCACTGTTGTTAACATATCAATTGTTGTGGGACTCAAAATCGTGGGTTGTTGGACTTGTTGCTATGATGAATGAGGAAACTACACCATAGGAACGAAACCTCAAAAATATGTACCACCGAAGTTGTTTTGGCCCAACTTACATGCCCTCCTCTTCTGCCACTTGAGCCCATGCTTCTGCCTAGACTAAAGAGGGCGAAAATTAAACTTTTTCCAAATCCAAAAACTTGTAGGCCTATGGGAGAAACTTAATTCAATGCAGGTTTTGTTCCATCCACTGTTATTAACAGATCATTTGTTGTGGGACTTGGAATCGAGGGTTGTTGGAATTGTTGGGAAGATGAATGACGAAACCACACCATAGGAACGAGACCTCAAAAATATGCATCACCAAAGTTGTTTTGGCCCAATTTTCATGCCCTTCCCTTCTGCCACTTGAGCCCACGCTTCGGCATCAATCCGAGATACAAAACCAGTGTAGCATGACTCCGTTTGCCTAGACTGAAGAGGGCGAAAATTAAACTTTTTCCTAACCCAAAAACTTGTACAAGCTAGTAAGTAGGAACCAATGAATACAATGCTTTTCCATATATGTAGGCCGATGGAAGAAACTTAATTCAACACAGGTTTTGATCCATCCGCTGTTGTTAACATATCAATTGTTGTGGGACTCGGAATCGAGGGTTGTTGGACTTGTTGGGAAGATGAATGAGAAAACCACACCATAGGAACAAAACCTCAAAAATATGCATCACCAAAGTTGTTTCGGCCCAACTTACAAGCCCTCCTCTTCTGCCACGTGAGCCCACGCTTCGGCATCAGTCCGAGATACAAAACCACCGCAGCATGACTCAGTTTGCCTAGACTGAAGAGGGCGAAAATTAAACTTTTTCCTAATCCGAAAACTTGTACACGCTAGTAAGTAGGAACCAACGAATATAATGCTTTTCCATATATGTAGGCCGATGGGACAAACTTAATTCAATACAGGTTTTGATCCATCCACTTTTGTTAACATATCAATTGTTGTGGGACTCGGAATCGAGAGTTGTTGGACATGTTGGAATGATGAATGAGGAAACCACAAAAATATGCATCACCAAAGTTGTTTTGCCTGACTTACATGCCCTCCTCTTCTGCCTCGTGAGCCCACGCTTCGGCATCAGTCCGTGATACAAAACCAATGCAGCATGACTCAGTTTGCCTAGACTGAAGAGGGCGAAAATTAAACTTTTTCGTAATCCAAAAACATGTACATGCTAGTAGGTAGGAACCAATGATTATAATGCTTTTCCATATATGTAGGCCGATGGAAGAAACTTAATTCAATACAGGTTTTGATCTGTCCACTGTTGTTAACATATCAATGTTGTGGGACTCGGAATCGAGGGTTGTTGGACATGTTGGTATGATGAATGTGGAAACCACACCAAAGGAAAGAAATCTCAAAAATATGCATCACCAAAGTTGTTTTGGCCCGACTTACATGCCCTCATCTTCTGACACTTGAGCCCACGCTTCGGCATCAGGACGAGATACAAAACCAGCGCAGCATGACACAGTTTGCCTAGACTGAAGAGGGCGAAAATTAAACTTTTTCCTAATCCAAAAATTTGTACACGCTAGTAAGTAAGAACCAATGAATATAATGCTTCTCCATATATGTAGGCTGATGGGAGAAACTTAATTCAATACCAGTTTAGATCCATCCACTGTTGTTAACATATCAATTGTTGTGGGACTCAAAATCGTGGGTTGTTGGACTTGTTGGTATGATGAATGAGGAAACTACACCATAGGAACGAAACCTCAAAAATATGCACCACCGAAGTTGTTTTGGCCCAACTTACATGCCCTCCTCTTCCGCCACTTGAGCCCATGCTTCTGCCTAGACTAAAGAGGGCGAAAATTAAACTTTTTCCAAATCCAAAAACTTGTAGGCCTATGGGAGAAACTGAATTCAATACAGGTTTTGTTCCATTATTAACATATCATTTGTTGTGGGACTTGGAATCGAGGGTTGTTGGAATTGTTGGGAAGATGAATGACGAAACCACACCATAGGAACGAGACCTCAAAAATATGCATCACCAAAGTTGTTTTGGCCCAATTTTCATGCCCTTCCCTTCTGCCACTTGAGCCCACGCTTCGGCATCAATCCGAGATACAAAACCAGTGTAGCATGACTCCGTTTGCCTAGACTGAAGAGGGCGAAAATTAAACTTTTTCCTAACCCAAAAACTTGTACAAGCTAGTAAGTAGGAACCAATGAATACAATGCTTTTCCATATATGTAGGCCGATGGAAGAAACTTAATTCAACACAGGTTTTGATCCATCCGCTGTTGTTAACATATCAATTGTTGTGGGACTCGGAATCGAGGGTTGTTGGACTTGTTGGGAAGATGAATGAGAAAACCACACCATAGGAACAAAAGCTCAAAAATATGCATCACCAAAGTTGTTTCGGCCCAACTTACAAGCCCTCCTCTTCTGGCACGTGAGCCCACGCTTCGGCATCAGTCCGAGATACAAAACCACCGCAGCATAACTCAGTTTGCCTAGACTGAAGAGGGCGAAAATTAAACTTTTTCCTAATCCGAAAACTTGTACACGCTAGTAAGTAGGAACCAACGAATATAATGCTTTTCCATATATGTAGGCCGATGGGACAAACTTAATTCAATACAGGTTTTGATCCATCCACTTTTGTTAACATATCAATTGTTGTGGGACTCGGAATCGAGAGTTGTTGGACATGTTGGAATGATGAATGAGGAAACCACAAAAATATGCATCACCAAAGTTGTTTTGCCTGACTTTCATGCCCTCCTCTTCTTCCTCGTGAGCCCACGCTTCGGCATCAGTCTGAGATACAAAACCAACACAGCGTGACTTAGTTTGCCTAGACTGAGGGGGGCAAAAATTAAACTTTTTCGTAATCCAAAAACTTGTACACGCTAGTAACTAGGAACCAATGAATATAATGCTTTTTCATATATGTAGACCGATGGAAGAAACTTAATTCAATACAGGTTTTGATCCATCCGCTCTTGTTAACATATCAAATGTTGTGGGACTCGGAATCGAGGGCTGATGGATTTGTTGGGAAGATGAATGAGAAAACCACACCATAGGAATGAAACCTCAAAAATATGCATCTCCAAAGTTGTTTTGGCCCAACTTACATGCCCTCCTCTTCTGCCACGTGAGCCCATGCTTCGGCATTAGTCCGAGATACAAAACCAGCGCAGCATGACTCAGTTTGCCTAGATAGAAGAGGGCGAAAATTAAACTTTTTCCTAATCCGAAAACTTGTACATGCTAGTAAGTAGGAACCAATGAATATAATGCTTTTCCATATATGTAGGCCGATGGGAGAAACTTAATTCAATACTGGTTTTGATCCGTCCACTGTTGCTAACATATGAATTGTTATGGGACTCAGAATAGAGGGTTGTTGGACATGTTGGAATGATGAATGAGGAAACCACACCATAGGAAAGAAACCTAAAAATATGCATCACCAAAGTTGTTTTTTGCCCAACTTACATGCCCTCGTCTTCTGCCACTTGAGCCCACGCTTCGGCATCAGGCCAAGATACAAAACTAGTGCAGCATGACTCAGTTTGCCCAGACTGAAGAGGGCGAAAATTAAAGTTTTTACTAATCTGAAAACTTGTACACGCTAGTAAGTAAGAACCAATGAATATAATGCTTTTCCATATATGTAGGCCGTTGGGAGAAACTTAATTCAATGCCAGTTTTGATCCATCCATTGTTGTTAACATATCAATTGTTGTGGGTCTCGGAATCGAGGGTTGTTGAACTTGTTGGTATGATGAATGAGGAAACCACACCATAGGAACGAAACCTCAAAAATATGCATCACCAAAGTTGTTTTGGACCAACTTACATGCTCTCCTCTTCTGCCACTTGAGCCCACGCTTCGGCATCAGGACAAGATACAATACCAGCGCAGCATGACTCAGTTTGCCTAGACTGAAGAGGGCGAAAATTAAACTTTTTCCTAATCCGAAAACTTGTACACACTAGTAAGTAGGAACCATTAAATATAATGCTTTTCCATATATGTGAGTCGATGGGAGAAACTTAATTCAATACAGGTTTTGATCCATCCACTGTTGTTAACATATCAATTGTTGTGGGACTCAGAATCGAGGATTGTTGGACATGTTGGAATGATGAATGAGAAAACCACACCATAGGAAAGAAACCTTAAAAATATGCATCACCAAAGTTGTTTTGGCCCAACTTACATGCCCTCAACTTCTACCACTTGAGCCCATGCTTCGGCATTAGGATGAGATACAAAACCAGCGCAGCATGACTCAGTTTGCCCAGACTGAAGAGGGCAAAAATTGAACTTTTTCCTAATCCGAAAGCTTGTACACGCTAGTAAGTATGAACCAATGAATATAATGCTTTTCCATATATGTAGGCCGATGGGAGAAGCTTAATTCAATACCAGTTTTGATCCATCCATTGTTGTTAACATATCAATTGTTGTGGGACTCGGAATTGAGGGTTGTTGGACTTGTTGGTTTGATGAATGACGAAACCACACCGTAGGAACGAAACCTCAAAAATATGCATCACCAAAGTTGTTTTGGCCCAACTTACATGCCCTCCTCTTCTGTCACTTGAGCCCATGCTTCGGCATCAGGCCAAGATACAAAACCAGCGCAGCATGACTCAGTTTGCCTAGACCGAAGAGGGCCAAAATTAAACTTTTTCCTAATCCAAAAACTTGTACACGCTAGTAAGTAGGAACCAATGAATATAATGCTTTTCCATATATGTAGGCCGATGGGAGAAACTTAATTCAATACAGGTTTTGTTCCATCCACTGTTGTTAACATATCAATTGTTGTGGGACTCGGAATCGAGGGTTGTTGGACTTGTTGGTCTGATGAATGAGGGAACCACACCATAGGAAAGAAACCTCAAAAATATGCATCACCAAAGTTGTTATGGCCCGACTTACATGCCCTCATCTTCTGCCACTTGAGACCAAGCTTCGGCATCAGGACGAGATACAAAACCAGCGCAGCATGACTTAGTTTGCCTAGACTAAAGAGGGCGAAAATTAAACTTTTTCGTAATCCAAAAACTTGTACACGCTAGTAAGTAAGAACCAACGAATATAATGCTTTTCCATATATGTAGGCCGATGGGCAAAACTTAATTCAATACAGGTTTTGATCCGTCCATTGTTGTTAACATATCAATTGTTGTGGGACTCGGAATCTAGGGTTGTTGGACATGTTGGTATGATGAATGAGGAAACCACACCATAGGAAAGAAACCTCAAAAATATGCATCACCAAAGTTGTTTTGGCCCAACTTACATGCCCTCCTCTTCTGCCACGTGGGCCCACGCTTCGGCATCAGTCCGGGATACAAAACCAACGCAGCACGACTCAGTTTGCCTAGACTGAAGAGGGCGAAAATTAAACTTTTTTCTAACCCAAAAACTTGTACACGCTAGTAAGTAAGAACCAATGTAATGCCTTTCCATATATGTAGGCCAATGGGAGAAACTTAATTCAATACAGGTATTGTTCCATCCACTGTTGTTAACATATCAATTGTTCTGGGACTCAGAATCGAGGGTTGTAGGACATGTTGGTATGATAAATGAGGAAACCACACCATAGGAAAGAAACCACAAAAATATGCATCACCAAAGTTGTTTTGCCTAACTTACATGCCCTCCTTTTTTGCCTCGTGAGCCCACGCTTCGGCATCAGTCCGAGATACAAAACCAACGTAGCGTGACTCGGTTTGCCTAGACTGAGGAGGGCGAAAATTAAAGTTTTTCCTAATCCGAAAACTTGTACACGCTAGTAAGTAGGAACCAATGAATATAATGATTTTCCATATACGTAGGCCGAAGGGAGAAACTTAATTCAATACAGGTTTTGATCCATCCACTGTTGTTAACATATCAATTGTTGTGGGACTCGGAATCGAGGGTTGTTGGACTTGTTGGTATGATGAATGAGGAAACCACACCATAGGAAAGAAACCTCAAAAATATGCATCACCAAAGTTGTTTTGGCCCGACTTACATGCCCTCATCTTCTGCCGCTTGAGCCCACGCTTCGGCATCAGGACGAGATACAAAACCAGCGCAGCATGACTCAGTTTGCATAGACTGAAGAGGGCGAAAATTAAACTCTTTCCTAATCCGAAAACTTGTACACGCTAGTAAGTAAGAACCAATGAATATAATGCTTTTTCATATATGTAGGCCGATGGGAGAAACTCAATTCAAAACCAGTTTTGACCCTTCCACTGTTGTTAACATATCAACTGTTGTGGGACTCAAAAACGAGGGTTGTTGGACTTGTTGGTATGATGAATGAGGAAACCACACCATAAGAACGAAACCTCAAAAACATGCATCACCAAAGTTGCTTTGGCCCGACTTACATGAGCTTCTCTTCTGCCAGTTGAGCCCACGCTTCGGCATCAGGCCAAGATACAAAACTAGCGCAGCATGACTCAGTTTGCCTAGACTGAAGGGGGCGAAAATTAAACTTTTTCCTAATCCAAAAACTTGTACACGCTAGTAAGTAAGAACCAACGAATATAACGCTTTTCCAGATATGAAGGCCGGTGGGAGAAACTTAATTCAATACAGGTTTTGATCCATCCACTGTTGTCAACATATCAATTGTTGTGGGACTCAGAATCGAGGGTTGTTGGACATGTTGGTATGATGAATGAGAAACCACACCATAGGAAAAAACCTCAAAAATATGCATCACCAAAGTTGTTTTGGCCCAGCTTACATGCCCTCCTCTTCTGCCACGTCAGCCCACGCTTCGGCATGAGTCCGAGATACAAAACCAACGCAGCATGACTTAGTTTACCTAGACTGAAGAGGGCGAAAATTAAACTTTTTCCTAATCCAAAAACTTGTACACGCTAGTAAGTAGGAACCAATGAATATAATGATTTTCCATATATGTAGGCCGGAGGGAGAAACTTAATTCAATACCGGTTTCGATCCATCCACTGTTGTTAACATATCAATTGTTGTGGGACTCGGAATCGAGGGTTGTTGGACTTGTTGGTATGATGAATGAGGAAACCACACCATAGGAAAGAAACCAAAAAAATATGCATCACCAAAGTTGTTTTGGCCCGACTTACATGCCCTCATCTTCTGCCACTTGAGCCCACGCTTCGGCATCAGGACGAGATACCAAACCAGCGCAGCATGACTCAGTTTGCCTAGACTGAAGAGGGCAAAAATTAAACTCTTTCCTAATCCGAAAACTTGTACACGCTAGTAAGTAAGAACCAATGAATATAATGCTTTTCCATATATGTAGGCCGATGGGAGAAACTCAATTCAATACCAGTTTTGACCCATCCACTGTTGTTAACATATCAATTGTTGTGGGACTCGGAAACGAGGGTTGTCGGACTTGTTGGTATGATGAATGAGGAAACCACACCATACGAACGAAACCTCAAAAATATGCATCATCAAAGTTTTTTGGGCCCAACTTACATGCCCTCCTCTTCTGCCACTTGAGCCCACGCTTCGGCATCAGGCCAAGATACAAAACCAGCGCAGCATGACTCAGTTTGCCTAGACTGAAGAGGGCGAAAATTAAACTTTTTCCAAATCCAAAAACATGTACACGCTAGTAAGTAAGAACCAATGAATATAATGCTTTTCCATATATGTAGGCCGATGGGAGAAACTTAATTCAATACAGGTTTTGATCCATCCGCTGTTGTTAACATATCAAATGTTGTGGTTCTCAGAATCGAGGGTTGTTGGACTTGTTGGGAAGATGAATGAGAAAACCACACCATAGGAATGAAACATCAAAAATATGCATAACCAAAGTTGTTTCGGCCCAACTTACATGCCCTCCTCTTCTTCCACGTGAGCCCATGCTTCGGCATTAGTCCGAAATACAAAACCAACGCAGCATGACTCAGTTTGCCTAGACTGAAGAGGGCAAAAATTAAACTTTTTCCTAATTCGAAAACATGTATGATGAATGAGAAAACCACACCATAGGAACGAAACCTCAAAAATATGCATCACCAAAGTTGTTTTGGCCCAACTTACATGCCCTCCTTTTCTGCCACGTGAGACCACGCTTCGGCATCAGTCCGAAATACAAAACCAACGCAGCATGACTCAGTTGGCCTAGACTGAAGAGGGCGAAAATTAAACTTTTTCCTAATCCGAAAGCTTGTAGACGTTAGTAAGTAGGAACCAATGAATATAATGCTTTTCCATATATGTAGGCCGATGGGAGAAACTTAATTCAATACAGGTTTTGATCCATCCACTGTTGTTAACATATCAATTGTTGTGGGGCTCAGAATCGAGGGTTGTTGGACATATTGGAATGATGAATGAGGAAAACACACCATAGGAAAGAAACCTCAACAATATGCATCACCAAAGTTGTTTTGGCCCAACTTACATGCCCTCTTCTTCTGCCACTTGAGCCCGCGCTTTGGCATCAGGATGAGATACAAAACCAGCACAGCATGACTCAGTTTGCCTAGACTGAAGAGGGCAAAAATTAAACTTTTTCCTAATCCGAAAACTTGTACACGCTAGTAAGTAGGAACCATTGAATATAACGATTTTCCATATATGTAGGCCGAAGGGAGAAACTTAATTCAATACAGGTTTTGATCCATCCACTGTTGTTAACATATCAATTGTTGTGGGACTCGGAATCAAGGGTTGTTGGACATGTTGGTGTGATGAATGAGGAAACCACACCATAGGAAAGAAACCCCAAACATATGCATCACCAAAGTTGTTTTGGCCCAACTTACATGCCCTCATCTTCTGCCACTTGAGCCCATGCTTCAGCATCAGGACGAGATACAAAACCAGCGCAGCATGGCTCAGTTTGCCTAGACTGAAGAGGGTGAAAATTAAACTTTTTCCTAATCCGAAAACATGTACACGCTAGTAAGTAAGAGCCAATGAATATAATGCTTTTCCATATATGTGGGCCAATGGGAGAAACTTAATTCAAAACCAGTTTTGATCCATCCACTGTTGTTAACATCTCAATTGTTGTGGGACTCAGAAATGAAGGTTGTTGGACTTGTTGGTATGATGAATGAGGAAACCACACCATAGAAACGAAACCTCAGAAGTATGCATCACCAAAGTTGTTTTGGCCCAACTTACATGCCCTCCTCTTCCGCCAAGATACAAAACCAGCGCAGCATGACTCAGTTTGCCTAGACTGAAGAGGGCAAAAATTAAACTTTTTCCTAATCCAAAAACTTGTACACGCTTGTAAGTAGGAACCAATGAATATACTGCTTTTCCATATGTGTAGGCCGATGGGAGAAACTTAATTCAACACAGGTTTTGTTCCATCCACTATTGTTAACATATCATTTGTTGTGGGACTCCGAATCGAGGGTTGTTGGACTTGTAGGGAATATGAATGAGGAAACCACACCATAGGAACGGAACCTCAAAATATGCATCAGGAAAGTTGTTTTGGCCCAATTTACATGCCCTCCTCTTCTGCCACTTGAGCCCACGCTTCAGCAACAGTCCGAGACACAAAACCAGTGCAGCATGACTCTGTTTGCCTAGACTGAAGAGGGCGAAAATTAAACTTTTTCATAATCCAAAAACTTGTACACGCTAGTAAGCAGGTACCAATGAATATAATGCTTTTCCATATATGTAGGCCGATGGGAGAAACTTAATTCAATACAGGTTTTGATCCATCCGCTGTTGTTAACATATCAAATGTTGTGGGACTCGGAATCAAGGGTTGTTGGACTTGTTGGGAAGATGAATGAGAAATCCACACCATAGGAACGAAACCTCAAAAATATGCATCACCAAAGTTGTTTTGGCCCAACTTACATGCCCTTCTCTTCTACCATGTGAACCCATGCTTCGGCATCAGTCCGAGATACAAACCCAACGCAGCATGACTCAGTTTGCCTAGACTGAAGAGGGCGAAAATTAAACTTTTTCCAAATCCGAAAACTTGTACACGCTAGTAAGTAGGAACCAATGAATATAATGCTTTTCCGTATATGTAGGCCGACGGGAGAAATTTAATTCAATACAGGTTTTGATCCGTCCACTGTTATTAACATTTCAATTGTTGTGGGACTCAGAATCGAGGGTTGTTGGACATCTTGGAGTGATGAATGAGGAAACCACACCATAGGAAAGAAACCTCAAAAATATGCATCTCCAAAGTTGTTTTGGCCCAATTTACTTGTCCTCATCTTCTGCCACTTGAGCCCATGCTTCCGCATCAGGACGAGATACAAAACCAGCGCAGCATGACTCAGTTTGCCTAGACTGAAGAGGGCGAAAATTAAACTTTTTCCTAATCCGAAAACTTGTACACGCTAGTAAGTAAGAACCAATAAATATAATGCTTTTCCATATATGTAGGCCAATGGGAGAAACTTAATTCAATACCAGTTTTGATCCATCCACTATTATTAAGATATCAATTGTTGTGGGACTCAGAATCGAGAGTTGTTGGACTTGTTTCTATGATGAATGAGGAAACCACACCATAGGAACGAAACCTCAACAATATGCATCACCAAAGTTGTTTTGGACCAACTTACGTGCCCTCCTGTTGTGCCACTTGAGCCCATGCTTTGGCATCAGGCCAGGATACAAAACCAGCACAGCATGACTCAGTTTGCCTAGACTGAAGAGGGAGAAAATTAAACTTTTTCCTAATCCAGAAACTCGTACACGCTAGTAAGTAAGAACCAATGAATATAATGCTTTTCCATATATGTAGGCCGATGTGAGAAACTTAATTCAATACAGGTTTTGATCCTTCAACTGTTGTTAACATATCAATTGTTGTGGGACTCGGAATCGAGGGTTGTTCGACTTGTTGGTATGATGAATGAGGAAGCCACACCATCGGAAAGAAACCTCAAAAATATGCATCATCAAAGTTGTTTTGTTCCAACCTACATGCCCTCATCTTCTGCCACTTGAGCCCACGCTTCAAAATTAGGACGAGATACAAAACCAGCGCAGCATGACTCATTTTGCATAGACTGAAGAGGGCAAAAATTAAACTTTTTCCTAATCCGAAAACTTGTACACGCTAGTAAGGAAGAACCAATGAATATATTGCTTTTCCATATATGTAGGCCGATGGGAGAAACTTAATTCAATACCAGTTTTGATCCAAACACTGTTGTTAACATATCAATTGTTGTGGGACTCGGAATCGAGGGTTGTTGGACTTGTTGGTCTGATGAATGAGGAAACCACACCATAGGAACGAAACCTCAAAAATATGCATCACCAAAGTTGTTTTGGACCAACTTATATGCCCTCCTCTTCTGCCACTTGAGCCCATGCTTCGGCAACAGGCCAACATACAAAACCAGCGCAGCATGACTCAGTTTGCCTAGACTGAAGAGGGCGAAAATTAAACTTTTTCCTAATCCGAAAACTTGTACACGCTAGTAAGTAAGAACCAATGAATATAATGCTTTTCCATATATGTAGGCCGATGGGAGAAATTCAATTCAACACCAGTTTTGACCCATTCACTATTGTTAACATATCAATTGTTGTGGGACTCGGAATCGATGGTTGTTGGACTTGTTGGGAAGATGAATGAGGAAACCACACCATTGGAACGAAACCTCAAAAATATGTACCACCGAAGTTGTTTTGGCCCAACTTACATGCCCTCCTCTTCTGCCACTTGAGCCCACTCTTCGGCAAGAGTCCGAGATACAAAACCAGTGCAGCATGACTCCGTTTGCCTAGACTGAAGAGGGCGAAAATTATACTTTTTCCTAATACAAAAACTTGTACACGCTAGTAAGTAGGAACCAATGAATATAATGCTTTTCCATATATGTAGGCCGATGGGAGAAACATATCAAATGTTGTGGGACTCGGAGTTGAGGGTTGTTGGACTTGTTGGGAAGATGAATGAGAAAACCACACCATAGGAACGAAACCTCAAAAATATGCATCACCAAAGTTATTTTGGACCAACTGACATGCGCTCCTCTTCTGCCACGTGAGCCCACGCTTCGGCATTAGTCCGAATTACAAAACCAACGTAGCATGACTCAGTTTGCCTAGACTGAAGAGGGCGAAAATTAAACTTTTTCCTAATCCGAAAACTTGTACACCGTAGTAAGTAGGAACCAATGAATATAATGCTTTTCCATATATGTATGCCGATGGGAGAAACTTAATTCAATACAGGTTTTGATCCATCCACTGTTGTTAACATATCAATTGTTGTGGGGCTCAGAATCGAGGGTTGTTGGACTTGTTGGAAAGATGAAAGAGGAAAACACACCATAGGAAAGAAACCTAAAAAATATGCATCACCATAGTTGTTTTGGCCCAACTTACGAGCCCTCTTCTTCTGCCACTTGAGCCCACGCTTCGACATCAGGATGAGATACAAAACCAGCACAGCATGACTCAGTTTGCCTTGACTGAAGAGGGCGAAAATTAAACTTTTTCCTAATCCGAAAACTTGTACACGCTAGTAAGTAAGAACCAACGAATATAATGCTTTTCCATATATGTAGGCCGATGGGCAAAACTTAATTCAATACAGGTTTTGATCCGTCAACTGTTGTTAACACATCAATTGTTGTGGGACTCAGAATCGAGGGTTCTTGGACATGTTGGTATGATGAATGAGGAAACCACACCATAGGAAAGAAACCTCAAAAATATGCATCACCAAAGTTGTTTTGGCCCAACTTACATGCCCTCCTCTTCTGCCACGTGAGCCCAGGCTTCGGCACCAGTGCGAGATATAAAACCAACGCAGCATGACTCAGTTTGCCTAGACTGAAGAGGGCGAAAATTAAACTTTTTCCTAATCCGAAAACTTGTACACGCTAGTAAGTAAGAACCAACGAATATAACGCTTTTCCAGATATGTAGGCCAGCGGGAGAAACTTAATTCAATACAGGTTTTGATCCATCCACTGTTGTTAACATATCAATTGTTGTGGGACTCGGAATCGAGGGTTGTTGGACATGTTGGTATGATGAATGAGGAAACCACACCATAGGAAACAAACCTCAAAAATATGCATCACCAAAGTTGTTTTGGCCCAACTTACATGCCCTGCTCATCTGTCACTTGAGCCCACGCTTCGGCATCAGGCCAAGATACAAAACCAGCGCAGCATGACTCAGTTTGCCTAGACTGAAGAGGGCGAAAATTAAACTTTTTCCTAACCCAAAAACTTGTACACGCTAGTAAGTAAGAACCAATGAATATAATGCTTTTCCATATATGTAGGCCGATGGGAGAAACTTAATTCAATACCAGTTTTGATCCATCCACTATTGTTAAGATATCAATTGTTGTGGGACTCGGAATCGAGGGTTGTTAGACTTGTTTCTATGATGAATGAGGAAACCACACCATAGGAACGAAACCTCAAAAATATGCATCACCAAAGTTGTTTTGGACCAACTTACGTGCCCTCCTCTTGTGCCACTTGAGCCCATGCTTTGGCATCAGGCCAAGATACAAAACCAGCGCAGCATGACTCAGTTTGCCTAGACTGAAATGGGCGAAAATTAAACTTTTTGCTAATCCAGAAACTTGTACACGCTAGTAAGTAAGAACCAATGAATATAATGCTTTTCCATATATGTAGGCCGATGTGAGAAACTTAATTCAATACAGGTTTTGATCCTTCAACTGTTATTAACTTATCAATTGTTGTGGGACTCGGAATCGAGGGTTGTTCGACTTGTTGGTATGATGAATGAGGAAGCCACACCATCGGAAAGAAACCTCAAAAATATGCATCACCAAAGTTGTTTTGTTTCAACTTACATGCCCTCATCTTCTGCCAGTTGAGCCCACGCTTCAGAATCAGGACGAGATACAAAACCAGCGTAGCATTACTCATTTTGCATAGACTGAAGAGGGCGAAAATTAAACTTTTTCCTAATCCGAAAACTTGTACACGCTAGTAAGTAAGAACCAATGAATATAATGCTTTTCCATATATGTAGGCCGATGGGAGAAATTCAATTCAACACCAGTTTTGACCCATTCACTATTGTTAACATATCAATTGTTGTGGGACTCGGAATCGATGGTTGTTGGACTTGTTGGGAAGATGAATGAGGAAACCACACCATTGGAACGAAACCTCAAAAATATGTACCACCGAAGCTGTTTTGGCCCAACTTACATGCCCTCCTCTTCTGCCACTTGAGCCCACTCTTCGGCAAGAGTCCGAGATACAAAACCAGTGCAGCATGACTCCGTTTGCCTAGACTGAAGAGGGCGAAAATTATACTTTTTCCTAATACAAAAACTTGTACACGCTAGTAAGTAGGAACCAATGAATATAATGCTTTTCCATATATGTAGGCCGATGGGAGAAACATATCAAATGTTGTGGGACTCGGAGTTGAGGGTTGTTGGACTTGTTGGGAAGATGAATGAGAAAACCACACCATAGGAACGAAACCTCAAAAATATGCATCACCAAAGTTATTTTGGACCAACTGACATGCGCTCCTCTTCTGCCACGTGAGCCCACGCTTCGGCATTAGTCCGAATTACAAAACCAACGTAGCATGACTCAGTTTGCCTAGACTGAAGAGGGCGAAAATTAAACTTTTTCCTAATCCGAAAACTTGTACACTGTAGTAAGTAGGAACCAATGAATATAATGCTTTTCCATATATGTATGCCGATGGGAGAAACTTAATTCAATACAGGTTTTGATCCATCCACTGTTGTTAACATATCAATTGTTGTGGGGCTCAGAATCGAGGGTTGTTGGACTTGTTGGAAAGATGAAAGAGGAAAACACACCATAGGAAAGAAACCTAAAAAATATGCATCACCATAGTTGTTTTGGCCCAACTTACGAGCCCTCTTCTTCTGCCACTTGAGCCCACGCTTCGACATCAGGATGAGATACAAAACCAGCACAGCATGACTCAGTTTGCCTTGACTGAAGAGGGCGAAAATTAAACTTTTTCCTAATCCGAAAACTTGTACACGCTAGTAAGTAAGAACCAACGAATATAATGCTTTTCCATATATGTAGGCCGATGGGCAAAACTTAATTCAATACAGGTTTTGATCCGTCAACTGTTGTTAACACATCAATTGTTGTGGGACTCAGAATCGAGGGTTCTTGGACATGTTGGTATGATGAATGAGGAAACCACACCATAGGAAAGAAACCTCAAAAATATGCATCACCAAAGTTGTTTTGGCCCAACTTACATGCCCTCCTCTTCTGCCACGTGAGCCCAGGCTTCGGCACCAGTGCGAGATATAAAACCAACGCAGCATGACTCAGTTTGCCTAGACTGAAGAGGGCGAAAATTAAACTTTTTCCTAATCCGAAAACTTGTACACGCTAGTAAGTAAGAACCAACGAATATAACGCTTTTCCAGATATGTAGGCCAGCGGGAGAAACTTAATTCAATACAGGTTTTGATCCATCCACTGTTGTTAACATATCAATTGTTGTGGGACTCGGAATCGAGGGTTGTTGGACATGTTGGTATGATGAATGAGGAAACCACACCATAGGAAACAAACCTCAAAAATATGCATCACCAAAGTTGTTTTGGCCCAACTTACATGCCCTGCTCATCTGTCACTTGAGCCCACGCTTCGGCATCAGGCCAAGATACAAAACCAGCGCAGCATGACTCAGTTTGCCTAGACTGAAGAGGGCGAAAATTAAACTTTTTCCTAACCCAAAAACTTGTACACGCTAGTAAGTAAGAACCAATGAATATAATGCTTTTCCATATATGTAGGCCAATGGGAGAAACTTAATTCAATGCCAGTTTTGATCCATCCACTATTGTTGACATATCAATTGTTTTGGGACTCGGAAACGAAGGTTGTTGGACTTGTTGGTATGATGAATGAGGAAACCACACCATAGGAACGAAACCTCAAAAATATGCATCACCAAAGTTGTTTTGGCCCGACTTACATGCCCTCATCTTCTGCCGCTTGAGCCCACGCTTCGGCATCAGGACGAGATACAAAACCAGCGTAGCATGACTCAGTTTGCCTAGACTGAAGAGGGCGAAAATTAAACTCTTTCCTAATCCGAAAACTTGTACACGCTAGTAAGTAAGAACCAATGAATATAATGCTTTTCCATATATGTAGGCCGATGGGAGAAACTCAATTCAAAACCAGTTTTGACCCTTCCGCTGTTGTTAACATATCAATTGTTGTGGAACTCGAAAATGAGGGTTGTTGGACTTGTTGGTATGATGAATGAGGAAACCGGACCATAAGAACGAAACCTCAAAAACATGCATCACCAAAGTTGCTTTGGCCCAACTTACATGCGCTCCTCTTCTGCCAGTTGAGCCCACGCTTCAGCATCAGGCCAAGATACAAAACCAGCGCAGCATGACTCAGTTTGCCTAGACTGAAGAGGGCGAAAATTAAACTTTTTTCTAACCCAAAAACTTGTACACGCTAGTAAGTAAGAACCAATGAATATAATGCTTTTCCATATATGTAGGCCGATGGGAGAAACTTAATTCAATACCAGTTTTGATCCATCCACTGTTGTTAACATATTAATTGTTGTGGGACTGGGAAATGAGGGTTGTTGGACTTGTTGGTATGTTGAATCCACACCATAGGAAAGAAACCTCAAAAATACGCATCACCAAAGTTGTTTTGGCCCAACTTATATGCCCTCCTCTTCTGCCATGTGAGCCCACGCTTCAGCATCAGTCCGAGATACAAAACCAATGCAGCATGACTTAGTTTGCCCAGACTGAAGAGGGCAAAAATTAAACTTTTTCCTAATCCGAAAACTTGTACACACTAGTAAGTAGGAACCATTGAATATAACGATTTTCCTTATATGTAGGCCGAAGGGAGAAACTTAATTCAATACAGGTTTTGATCCGTCCACTGTTGTTAACATATCAATTGTTGTGGGACTCGGAATTGAGGGTTGTTGGACTTGTTGGTATGATGAATGAGGAAACCACACCATAGGAAGAAACCCCAAAAATATGCTTCACCAAAGTTGTTTTGGCCCCACTTACATGCCCTTATCTTCTGCCACTTGAGCCCAGGCTTCGGCATCAGGACGAGATACAAAACCATCGCAGCATGACTCAGTTTGCCTAGATTGAAGAGGGCGAAAATTAAACTTTTTCCTAATCCGAAGACTTGTACACGCTAGTAAGTAAGAGCCAATGAATATAATGCTTTTCCATATATGTAGGCCGATGTGAGAAACTTAATTCAATACAGGTTTTGATCCTTCAACTGTTGTTAACATATCAATTGTTGTGGGACTCGGAATCGAGGGTTGTTTGACTTGTTGGTATGATGAATGAGGAAGCCACACCATCGGAAAGAAACCTCAAAAATATGCATCATCAAAGTTGTTTTGTTCCAACCTACATGCCCTCATCTTCTGCCACTTGAGGCCACGCTTCAGAATCAGGACGAGATACAAAACCAGCGCAGCATGACTCATTTTGCATAGACTGAAGAGGGCAAAAATTAAACTTTTTCCTAATCCGAAAACTTGTACACGCTAGTAAGGAAGAACCAATGAATATATTGCTTTTCCATATATGTAGGCCGATGGGAGAAACTTAATTCAATACCAGTTTTGATCCAAACACTGTTGTTAACATATCAATTGTTGTGGGACTCGGAATCGAGGGTTGTTGGACTTGTTGGTCTGATGAATGAGGAAACCACACCATAGGAACGAAACCTCAAAAATATGCATCACCAAAGTTGTTTTGGACCAACTTATATGCCCTCCTCTTCTGCCACTTGAGCCCATGTTTCGGCAACAGGCCAACATACAAAACCAGCGCAGCATGACTCAGTTTGCCTAGACTGAAGAGGGCGAAAATTAAACTTTTTCCTAATCCGAAAACTTGTACACGCTAGTAAGTAAGAACCAATGAATATAATGCTTTTCCATATAGGTAGGCCGATGGGAGAAATTCAATTCAACACCAGTTTTGACCCATCCACTATTGTTAACATATCAATTGTTGTGGGACTCGGAATCGATGGTTGTTGGACTTGTTGGGAAGATGAATGAGGAAACCACACCATTGGAACGAAACCTCAAAAATATGCATCACCAAAGTTGTTTTGGCCCAATTTACATGCCCTCCTGTCACACCCTGGTTTTCAAAAGAAAAACCAGAGAAAATCTATATGTGTGCCAGGATCTAATCTCACACATATAGAGACAATTAACAGTGATATCATAGACAATGCTTTATTACATATCGTTTAAACAAGAATTACATAAAGACATCAAGTCTTTAACACAGAGTAGCGGAAGCATAACTAAAACACCAGGCCATCCACAGGGAAGCCAACTGGGGGTCGCTCGCCTAGAACTCCATGATCCTTCATTTGTACTCCTTTAAGCCTTCATCTTCTGAGCAGCGGTTGGGTTCCAGCCAACAGTAGGTTGAAATAAAAGAAACAAGCGTGAGTACTTCAACTCGTACTCCACAAGTATAACATGAACTATGAGGCTCTAAGGTTGGCTGACACGTTGCATGAGCTTTTAGTTGGTCAAGTTTTATTAAACAACTAGTTACTACAAGTTGGTAGATAAACCATTAAACCCAAGATATTGCTTGTGAACATTAGTCAACAATATTAACATAAGAACCACTTTCAAACCCAACAGAACCACTAATCTGCATAAAGGATCTGGGCCGCTCATAACCGTGAGCACGGCTGACATGTCAGTTTTACACTCTCGAGAGGTCGTACATCTTTACCCATGAGTCGTGGGCTACGCTAGTGATCCACCACATTACCTTAGATGAGATGGCTAGCAAGCACACTACGAGGCCTTTACAAAGATCACGTTGGTAAGGTGTAACCGCTAAGGTTTCAGGGTCCGCAGCTGTGGAGCAAGCCTCAAGGGGAGATAAACGCACTCAACCCAAGTAGCGCGAGGGCCACAGAAGCTCACCTCCCCTCTTGCCCCGTCGGTAAGTTACTCCCAAACCAATGCAACCTAATTAATTAGCCAAGACCGTCCCATTCCAGTCTCATGGTAGCACTGTTGTCCCAGGTTGTCGCTTTGCGAACCGGTCCTTAAGGAGAGTGGCTATGAGCAAAACACATGCTCACGCCCCCTAAACCAAGTTGCTAAAAAGCAAGTTTTAACGAGACATGAACCACTCAAGCACACAGCACAGAGGGTCAAGCTCAACAATTATATTGCATAGATCAATTAACAAGATATTATTTGTGGAATTGATAAGGGATATGTGGACTAGAGTCTGACCAAAGGGTGCTGATATTTGATCAATGGGTCAATGGCAAAACAAGACGCGAGATAGACATATGTAGCTACTTTTCTGCAGGAGGGACAGCAAGTGCACCGATCGGAAAGACCATCCAATACCTGGCCTAAACTGATCCAAAGGCTGCCAAAATTTACAGAAATGTGTGGTACTATGATATACATGATGTGACAAAAGGATTCGATGATTGGAGAAGATGATTAATAGAAAAGACCCTTGCATTTGGTAGAAGCTCGGCTGTCCAGGCTGCAGATATGTGTTCACGGTAACGCTAAAATCTCCGGACCTGTGCCTCCTATGGCAGAACCAATTTATAGGGGCATGATTGAGGATATAATACACATCTCGGTCGAAGGGCTCGCTGATTGGACCTCCGGATCATTGAGAAAACATGCGCCAAAATGGCAGCACTGCTGCTGTCTGGACTGCAATGACAGCGAGCACGGCGACGGCCGTTACTCTTGCACCGCTAAACTTATGGACAAACCATTTTATGGAGGTGTGTACAAGGGTATTAGGTACATCTCAGACTAAGGGCTGGGCCATTAAACTACCGGATCACCGGCAAAACATGAACCAAAGGCAGCCACACGGCTGTCATGGACAGCAGCAATAGCGGACACATCAACCAATGAAAAGCTGTTCTCCATGGCTCCGATGGCCAAACCGTTTTATGGGTATGTGCTCAAGGACAAGATACAAGATTTGGTTGAAGGGCATGACCATCAGGTCACTGGAATAGCGGAAAACAACCGTGCCCACTAGGGCAACGTGGCTGTCCATGACTGCAGCGAGACGTCGAATGGGTAAACCTTGCCGGAACTTGATGGGATTCGATCTATGCAACATGATTTGCAGCGGGAAATAAGGAAACATAGAGGAACATATGAGGGGCATCATCACCTAGGGTTTGATGGTGGAAGAGATGACATGGGCGACATCAAGGCGGTGATGCCGCTGCGCACACGATCCCATAGGGCTGCAGCCTTGCCTCGGCGTCGGGGATCGTCGGGGGTGCTCTCCATGGTCTCCACACCCATGGACAGCAGGGGCAGCAGCAAGGAGGCAACCTCCATGGCATCCTTGAGGGCGTGGATCGAAGAACGCAGCAGGGGATCATCTTCCTTGTGATAAGAGCACTCCGTTTTCATGTTTCGGTGGTGGGGGAGAGTGTAGGGATGAGAGAGGGCAGCCATGGGGGAGAGGGGCGGCCATGGCTGCTCCCTCCTTCTGTTTTCTCATGAGGAGGAAGGGGAGGGGCGGCCAGGAGAGGGGAGGGGCGACCAGGAGGGGAGGGGCAGCTAGGGAGAGAAAGATTAGGGTTAGTTTGGGCTGTTTTGGGCCTGTTTAGGGCTGGCCCAAGCTATGGACAGAAGTGGGAAATAAAAGAAAGGATTTCGGGCCTTGATCCAAGGTCAAAATGAGTGGAAACTTTGGGCCTTGACCCATTGATTGAGTCTTGAGTTTGTCATGCACGAGAGAGAAAATGATAAGGGAGAAAATTTGACGGCATCAACTAGAACCGAATTAGGAATTTCTGGGTTCTATGGAATGAGAGATAGAAGAGAACATCATTTGGACATGAGCCTAAGAATGACACTAAGTTTTACCAAATGATGTCAATGGAAAGAAATGATGAAAAGGTAAACATGGAAACAGGATATCGAAATGTTGATTTCAAAAGAGGCAAAAAGAGTGAGGTCGGGTGATATCATCAAAGGTTTTAAGAATGACTTAGATAAATTGAAAGACGTGACTTAGTGTAGAGGATGGTCAACAAGATTGGTTTATAGTTTTGAATCGGTGAAACTTTAGAGATACAACTCGAGTTGGCAAGGAAGCAAAGGACTAGGATTTTAGAGATATGAATTGAGATGGACTTGAAACCTAGCCGGTTTTGAAATATTTTGAAACCTCATTTTACACACATAAACACTATGCAATTCGTCATGAATGCAACAAACAAATGAGTTCTCATTGGAAAAACTTTTCAAAAGCATACGTTTCTTTCAATCCAGCAAAACTTACAAGTTCGAAAATTTTAGAAAATTTAGAAATCCTTCATTTTATTCATTGTTATCTATTCACATCCCAAAATTAGAAATTTTGGGGTGTGACAACCTACCCCCCTTAACAAGAATCTCGACCCGAGATTCAGCGTTGGCTAGCAAAGAGGATAAGGGAAAAGTACTTTCAACTCTTCTTGCTTCGGGTGGCTTCATTTAACTTTGCACATTTTGATCACCTTGTTTCTTGTAACTCTTCTGCAACTTTATGTATCTGATCTGAGTTGTATGTTCTGCATAGCTAAGGTCACCTTGCACACTGAGCTCATAAATGGTATTTGTTCTTCTAGTACCTTGATGCACTTCTTCAACTAATAGATATGAAACACATTATGCACATCTGACAATCTAGCTGGTGACTCAAGCTGATAAACAACTTCACTTCTTCTTGCAAGGATCTTGAGTAGTCCAAAGTATTTGAGTGATAACTCTTCTTAACCTTGAATTTGCGGAGACCTCTGATAGGTGACACCTTTAAATGGACATAGTTGCCCTTCAAATTATCTGCTCGAGCGAGTTACTCTTGGGTTCTCTTGGATGGTTTGAACTTCTTGTTCTTTTATAGTTTATAACTCTTGGCCCAAGCAAATGTTCCTCTCTAAGCTGGTGCTCGAGTGTAATGGTGTTCTGCGCTTTCTACCCTATAATGCCTCGACTGATGCTTTACCTTCTTCTAAATGTTCCTTGATCCCATTGATCTTCTTACCCTTTGACTAACCTTTTCTAGTCACATGCTTCAAAATAGGTTCTACCTCCATGGTAACTTCCTTGGTTGTATTCAAGAATCCAAAACTGAATCTTTCAGCTCCACCTGTTACTCCAAAGGCATCTGAAACTCAAAGCTATATTGATGTAACTTTACAAATCTCTAAAGCATGAACAACACCTGGTACTCCAGATTATGAGTTCAGTCATTCCCTTCTTGTTCCTTCAGATGCAAGAACTATGATCGTATCAAAAACACTTCTTTGACCTTGTCATGGTGCATCCCCATACACTGAGATCTCTTGTGGACATCTGGCTAAGATAAAACTGGTGTGGTAGTCAACCTTCTCTTCAACAATTCGGATGTATCTCGGTGATCTAAAGTCCGTAGAAACTTAGCATTTCTCTCGCACAAGGTTATCGGTTGCTCTAAAATCTTTGAGAATCCTTAATGAACCTCCAATAATACCATGCCATATTAAGGAAGCTTCTGATGTCCTTCACATCCTGAGGTGTTTTCCATTCTTCCAACATTTATTCTTGTTTTTCAATCACAGTTCCAACTTATTTCTTATTCTCCTACCATTCAGTGATTCTTGCTGGTAATTGGGATCTACCCCCCTTAACAGAATGATACTTGCAGCAATCTTGTGTAGTTCGTCTTCACACTTGAAGAAAGGGGGTGAGATTAGAATGTTGACTTGTCACCATTTGTCTCAAGCATTCTTCTCTAGCGTTCACCATACCAATGAGATAACAGACAGAAGGGACAAGGAAGAGAACAAAGCAAGGACATAGATAGAAGAAGCCCATCTATCTATCGATGCCATTGTAAACCAGAAAGGTCAACAGCACATCAACAATCACTACAAAGAACCAAATCAAACATATATCACAATAACAAAGCAAACAACATAGGAGCACACTAACATGATTATGTCCTTATGAAACCACACTAGCACTCAAACCTTAACATCGTTTGTCTAGCGATATAAAAGGCTTAGGTGAAACTTATATAACTCAAAGCGCTAAACTAGTGAGTGGGTATACGTTCTTGCAAACTTGAGTGTTGTAGGAGACACTTCATGCCATGGGTTCTTCAACATCACAATTGGCGTCCTTCAGTCGACGATGATATGTTGAGCTCGAACTTCACGAACATCTTCACTTGCCTTGTATATCGTATTGGCCAAAGACTAAAGAATTTAAACAAAGATAAGAGAGGGTGACTATCTTATCAATAGATAGCAGAAGATGAGTTTTGAGCAACAAGAGATAGGCAAAGGTCACATAGTTGAAAGTTTTTCAAAATATAGAGAAAATATAACCTTAGTGACGACCATTGCTACCTAGGCTTGCGTCCTACAGTCAGCACGGCTCTGATACCACTTTGTCACACCCTGGTTTTCAAAAGAAAAACCAGAGCAAATCTATATGTGTGCCAGGATCTAATCTCACACATATAGAGACAATTAACAGTGATATCATAGACAATGCTTTATTACATATCGTTTAAACAAGAATTACATAAAGACATCAAGTCTTTAACACAGAGTAGCGGAAGCATAACTAAAACACCAGGCCATCCACAGGGAAGCCAACTGGGGGTCGCTCGCCTAGAACTCCATGATCCTTCATTTGTACTCCTTTAAGCCTTCATCTTCTGAGCAGCGGTTGGGTTCCAGCCAACAGTAGGTTGAAATAAAAGAAACAAGCGTGAGTACTTCAACTCGTACTCCACAAGTATAACATGAACTATGAGGCTCTAAGGTTGGCTGACACGTTGCATGAGCTTTTAGTTGGTCAAGTTTTATTAAACAACTAGTTACTACAAGTTGGTAGATAAACCATTAAACCCAATATATTGCTTGTGAACATTAGTCAACAATATTAACATAAGAACCACTTTCAAACCCAACAGAACCACTAATCTGCATAAAGGATCTGGGCCGCTCATAACCGTGAGCACGGCTGACATGTCAGTTTTACACTCTCGAGAGGTCGTACATCTTTACCCATGAGTCGTGGGCTACGCTAGTGGTCCACCACATTACCTTAGATGAGATGGCTAGCAAGCACACTACGAGGCCTTTACAAAGATCACGTTGGTAAGGTGTAACCGCTAAGGTTTCAGGGTCCGCAGCTGTGGAGCAAGCCTCAAGGGGAGATAAACGCACTCAACCCAAGTAGCGCGAGGGCCACAGAAGCTCACCTCCCCTCTTGCCCCGTCGGTAAGTTACTCCCAAACCAATGCAACCTAATTAATTAGCCAAGACCGTCCCATTCCAGTCTCATGGTAGCACTGTTGTCCCAGGTTGTCGCTTTGCGAACCGGTCCTTAAGGAGAGTGGCTATGAGCAAAACACATGCTCACGCCCCCTAAACCAAGTTGCTAAAAAGCAAGTTTTAACGAGACATGAACCACTCAAGCACACAGCACAGAGGGTCAAGCTCAACAATTATATTGCATAGATCAATTAACAAGATTATTAACCAAAGATACATGAGTTTGAGCAGCAACTAGCAAAACTTAACCCACATGCATCCCCATAGGTAAACATTGCGATAACAGAGGCTAGGTACAGTCCTTATTGGCATACAAAATTAGACACATGCATATGAAGTGATTAAGTGGTTATTGGGTTGTGTCCATGTTATACTTGCCTTCCTCAAAAAGTACTTTTGCTGCTGCTCACACACGTTGATCCTCAGCGCAAACAACTGAAACAACAAACAAAGGGGAACTAAGAACAATACACCATACGAATAAATGATTTTATAAAGAATATAAAAAGAACACTGGTCGTTACTAATAACATGGGAGCGCAACAACTGGAACAATGTTTAACAAGGATATAAAGGTGGCTAGAAAAGAATAAACTCATGATGAAGGATATGAAGGTAGGAACTCATTATGGTAGGGCTAGGTGTTAAGAGATATAAACATGAAAAGGTGAAAGATGTTGCCAGGGCATGGTTTGCATAGAGATATTATTGTGGTGGAGAATATGAGGGGTTGAGAAGGAACCAGGGTGCAATTGAGAGAGGAATACAGTTGATCTTGCAGTGGTGTTTGTGCTGAAACTGCGCGTGATAGGACAGCAGTAATGTGGGCACTAGAACTCTTTCCATGCCACGCCATTTAAGGATATTATTTGTGGAATTGATAAGGGATATGTGGACTAGAGTCTGACCAAAGGGTGCTGATATTTGATCAATGGGTCAATGGCAAAACAAGACGCGAGACAGACATATGTAGCTACTTTTCTGCAGGAGGGACAGCAAGTGCACCGATCGGAAAGACCATCCAATACCTGGCCTAAACTGATCCAAAGGCTGCCAAAATTTACAGAAATGTGTGGTACTATGATATACATGATGTGACAAAAGGATTCGATGATTGGAGAAGATGATTAATAGAAAAGACCCTTGCATTTGGTAGAAGCTCGGCTGTCCAGGCTGCAGATATGTGTTCACGGTAACGCTAAAATCTCCGGACCTGTGCCTCCTATGGCAGAACCAATTTATAGGGGCATGATTGAGGATATAATACACATCTCGGTCGAAGGGCTCGCTGATTGGACCTCCGGATCATTGAGAAAACATGCGCCAAAATGGCAGCACTGCTGCTGTCTGGACTGCAATGACAGCGAGCACGGCGACGGCCGTTACTCTTGCACCGCTAAACTTATGGACAAACCATTTTATGGAGGTGTGTACAAGGGTATTAGGTACATCTCAGACTAAGGGCTGGGCCATTAAACTACCGGATCACCGGCAAAACATGAACCAAAGGCAGCCACACGGCTGTCATGGACAGCAGCAATAGCGGACACATCAACCAATGAAAAGCTGTTCTCCATGGCTCCGATGGCCAAACCGTTTTATGGGTATGTGCTCAAGGACAAGATACAAGATTTGGTTGAAGGGCATGACCATCAGGTCACTGGAATAGCGGAAAACAACCGTGCCCACTAGGGCAACGTGGCTGTCCATGACTGCAGCGAGACGTCGAATGGGTAAACCTTGCCGGAACTTGATGGGATTCGATCTATGCAACATGATTTGCAGCGGGAAATAAGGAAACATAGAGGAACATATGAGGGGCATCATCACCTAGGGTTTGATGGTGGAAGAGATGACATGGGCGACATCAAGGCGGTGATGCCGCTGCGCACACGATCCCATAGGGCTGCAGCCTTGCCTCGGCGTCGGGGATCGTCGGGGGTGCTCTCCATGGTCTCCACACCCATGGACAGCAGGGGCAGCAGCAAGGAGGCAACCTCCATGGCATCCTTGAGGGCGTGGATCGAAGAACGCAGCAGGGGATCATCTTCCTTGTGATAAGAGCACTCCGTTTTCATGTTTCGGTGGTGGGGGAGAGTGTAGGGATGAGAGAGGGCAGCCATGGGGGAGAGGGGCGGCCATGGCTGCTCCCTCCTTCTGTTTTCTCATGAGGAGGAAGGGGAGGGGCGGCCAGGAGAGGGGAGGGGCGACCAGGAGGGGAGGGGCAGCTAGGGAGAGAAAGATTAGGGTTAGTTTGGGCTGTTTTGGGCCTGTTTAGGGCTGGCCCAAGCTATGGACAGAAGTGGGAAATAAAAGAAAGGATTTCGGGCCTTGATCCAAGGTCAAAATGAGTGGAAACTTTGGGCCTTGACCCATTGATTGAGTCTTGAGTTTGTCATGCACGAGAGAGAAAATGATAAGGGAGAAAATTTGACGGCATCAACTAGAACCGAATTAGGAATTTCTGGGTTCTATGGAATGAGAGATAGAAGAGAACATCATTTGGACATGAGCCTAAGAATGACACTAAGTTTTACCAAATGATGTCAATGGAAAGAAATGATGAAAAGGTAAACATGGAAACAGGATATCGAAATGTTGATTTCAAAAGAGGCAAAAAGAGTGAGGTCGGGTGATATCATCAAAGGTTTTAAGAATGACTTAGATAAATTGAAAGACGTGACTTAGTGTAGAGGATGGTCAACAAGATTGGTTTATAGTTTTGAATCGGTGAAACTTTAGAGATACAACTCGAGTTGGCAAGGAAGCAAAGGACTAGGATTTTAGAGATATGAATTGAGATGGACTTGAAACCTAGCCGGTTTTGAAATATTTTGAAACCTCATTTTACACACATAAACACTATGCAATTCGGCATGAATGCAACAAACAAATGAGTTCTCATTGGAAAAACTTTTCAAAAGCATACGTTTCTTTCAATCCAGCAAAACTTACAAGTTCGAAAATTTTAGAAAATTTAGAAATCCTTCATTTTATTCATTGTTATCTATTCACATCCCAAAATTAGAAATTTTGGGGTGTGACAACCTACCCCCCTTAACAAGAATCTCGACCCGAGATTCAGCGTTGGCTAGCAAAGAGGATAAGGGAAAAGTACTTTCAACTCTTCTTGCTTCGGGTGGCTTCATTTAACTTTGCACATTTTGATCACCTTGTTTCTTGTAACTCTTCTGCAACTTTATGTATCTGATCTGAGTTGTATGTTCTGCATAGCTAAGGTCACCTTGCACACTGAGCTCATAAATGGTATTTGTTCTTCTAGTACCTTGATGCACTTCTTCAACTAATAGATATGAAACACATTATGCACATCTGACAATCTAGCTGGTGACTCAAGCTGATAAACAACTTCACTTCTTCTTGCAAGGATCTTGAGTAGTCCAAAGTATTTGAGTGATAACTCTTCTTAACCTTGAATTTGCGGAGACCTCTGATAGGTGACACCTTTAAATGGACATAGTTGCCCTTCAAATTATCTGCTCGAGCGAGTTACTCTTGGGTTCTCTTGGATGGTTTGAACTTCTTGTTCTTTTATAGTTTATAACTCTTGGCCCAAGCAAATGTTCCTCTCTAAGCTGGTGCTCGAGTGTAATGGTGTTCTGCGCTTTCTACCCTATAATGCCTCGACTGATGCTTTACCTTCTTCTAAATGTTCCTTGATCCCATTGATCTTCTTACCCTTTGACTAACCTTTTCTAGTCACATGCTTCAAAATAGGTTCTACCTCCATGGTAACTTCCTTGGTTGTATTCAAGAATCCAAAACTGAATCTTTCAGCTCCACCTGTTACTCCAAAGGCATCTGAAACTCAAAGCTATATTGATGTAACTTTACAAATCTCTAAAGCATGAACAACACCTGGTACTCCAGATTATGAGTTCAGTCATTCCCTTCTTGTTCCTTCAGATGCAAGAACTATGACTCGTATCAAAAACACTTCTTTGACCTTGTCATGGTGCATCCCCATACACTGAGATCTCTTGTGGACATCTGGCTAAGATAAAACTGGTGTGGTAGTCAACCTTCTCTTCAACAATTCGGATGTATCTCGGTGATCTAAAGTCCGTAGAAACTTAGCATTTCTCTCGCACAAGGTTATCGGTTGCTCTAAAATCTTTGAGAATCCTTAATGAACCTCCAATAATACCATGCCATATTAAGGAAGCTTCTGATGTCCTTCACATCCTGAGGTGTTTTCCATTCTTCCAACATTTATTCTTGTTTTTCAATCACAGTTCCAACTTATTTCTTATTCTCCTACCATTCAGTGATTCTTGCTGGTAATTGGGATCTACCCCCCTTAACAGAATGATACTTGCAGCAATCTTGTGTAGTTCGTCTTCACACTTGAAGAAAGGGGGTGAGATTAGAATGTTGACTTGTCACCATTTGTCTCAAGCATTCTTCTCTAGCGTTCACCATACCAATGAGATAACAGACAGAAGGGACAAGGAAGAGAACAAAGCAAGGACATAGATAGAAGAAGCCCATCTATCTATCGATGCCATTGTAAACCAGAAAGGTCAACAGCACATCAACAATCACTACAAAGAACCAAATCAAACATATATCACAATAACAAAGCAAACAACATAGGAGCACACTAACATGATTATGTCCTTATGAAACCACACTAGCACTCAAACCTTAACATCGTTTGTCTAGCGATATAAAAGGCTTAGGTGAAACTTATATAACTCAAAGCGCTAAACTAGTGAGTGGGTATACGTTCTTGCAAACTTGAGTGTTGTAGGAGACACTTCATGCCATGGGTTCTTCAACATCACAATTGGCGTCCTTCAGTCGACGATGATATGTTGAGCTCGAACTTCACGAACATCTTCACTTGCCTTGTATATCGTATTGGCCAAAGACTAAAGAATTTAAACAAAGATAAGAGAGGGTGACTATCTTATCAATAGATAGCAGAAGATGAGTTTTGAGCAACAAGAGATAGGCAAAGGTCACATAGTTGAAAGTTTTTCAAAATATAGAGAAAATATAACCTTAGTGACGACCATTGCTACCTAGGCTTGCGTCCTACAGTCAGCACGGCTCTGATACCACTTTGTCACACCCTGGTTTTCAAAAGAAAAAACAGAGCAAATCTATATGTGTGCCAGGATCTAATCTCACACATATAGAGACAATTAACAGTGATATCATAGACAATGCTTTATTACATATCGTTTAAACAAGAATTACATAAAGACATCAAGTCTTTAACACAGAGTAGCGGAAGCATAACTAAAACACCAGGCCATCCACAGGGAAGCCAACTGGGGGTCGCTCGCCTAGAACTCCATGATCCTTCATTTGTACTCCTTTAAGCCTTCATCTTCTGAGCAGCGGTTGGGTTCCAGCCAACAGTAGGTTGAAATAAAAGAAACAAGCGTGAGTACTTCAACTCGTACTCCACAAGTATAACATGAACTATGAGGCTCTAAGGTTGGCTGACACGTTGCATGAGCTTTTAGTTGGTCAAGTTTTATTAAACAACTAGTTACTACAAGTTGGTAGATAAACCATTAAACCCAATATATTGCTTGTGAACATTAGTCAACAATATTAACATAAGAACCACTTTCAAACCCAACAGAACCACTAATCTGCATAAAGGATCTGGGCCGCTCATAACCGTGAGCACGGCTGACATGTCAGTTTTACACTCTCGAGAGGTCGTACATCTTTACCCATGAGTCGTGGGCTACGCTAGTGGTCCACCACATTACCTTAGATGAGATGGCTAGCAAGCACACTACGAGGCCTTTACAAAGATCACGTTGGTAAGGTGTAACCGCTAAGGTTTCAGGGTCCGCAGCTGTGGAGCAAGCCTCAAGGGGAGATAAACGCACTCAACCCAAGTAGCGCGAGGGCCACAGAAGCTCACCTCCCCTCTTGCCCCGTCGGTAAGTTACTCCCAAACCAATGCAACCTAATTAATTAGCCAAGACCGTCCCATTCCAGTCTCATGGTAGCACTGTTGTCCCAGGTTGTCGCTTTGCGAACCGGTCCTTAAGGAGAGTGGCTATGAGCAAAACACATGCTCACGCCCCCTAAACCAAGTTGCTAAAAAGCAAGTTTTAACGAGACATGAACCACTCAAGCACACAGCACAGAGGGTCAAGCTCAACAATTATATTGCATAGATCAATTAACAAGATTATTAACCAAAGATACATGAGTTTGAGCAGCAACTAGCAAAACTTAACCCACATGCATCCCCATAGGTAAACATTGCGATAACAGAGGCTAGGTACAGTCCTTATTGGCATACAAAATTAGACACATGCATATGAAGTGATTAAGTGGTTATTGGGTTGTGTCCATGTTATACTTGCCTTCCTCAAAAAGTACTTTTGCTGCTGCTCACACACGTTGATCCTCAGCGCAAACAACTGAAACAACAAACAAAGGGGAACTAAGAACAATACACCATACGAATAAATGATTTTATAAAGAATATAAAAAGAACACTGGTCGTTACTAATAACATGGGAGCGCAACAACTGGAACAATGTTTAACAAGGATATAAAGGTGGCTAGAAAAGAATAAACTCATGATGAAGGATATGAAGGTAGGAACTCATTATGGTAGGGCTAGGTGTTAAGAGATATAAACATGAAAAGGTGAAAGATGTTGCCAGGGCATGGTTTGCATAGAGATATTATTGTGGTGGAGAATATGAGGGGTTGAGAAGGAACCAGGGTGCAATTGAGAGAGGAATACAGTTGATCTTGCAGTGGTGTTTGTGCTGAAACTGCGCGTGATAGGACAGCAGTAATGTGGGCACTAGAACTCTTTCCATGCCACGCCATTTAAGGATATTATTTGTGGAATTGATAAGGGATATGTGGACTAGAGTCTGACCAAAGGGTGCTGATATTTGATCAATGGGTCAATGGCAAAACAAGACGCGAGACAGACATATGTAGCTACTTTTCTGCAGGAGGGACAGCAAGTGCACCGATCGGAAAGACCATCCAATACCTGGCCTAAACTGATCCAAAGGCTGCCAAAATTTACAGAAATGTGTGGTACTATGATATACATGATGTGACAAAAGGATTCGATGATTGGAGAAGATGATTAATAGAAAAGACCCTTGCATTTGGTAGAAGCTCGGCTGTCCAGGCTGCAGATATGTGTTCACGGTAACGCTAAAATCTCCGGACCTGTGCCTCCTATGGCAGAACCAATTTATAGGGGCATGATTGAGGATATAATACACATCTCGGTCGAAGGGCTCGCTGATTGGACCTCCGGATCATTGAGAAAACATGCGCCAAAATGGCAGCACTGCTGCTGTCTGGACTGCAATGACAGCGAGCACGGCGACGGCCGTTACTCTTGCACCGCTAAACTTATGGACAAACCATTTTATGGAGGTGTGTACAAGGGTATTAGGTACATCTCAGACTAAGGGCTGGGCCATTAAACTACCGGATCACCGGCAAAACATGAACCAAAGGCAGCCACACGGCTGTCATGGACAGCAGCAATAGCGGACACATCAACCAATGAAAAGCTGTTCTCCATGGCTCCGATGGCCAAACCGTTTTATGGGTATGTGCTCAAGGACAAGATACAAGATTTGGTTGAAGGGCATGACCATCAGGTCACTGGAATAGCGGAAAACAACCGTGCCCACTAGGGCAACGTGGCTGTCCATGACTGCAGCGAGACGTCGAATGGGTAAACCTTGCCGGAACTTGATGGGATTCGATCTATGCAACATGATTTGCAGCGGGAAATAAGGAAACATAGAGGAACATATGAGGGGCATCATCACCTAGGGTTTGATGGTGGAAGAGATGACATGGGCGACATCAAGGCGGTGATGCCGCTGCGCACACGATCCCATAGGGCTGCAGCCTTGCCTCGGCGTCGGGGATCGTCGGGGGTGCTCTCCATGGTCTCCACACCCATGGACAGCAGGGGCAGCAGCAAGGAGGCAACCTCCATGGCATCCTTGAGGGCGTGGATCGAAGAACGCAGCAGGGGATCATCTTCCTTGTGATAAGAGCACTCCGTTTTCATGTTTCGGTGGTGGGGGAGAGTGTAGGGATGAGAGAGGGCAGCCATGGGGGAGAGGGGCGGCCATGGCTGCTCCCTCCTTCTGTTTTCTCATGAGGAGGAAGGGGAGGGGCGGCCAGGAGAGGGGAGGGGCGACCAGGAGGGGAGGGGCAGCTAGGGAGAGAAAGATTAGGGTTAGTTTGGGCTGTTTTGGGCCTGTTTAGGGCTGGCCCAAGCTATGGACAGAAGTGGGAAATAAAAGAAAGGATTTCGGGCCTTGATCCAAGGTCAAAATGAGTGGAAACTTTGGGCCTTGACCCATTGATTGAGTCTTGAGTTTGTCATGCACGAGAGAGAAAATGATAAGGGAGAAAATTTGACGGCATCAACTAGAACCGAATTAGGAATTTCTGGGTTCTATGGAATGAGAGATAGAAGAGAACATCATTTGGACATGAGCCTAAGAATGACACTAAGTTTTACCAAATGATGTCAATGGAAAGAAATGATGAAAAGGTAAACATGGAAACAGGATATCGAAATGTTGATTTCAAAAGAGGCAAAAAGAGTGAGGTCGGGTGATATCATCAAAGGTTTTAAGAATGACTTAGATAAATTGAAAGACGTGACTTAGTGTAGAGGATGGTCAACAAGATTGGTTTATAGTTTTGAATCGGTGAAACTTTAGAGATACAACTCGAGTTGGCAAGGAAGCAAAGGACTAGGATTTTAGAGATATGAATTGAGATGGACTTGAAACCTAGCCGGTTTTGAAATATTTTGAAACCTCATTTTACACACATAAACACTATGCAATTCGGCATGAATGCAACAAACAAATGAGTTCTCATTGGAAAAACTTTTCAAAAGCATACGTTTCTTTCAATCCAGCAAAACTTACAAGTTCGAAAATTTTAGAAAATTTAGAAATCCTTCATTTTATTCATTGTTATCTATTCACATCCCAAAATTAGAAATTTTGGGGTGTGACAACCTACCCCCCTTAACAAGAATCTCGACCCGAGATTCAGCGTTGGCTAGCAAAGAGGATAAGGGAAAAGTACTTTCAACTCTTCTTGCTTCGGGTGGCTTCATTTAACTTTGCACATTTTGATCACCTTGTTTCTTGTAACTCTTCTGCAACTTTATGTATCTGATCTGAGTTGTATGTTCTGCATAGCTAAGGTCACCTTGCACACTGAGCTCATAAATGGTATTTGTTCTTCTAGTACCTTGATGCACTTCTTCAACTAATAGATATGAAACACATTATGCACATCTGACAATCTAGCTGGTGACTCAAGCTGATAAACAACTTCACTTCTTCTTGCAAGGATCTTGAGTAGTCCAAAGTATTTGAGTGATAACTCTTCTTAACCTTGAATTTGCGGAGACCTCTGATAGGTGACACCTTTAAATGGACATAGTTGCCCTTCAAATTATCTGCTCGAGCGAGTTACTCTTGGGTTCTCTTGGATGGTTTGAACTTCTTGTTCTTTTATAGTTTATAACTCTTGGCCCAAGCAAATGTTCCTCTCTAAGCTGGTGCTCGAGTGTAATGGTGTTCTGCGCTTTCTACCCTATAATGCCTCGACTGATGCTTTACCTTCTTCTAAATGTTCCTTGATCCCATTGATCTTCTTACCCTTTGACTAACCTTTTCTAGTCACATGCTTCAAAATAGGTTCTACCTCCATGGTAACTTCCTTGGTTGTATTCAAGAATCCAAAACTGAATCTTTCAGCTCCACCTGTTACTCCAAAGGCATCTGAAACTCAAAGCTATATTGATGTAACTTTACAAATCTCTAAAGCATGAACAACACCTGGTACTCCAGATTATGAGTTCAGTCATTCCCTTCTTGTTCCTTCAGATGCAAGAACTATGACTCGTATCAAAAACACTTCTTTGACCTTGTCATGGTGCATCCCCATACACTGAGATCTCTTGTGGACATCTGGCTAAGATAAAACTGGTGTGGTAGTCAACCTTCTCTTCAACAATTCGGATGTATCTCGGTGATCTAAAGTCCGTAGAAACTTAGCATTTCTCTCGCACAAGGTTATCGGTTGCTCTAAAATCTTTGAGAATCCTTAATGAACCTCCAATAATACCATGCCATATTAAGGAAGCTTCTGATGTCCTTCACATCCTGAGGTGTTTTCCATTCTTCCAACATTTATTCTTGTTTTTCAATCACAGTTCCAACTTATTTCTTATTCTCCTACCATTCAGTGATTCTTGCTGGTAATTGGGATCTACCCCCCTTAACAGAATGATACTTGCAGCAATCTTGTGTAGTTCGTCTTCACACTTGAAGAAAGGGGGTGAGATTAGAATGTTGACTTGTCACCATTTGTCTCAAGCATTCTTCTCTAGCGTTCACCATACCAATGAGATAACAGACAGAAGGGACAAGGAAGAGAACAAAGCAAGGACATAGATAGAAGAAGCCCATCTATCTATCGATGCCATTGTAAACCAGAAAGGTCAACAGCACATCAACAATCACTACAAAGAACCAAATCAAACATATATCACAATAACAAAGCAAACAACATAGGAGCACACTAACATGATTATGTCCTTATGAAACCACACTAGCACTCAAACCTTAACATCGTTTGTCTAGCGATATAAAAGGCTTAGGTGAAACTTATATAACTCAAAGCGCTAAACTAGTGAGTGGGTATACGTTCTTGCAAACTTGAGTGTTGTAGGAGACACTTCATGCCATGGGTTCTTCAACATCACAATTGGCGTCCTTCAGTCGACGATGATATGTTGAGCTCGAACTTCACGAACATCTTCACTTGCCTTGTATATCGTATTGGCCAAAGACTAAAGAATTTAAACAAAGATAAGAGAGGGTGACTATCTTATCAATAGATAGCAGAAGATGAGTTTTGAGCAACAAGAGATAGGCAAAGGTCACATAGTTGAAAGTTTTTCAAAATATAGAGAAAATATAACCTTAGTGACGACCATTGCTACCTAGGCTTGCGTCCTACAGTCAGCACGGCTCTGATACCACTTTGTCACACCCTGGTTTTCAAAAGAAAAACCAGAGCAAATCTATATGTGTGCCAGGATCTAATCTCACACATATAGAGACAATTAACAGTGATATCATAGACAATGCTTTATTACATATCGTTTAAACAAGAATTACATAAAGACATCAAGTCTTTAACACAGAGTAGCGGAAGCATAACTAAAACACCAGGCCATCCACAGGGAAGCCAACTGGGGGTCGCTCGCCTAGAACTCCATGATCCTTCATTTGTACTCCTTTAAGCCTTCATCTTCTGAGCAGCGGTTGGGTTCCAGCCAACAGTAGGTTGAAATAAAAGAAACAAGCGTGAGTACTTCAACTCGTACTCCACAAGTATAACATGAACTATGAGGCTCTAAGGTTGGCTGACACGTTGCATGAGCTTTTAGTTGGTCAAGTTTTATTAAACAACTAGTTACTACAAGTTGGTAGATAAACCATTAAACCCAATATATTGCTTGTGAACATTAGTCAACAATATTAACATAAGAACCACTTTCAAACCCAACAGAACCACTAATCTGCATAAAGGATCTGGGCCGCTCATAACCGTGAGCACGGCTGACATGTCAGTTTTACACTCTCGAGAGGTCGTACATCTTTACCCATGAGTCGTGGGCTACGCTAGTGGTCCACCACATTACCTTAGATGAGATGGCTAGCAAGCACACTACGAGGCCTTTACAAAGATCACGTTGGTAAGGTGTAACCGCTAAGGTTTCAGGGTCCGCAGCTGTGGAGCAAGCCTCAAGGGGAGATAAACGCACTCAACCCAAGTAGCGCGAGGGCCACAGAAGCTCACCTCCCCTCTTGCCCCGTCGGTAAGTTACTCCCAAACCAATGCAACCTAATTAATTAGCCAAGACCGTCCCATTCCAGTCTCATGGTAGCACTGTTGTCCCAGGTTGTCGCTTTGCGAACCGGTCCTTAAGGAGAGTGGCTATGAGCAAAACACATGCTCACGCCCCCTAAACCAAGTTGCTAAAAAGCAAGTTTTAACGAGACATGAACCACTCAAGCACACAGCACAGAGGGTCAAGCTCAACAATTATATTGCATAGATCAATTAACAAGATTATTAACCAAAGATACATGAGTTTGAGCAGCAACTAGCAAAACTTAACCCACATGCATCCCCATAGGTAAACATTGCGATAACAGAGGCTAGGTACAGTCCTTATTGGCATACAAAATTAGACACATGCATATGAAGTGATTAAGTGGTTATTGGGTTGTGTCCATGTTATACTTGCCTTCCTCAAAAAGTACTTTTGCTGCTGCTCACACACGTTGATCCTCAGCGCAAACAACTGAAACAACAAACAAAGGGGAACTAAGAACAATACACCATACGAATAAATGATTTTATAAAGAATATAAAAAGAACACTGGTCGTTACTAATAACATGGGAGCGCAACAACTGGAACAATGTTTAACAAGGATATAAAGGTGGCTAGAAAAGAATAAACTCATGATGAAGGATATGAAGGTAGGAACTCATTATGGTAGGGCTAGGTGTTAAGAGATATAAACATGAAAAGGTGAAAGATGTTGCCAGGGCATGGTTTGCATAGAGATATTATTGTGGTGGAGAATATGAGGGGTTGAGAAGGAACCAGGGTGCAATTGAGAGAGGAATACAGTTGATCTTGCAGTGGTGTTTGTGCTGAAACTGCGCGTGATAGGACAGCAGTAATGTGGGCACTAGAACTCTTTCCATGCCACGCCATTTAAGGATATTATTTGTGGAATTGATAAGGGATATGTGGACTAGAGTCTGACCAAAGGGTGCTGATATTTGATCAATGGGTCAATGGCAAAACAAGACGCGAGACAGACATATGTAGCTACTTTTCTGCAGGAGGGACAGCAAGTGCACCGATCGGAAAGACCATCCAATACCTGGCCTAAACTGATCCAAAGGCTGCCAAAATTTACAGAAATGTGTGGTACTATGATATACATGATGTGACAAAAGGATTCGATGATTGGAGAAGATGATTAATAGAAAAGACCCTTGCATTTGGTAGAAGCTCGGCTGTCCAGGCTGCAGATATGTGTTCACGGTAACGCTAAAATCTCCGGACCTGTGCCTCCTATGGCAGAACCAATTTATAGGGGCATGATTGAGGATATAATACACATCTCGGTCGAAGGGCTCGCTGATTGGACCTCCGGATCATTGAGAAAACATGCGCCAAAATGGCAGCACTGCTGCTGTCTGGACTGCAATGACAGCGAGCACGGCGACGGCCGTTACTCTTGCACCGCTAAACTTATGGACAAACCATTTTATGGAGGTGTGTACAAGGGTATTAGGTACATCTCAGACTAAGGGCTGGGCCATTAAACTACCGGATCACCGGCAAAACATGAACCAAAGGCAGCCACACAGCTGTCATGGACAGCAGCAATAGCGGACACATCAACCAATGAAAAGCTGTTCTCCATGGCTCCGATGGCCAAACCGTTTTATGGGTATGTGCTCAAGGACAAGATACAAGATTTGGTTGAAGGGCATGACCATCAGGTCACTGGAATAGCGGAAAACAACCGTGCCCACTAGGGCAACGTGGCTGTCCATGACTGCAGCGAGACGTCGAATGGGTAAACCTTGCCGGAACTTGATGGGATTCGATCTATGCAACATGATTTGCAGCGGGAAATAAGGAAACATAGAGGAACATATGAGGGGCATCATCACCTAGGGTTTGATGGTGGAAGAGATGACATGGGCGACATCAAGGCGGTGATGCCGCTGCGCACACGATCCCATAGGGCTGCAGCCTTGCCTCGGCGTCGGGGATCGTCGGGGGTGCTCTCCATGGTCTCCACACCCATGGACAGCAGGGGCAGCAGCAAGGAGGCAACCTCCATGGCATCCTTGAGGGCGTGGATCGAAGAACGCAGCAGGGGATCATCTTCCTTGTGATAAGAGCACTCCGTTTTCATGTTTCGGTGGTGGGGGAGAGTGTAGGGATGAGAGAGGGCAGCCATGGGGGAGAGGGGCGGCCATGGCTGCTCCCTCCTTCTGTTTTCTCATGAGGAGGAAGGGGAGGGGCGGCCAGGAGAGGGGAGGGGCGACCAGGAGGGGAGGGGCAGCTAGGGAGAGAAAGATTAGGGTTAGTTTGGGCTGTTTTGGGCCTGTTTAGGGCTGGCCCAAGCTATGGACAGAAGTGGGAAATAAAAGAAAGGATTTCGGGCCTTGATCCAAGGTCAAAATGAGTGGAAACTTTGGGCCTTGACCCATTGATTGAGTCTTGAGTTTGTCATGCACGAGAGAGAAAATGATAAGGGAGAAAATTTGACGGCATCAACTAGAACCGAATTAGGAATTTCTGGGTTCTATGGAATGAGAGATAGAAGAGAACATCATTTGGACATGAGCCTAAGAATGACACTAAGTTTTACCAAATGATGTCAATGGAAAGAAATGATGAAAAGGTAAACATGGAAACAGGATATCGAAATGTTGATTTCAAAAGAGGCAAAAAGAGTGAGGTCGGGTGATATCATCAAAGGTTTTAAGAATGACTTAGATAAATTGAAAGACGTGACTTAGTGTAGAGGATGGTCAACAAGATTGGTTTATAGTTTTGAATCGGTGAAACTGTGGCGGAACCGCCGATTTAATACGGGCTAAGTACACCTGCCACCATTAGCTTACAATGTACTTAGACCGTACTAAACCCGGTCGTCCGTCGAGAAGCCCTCGGCTCTCGATTTACACCAAATCCCAGATGAACCGACATCACACACATCCGACTCACGATGGAGCCACAACAGTTACGTCATCACAGGCATTTGAATAGATAGTAATAAGACTTTAAGTTACAAACCAGGTTCTGAATAAAATAAGTTCAACATAGGGCCAACATCGGCCGAATTTCGAAGTAATGTCTCACAGCGGAAGTCTAAGACCATAGGTCATGCTTAAACCAAAAGAAATGCAGTAGATGAGTGACATCACGCCCACTGATGTCACCCCCATGCCATGACATGACTCCTGTCACTCCTGATGATAACAAGCTCCCCCGCCAACACAGGCGCAGAAGAGGAACTCCATACCTGAAATCCAAATGGTGGGGGCAAACCCTGAGTACTAATTACTCAGAGGACTTAATGGCAAGGCTTACGGCTGACGCAAAGCTTGCTTACTATCATTGGATCCTTAGCCTTTGATTATTAGCTCAAAAATTTATTTACGGATAGTGGGATTTAACAGCCACTACCCTTGTGAAAGAAAGGGATAAATCTTTGCAAGTACATAGCTGTCATCATTATGAAATATCAGAGTCTCAAATATTAATCAACCACTTGATATCCAAATCATGAATCATATTGCAGAATATTAAGGTTATTACTACGTTGCCCGTCAGTGATATTTGGCATTCTCACACCTGGTGAGCATCAGCGATTCGAATCGATTTTAATTCCCGGGAATAACTAAAAATGCCAGGAGCCCATATGCTTACTCACACGACGGCTTTCCCACATATAGTCCCCCTCCTCCACCTGTCCCATCCCAAGTTCGATTCACTCCCACCTGACTCCCGGGTTGTGCCCCCATGACGAGCCTGCCGACATCTCGGTCTCCCCGTCATGAGCACCAAGCTCCCCCGGGCCACCTTCCTCTCAACCAGTGGGTAGGAACGTGTTTCTGTACTCCGGATGGCACAAGTAAGGTTTCACCGGCCCCATTAACCGGGTAAGCACTTTAGCAATGGTATGCCAACCAGCAGGCGAACAGCGGACGGGCCTTAAACGACTCGGGCGGAGCCATTACACCGCAACAACACACACCTCGAAAAGTAAAGCTTAATCTCCGCCCGGTCTCCTTTTAATCATCAACAGTGAAGCCATCAAGGCAGTTTCCAGTGTATCATTTTCTTTTCAAAGTCAACCTACGTGACGAGTGACCATTCACTCGTGTCTACTCGGCCCTATCATTTCTATGCAACTCGTCCTACGGACCTATGATTGGTGCTAGGCCAGGGCGGCCAAGGAATCTAATGCAGTAAGGTATCAATCAACTCCTAATGCATATGCGTAACCAAAAACATATTTTTGCTGGGAGAATGTAGGGCCTGCCTACCTTCCTCGCTAGGGTTAGTGTCGTCGGGAGCGGAGTCGGCGGCCTGCTGGAGATCCTCCTGCTGCGGGTACGGCTCCGGGTCCTCGGGCTCCTCGACCAGTGGCTGCTCCTGCGTCTGCTCTTCGTTCACGTGATCTATATGTATGCCATGAGAGTGCACGTGAGTGCAACGAAATGCAATGCATTAAATTGTATGGCACTAAGAAATTGTACAGACCATCACTCAACATGGAATTCATCATGTAGGACATGCACCAAAACAATTAGTCATGTAAATGTTACTAGAAATGAGCACCTCAGGAACGTGCACTTGTATGATACAACACGACCACTCCTTCAACCATTTATTCATATAAAGAAATACTCATTTTACTAATTAAACATGCCATTGAGTTTGGATAGCTACACTGCTCTAAATGACTTCAAAATTTTCCAGTATGCAGATCTTATACACAATAAGCCGCTGCCAAAAATTTAGCCCAAAAAGAGTTACAGTGAATTTATTAAAAATCTAACAATTTAGCAGCCCTAGACCTTGTCAGAATTTTCCTATTTTATTGGGAGGGTTTCTGGTCCTGGAATTTTACCAGTGGCCTAGTATGAATATTTAGAGTGTGTACAAAAATTACCAAGCCTAGAATCTAATTATTCGTAGGACATCTATTTTCCACACCTCTATTTGCCATAATAATCCATCTCATACAAAACAGTGGTCTTAGTATGAACATATATACTTTTTGGGTTCCCTACCTCACCAACAAGGTACCATATTTTTCCCGGAAATTTGCTAGCCATTTAAGACCCCTTTTCCCTATTTTCTTCTCCTAGCTAGCAACTTTTGTCATTTTCAAAACAAGGACTAAACCATACATGCACACTCTCTAATTTCACCAGTGAGCTTCCCATACTATGTGTGGCACAAGAAAAATGTAGGTATGCCATTTTGAACATACAATGCATATACACCATTTTCCTATTTGCATAAATACACAAAATGAGCATGACATGGTGAATACAAGGTGAAACTACTCACACTACAGCCCACAATCCTTCACACAGTGCCAAGACATCACATGAAAGCCAACACCAAGACTTCACAAATTTAGGAAACCATTTAGGCCATCTTTTCCATTTTATGCCTATTTAACATGCATACACAAAATCAGGGGCAAAATGGTCAATGCTCATCTCCACATCATGTCCATTGCATAGATCTATTTATAAGGAGTTCATAGGTTCTGAGTTTGTCCATTTTGGATTTTTATTTGAATTTATATGATTTTTCAAAGTTCAAACCGAGGAAAAGGGAAAAAGAAAAAGAAAAACCCGGGTCCAAGGACCTCTGCACAATTAACCGTAGCCTCCAGGGGCTAGCTTGCAAGATCTGCAAGACTCAGCCGAAACGCGCGAGGACCGGGATGTAATATCAAAGAAACCGAGGGGCCGGATCTGAAAATTTCCGGCCCCCCTTCTTCTTCCCCGCGACGGCCGAGGCCGCGCGGCGCGGCGCGCGCGCGCCGGCGAGCTAGGGCTCGCCGGAGCCGCGACGCGGGGGTGGCGGGGGTGCGCGGGGGCTAGGGCTTCACCTTGGGGGTATCCTCGTCGGCGGAGGAGGCGTGGAGCGGCGGAGAACGGCGGCGCACCGAGCGTGAACGGCGGCGCCGACTTGAAGCTCCCGGCGCGACGCGACGTCGAGCCGGGCTCGATCTCCTCGGGGGAGAGGAGTCCGACGACGAGAGCTAGCGGGGGAGTGGCGGCGTGGAGCGGCGGTCGCGGTGGTGCGGTCGGTCGGGCTCGGGGAGGTCGGGAGGCGGCGGCGCGGGCTCGGCCCCGAGCTTGCGGCCGGCGATGGCGGCGGGCGGAGCAACGGGCGGGGCGGCGCGGGGAGGGAGCGGGAGGTAGGGTTTCGGGCGCGGGGCGCTTCCTCTTTTAGAGTCCCGGGCGTCGGGCAGCGCGGGCAGGCCGGAGGGAGCGCGGGCGGAGGCCGGACGGCGCGGCGGTGCCCGTCGGCCGCGTGGGCGCCGTCGTACCGGGGAGGACGACGCGCCGCGCGGCGCGGACCGCGTCCGTGGACCGCGACTCGCTGACGGGTGGGGCCGGGGTGCGGAACGGAGAGAACGGCGCAGTGGACCGAGTCTACGGGGCGCGGCCGACTCGGCGCGGGCCGGCCCAATTTGGGCGCCGCGGGCGGGAACCCGACAGCGGGGCCCACCTGTCATAGAGAGGGGAAAAGGGAAATTCCGAAAAATGGAAAAATCCCCTTTGACTGCTGAGACATCTCTTTTCTAATTGCGTTTTTGAGCATCTTAGAGGCCGATTTAGATGAAACTCAAATTACAAGAAGTGTTCACAATTTTGTAAACTACAACTTTGTTATAAACTTTGACCCCCAGTTCTATGGTCAAAATTGGCCTAAATTTGAATTTAAGTTGCAGCCTCAGGTTTGACCAGCAGGATGCTTCCTCTTAGAAATTCTAAAAAATCCTTTTTCCAGCCATTTGCACCTTATGGGCCTTTTGGAAAAGTTGTGTAGAATTTTATGGTCTACATTTGGTTCAATGGGAGTATCTCATGAAAGTGGCTGTAGGTTTGCTCAAACTTGGGTTTTCAAAACCAGCCTGGTTTGGGTTGGTTGTTTGGGCTGACAGAAAAAGGTTCAAAACCCAAATTTGAAATTATCTTTTGCCCAAACTCACATTGACAAAGTTGTTCATTAGATCCTTATCTCCAACTTTGGTAATATGAGTTTCCCCCACAACCCAACAGATTTCAAACTACAAGCCTGGCATTGTCCATGCTTACTGAAAAAAAAGAAAACGAAAACCCACCTTATGACCAAACCCCTCCATCCATGATTATGCCATGATGCTTATGATGCATGATAGTGTACGATTTACTTAATTTGGGTACTTGAGATGCTGGAGCATCACAACCCACCCCCCTTAAGGAAATCTCGTCCCGAGATTTTGAAGTGTTGTGGGTGGAGAGTTTATAGAGATGAGAAAGTGCAGTGCGACGGGTATTTAAAGGTTTTAAGCAAGTCGAAACATACTCGTTCGAGGCGGACGGAAGGAAACCCGGATACTTGGTTCGCAGGTACTCCTCCGTCTCCCACGTGGCCTCTTCTTCGGTGTGCTCACTCCATTGCACCTTATACATGGTGACCGTGCTACGTCGAGTCGATCGTTGCTTTTGGTCCAGGACTTTCACCGGTCTGGCCTCATAAGTGAGGTCCGGTTCAATCTGAACTTGGGATGTGTCAATCTCTTCCTCTGGCACTCTCAGGCACTTCTTAAGTTGTGACACGTGAAAGATATCATGGACTGCCGCGAGGCGTGGCGGTAGCTCTAGCCGGTAAGCCACGGGTCCACACTTCTCGGAAATCTTGAATGGCCCAACGTACCGCGGTGCTAGCTTCCCTTTTACCCCAAACCGGTGCACACCTTTCATCGGTGATACCCGAAGATACACGTGATCACCCTCTTTAAACACTAGCGGTCTCCTCCTTCTATCTGAGTAACTTTTCTGCCTTGACTGTGCCCTTTTTAGGTTTTCCTGTATGAACCTCACTTGCTCTTCGGCTTGTGTTACCAAATCGGGCCCGAAGGTGACTCGCTCTCCAGGTTCTGACCAGTTCAGAGGTGTTCTGCACCTCCTCCCATACAGAGCCTCGAAAGGAGCCATCTCCAAGCTCTTTTGGTAGCTGTTGTTATATGCAAACTCTGCTAGGGGCAAACACTCATCCCACTTGGTGGAATAGGTTAAGACACAGGCCCGAAGCATGTCTTCTAGGATTTGATTTACTCTTTCTACTTGTCCACTAGTCTGAGGGTGGTACGCTGAGCTGTGGATCAACTTTGTGCCTAGAGACTTCTGTAGCTGCTCCCAGAAACGAGATACAAAGACTGAGCCTCGATCCGAGGTAATGGTCACAGGAACACCGTGTAGGGATACTATTCGTGCAATGTATAACTCAGCATAGGTGGCTGCAGTGTAGGAGGTCTTGACCGGTATGAAGTGCGCTGACTTAGTGAAACGGTCAATGATCACCCATATGGAGTCGTACCCTTTCTGAGTGCGTGGCAACCCTACCACAAAATCCATGTGTATGTCTTCCCACTTCCAAGCCGGGATGTTCAAGGGTTGAAGCATACCGCCTGGCTTTAGGTGATCTGCTTTTACTCTCTTGCACACGTGACATTCTGACACATATTTGGCGATTTCCCGCTTCATGCGGGTCCACCAAAACCTTTGTTTTAAGTCCTGGTACATTTTATTGCTACCTGGATGCATGGCCAGTATGGAATTGTGAGCTTCTTCTAATATTTTCTTCCTCAACTCCATATCTTTAGGGACTACTAAGCGGTTTTTGAACCATAGGACCCCTTGGTTATCTAAGGTGAAGCAATCCCTCTTCGCCTCAGCAATACCCTCACGTATGTGAGCCATGCCCGGGTCGTGTTTTTGTGCTTCAACGATCAGATCTCTTAGTGTCGGCTCAATGCTGATGTTATACAGTTCGATTAAGAACTCAACAGGCATCTCAATCTCATCCATCTCCCAACAAATCACTCTTGCCGTGGGCCGAGCTTCAATCACATTGCAATGAGCCCGACGGCTTAGTGCGTCCGCCACTACATTCGCTTTCCCCGGGTGGTAATGAATCTCTAGGTCATAATCTTTTATCAACTCTAACCACCGTCTTTGCCTCATGTTTAACTCGGGCTGTGTGAAGATGTATTTGAGGCTCTTGTGGTCAGTGTAGATATGACAGGTATTGCCCAGCAGATAGTGTCTCCATATCTTCAGGGCATGCACGACTGCTGCAAGTTCCAGATCGTGAGTCGGGTAGTTGGCTTCATGTTTTCTTAGTTGGCGGGAGGCGTACGCAATTACTCTCCCTTCTTGCATTAGGACACAACCGAGGCCCTGACCGGAGGCGTCACAATACACATCAAAAGGCTTAGTGACGTCCGGTTGGGCTAGTACTGGTGCAGTTGTTAACAGTTTCTTCAATTCTTGGAACCCCTCCTCACACTTCGGACCCCATGTGAAACTTGCATTTTTCTTCGTTAGGGAGGTCATTGGCTTAGCAATTTTGGAGAAGTCCTTGATGAAGCGGCGGTAGTAGCCCGCTAAACCAAGGAAACTCCTGATCTCGGTTACGGTTTCCGGCTGCTTCCAGTTTAGAACATCCTTTACTTTGCTAGGGTCAACTGCTACCCCTTTCTCTGATAAGACATGCCCCAGAAAACCTACTTCCTTAAGCCAGAACGCACACTTGCTGAACTTGGCATAGAGCTTATGTTCTCTTAGCCGGGTAAGTACTATCCTCAAATGTTCTTCGTGTTCTTTTTCATTTTTGGAGTAGATTAAGATGTCATCAATGAACACTACAACGAACTTGTCGAGCTCAGTCATGAATACCGAGTTCATCATGTACATGAAGAAGGCTGGTGCGTTGGTTAACCCAAAGGACATGACCAGATACTCATACAAGCCATATCTGGTCGAGAAAGCAGTTTTTGGTATGTCTTCTTCTCTGATTTTTATCTGGTAATAGCCCGATCTTAAGTCAATTTTTGAGAAGACTTTGGCCCCCGCTAACTGATCAAACAGGATGTCAATGTGTGGTATTGGGTACTTATTCTTAACAGTGACTGCATTTAGCGGCCTGTAGTCCACACAGAGCCTTTTACCCCCCTGATCCTTCTTCTCTACGAAGAGGGCTGGACAACCCCAAGGCGACGAACTAGGTCGGATGAAACCCTTGTCTAACTGCTCTTGGAGTTGTATTTTTAACTCTTTCAATTCATCTGGTGCCATTCTGTATGGCCTCTTAGAGACAGGAGCTGTGCCAGGGACAAGATCTATGCGGAATTCCACATCCCTGTCCGGGGGTAGACCCGGAAGCTCCTCCGGAAACACGTCCGGAAAGTCACACACTACTGGGATCTTTCTAATTTCATCAACCTCGGCTGCATTTACTGTGGCCACCATGTGTTTTATGTCTGGCATATGCACACGTATGACCGTGCCACTGACCCTAGACCTTAACTGTATTGTCCTACTGCCAATATCCAGGACGGCATTGTTTTCCGTCATCCAGTTCATTCCCAAAATAATATCAATCCCCTGGTGTGGCAGCACCACGGGGTTGATGATAAACATCTCGGCTCCTATTTCCAGCCTTAAGTGCCTGACCCCTAGACTGGTATCGATAGGAGACCCTGGGGCCGTGATGTGGTAGTTTTCCCTTAGCTTGTGCATTTTTATGTCATGCTTCTGTGCATATGCTTTGCTAATGAAGGTATGCGTAGCCCCCGAATCAAATAACACGACGGTCGGGTGACCGTTGATCGTAAACGTACCAGCGAGCACCGGCACACCGGCGGGGATCTGCTCCAGGTGGATGTAGTGCACCCGGCCAGTCTTCTGTGCGGGCCCCTTCTGCTTGCCTTGCTGACTGCCGCCCGCAGGATTCGGGCCTTGGATCCTACGGGGTGCCCTGCAGTCTCTGCTGAAGTGTCCTGTCTTGCCACAGTTGAAGCAGGGATTTCCGGGTCCTGGAATGGCGGGGACACGGGGTGCAGGGAGTTGAGCTTGTGTGCCCGGGGTAAGGCGGTGCTGCTGCTGTGGCGCCCTATGGACCCATCCCGACTGACTTGGCCTGACCACGAAGCGTGACTGCTGGTAGTGCTGCTGTGGAGGTCTATATGCCGCTTTCTGCTTCTGGGAGGATCCAGCCGCAGAAGTGTTAGCCTGACGCTTGCGCCTCTGGTCTTCATTAGCGACCCGCAGGCGATTTTCCATATCCAACGCGGTGTCCACCAAGTCGGTGAAGCTCTGGTAGCGACGCCCCAAGTGTGTCTGGAGAGTGGGGTCAAAGCCGCTTAGCAGCCTAGCGGCACGAGAGGGGTCATCTCGCACATCCTCCGGTGCATACTGTGACAGGTGAATGAACGCCTGTACGTACTGCATCACCGTCTTGTTCCCTTGCCGGAGCTCTCGAAATTCTCGCTTCTTCTGTTCCACCAAGCTATCCGGGATATAGTGGGCCCGGAAAGCCTCAGAGAACTCCTCCCAGGTGGGCTCATGCCCAGCCCGTTGCATCTCGAGGAACGTGGCATGCCATGCTCCCGCAGGTCCCTGTAGCAGCTGCCCGGCAAAGCGCGCTTTCTGTTGCTCGGTCAACTCTGGGAGGAGAGTAAACTTGGACCTGATGGTGCGGAGCCAGTCATCAGCATCCAGCGGTTCAGGGCACTTGCTGAAGATGGGAGGGCGCAAATCCTCAAAGTCCCGGTATGAGATACCCCGGTTCCTAGGCTCCCGCTGCCCATTTCCGCGGCCTTGGCGCTCTTCCGCTAGCAGTCGGATCAGCTCGCCCTGTTGCACGATCAGGGTGGCCAACTTCGGCGGAGGTGGGGCGCCGTTCGCTTGCTGCTCTGAACCCGAGTGTTGTCCATTGCGAGTGTTCACCATCTGCAAGGAGGATGCCAACGTGGTTTACATGAGATTTTTGTGCATAGAAGGTATAGGCTCAGAAAGCATGACATGCACATATCTTGTGTGCAATGCAAACAGGTAGTGCAGAAAACCAAGTCCTGGATTTAATCAAAACGATCCAAATTAAGGCTTAAGGTCTAGCCATTACATCATAGGACGGTGGTTACATCGACCAACCATCGAGTCACACATCAAGTGGCGTCCAATAGTACATAAATGGGGTACCCGTATGAGCTCTCACCTCACAAATGTATAGGTACAACCATAAGTAAGCACGGAGCGTGGTGAAACAAAATATCGCTATCAACGTGCTGGGTACGCGCCACGTACTACTACTCCACTAAGACATCCTCTAAGCCTCAGAGTGACCGGTAGTCGCGGCGTCCTCGTCCTGCTCCATCTCCTGAGGCTCGGAGGACTCCCCGTCCTGGGATCCCTCGTACTGCGCGAGGCGCTGCTGGAGCACCGACACCTGCGCCTCCAACTCCTCACGGCGAGCCTGAGCGTCCCTGTGCCTGGCGGCGAAGAACTGGCTGCGGTCCTTCTCCTGAATGTACAGCCCGTACACCTCGCGGGCGTAGTCCACGCACGCGACCTGGGGGCGCGAGGCACCCCGTGCCCGAAGGTCGTCGCGACGGTCCTGCCACGGGTCGTCGTCCTGTCCGAGGGTAGGGAGGAAACGCAGCACCGTGTCACCCGCCTCCTCCTCGGAGCTCAGTACTGCAAGGGCTGTCATGAGAGCACCCTTGCGAGCGTCCTCCCCACTGACTCCGCGGGAAACGATCGTGCGGAAACTACCGTTTGCCGTGGTGAGGACCACCTTGGCCTCACAGACTCCCGGCTCGTGGATCAGCTGCGTGGAGATGAACGGGCAGGGGCGACGTCCCAACTCACGCATGGCCCTGCACAGGATCAGGGACATGGGACAGTCCTCCCGGCAACGCTCATGGACCCATCCACCCTCGGCAACCGGCGGGGTGTGGGTCATAGGGGGCAAAGGGCGCCCTCCGGTGGCCTTGCGCGCGGTCTGCTTCGTCCTCACCATCTGTTTTGCATAAAAAGGAGATGTCTTAGTTTTATAAGGGAGTGGATTTTTAAAAAAATCATGATCAAGACGGATCGGAGGGAACGTGTAGAGTGGTGTCTTAAAATTTCGAGTTCATGCAATACTCATATTTTTAGCAGCAGCCCCATTTGACAGAAAAGAAAAACATGATGCATGATTCGTCCTGATCGATCTCACATTGCACACCTATTTAGTATTAGTAGCGATAATTCGGTGACATATATGCACGGCTCTCTCTAATGCAACTAGACGCTCACTATCGTTCTTAATATCGCACGTAGTCAGTGTACCTGCAGAAAAATGCATGCTTTCAACATTACCACTCTAAACCTAGAAGTGGCATCCACGCAATTTGCGCCGCGTGGACAACGCATCTGTACGGTCCTCTGCTAGACCGGGCTGGCACCCACGCAAGCAAATTGAATTCTTGCTGCGTCACAACAGAAGAGTGGTCACAAACACCGCAAAGGTGACCACCCCCCTTAAAAATTTCTATCCTACCAGCATGAATGCAGAGTTCACAACTAATCGCAACACTTCCAATAGCTTCCACCAGTACTGGGGAGGGCTAATGGCCGAAAAGTTGTCTCTCAAAGCACCGAATATGCATATGAGTTCTATCTAGGTCAAATGTTAGTGATGTCACCTGGATAACACTAACATCCTTAATATGGGCATATCGTATACTCTCATTTTCGAATTACTTGAAAAGGGCTTTCAAAAATAGTTTTGTAAACTAAACTTGATGATATAACTGTTGTCTGTGTATGATCGGCTCTGATACCAGCTGTGGCGGAACCGCCGATTTAATACGGGCTAAGTACACCTGCCACCATTAGCTTACAATGTACTTAGACCGTACTAAACCCGGTCGTCCGTCGAGAAGCCCTCGGCTCTCGATTTACACCAAATCCCAGATGAACCGACATCACACACATCCGACTCACGATGGAGCCACAACAGTTACGTCATCACAGGCATTTGAATAGATAGTAATAAGACTTTAAGTTACAAACCAGGTTCTGAATAAAATAAGTTCAACATAGGGCCAACATCGGCCGAATTTCGAAGTAATGTCTCACAGCGGAAGTCTAAGACCATAGGTCATGCTTAAACCAAAAGAAATGCAGTAGATGAGTGACATCACGCCCACTGATGTCACCCCCATGCCATGACATGACTCCTGTCACTCCTGATGATAACAAGCTCCCCCGCCAACACAGGCGCAGAAGAGGAACTCCATACCTGAAATCCAAATGGTGGGGGCAAACCCTGAGTACTAATTACTCAGAGGACTTAATGGCAAGGCTTACGGCTGACGCAAAGCTTGCTTACTATCATTGGATCCTTAGCCTTTGATTATTAGCTCAAAAATTTATTTACGGATAGTGGGATTTAACAGCCACTACCCTTGTGAAAGAAAGGGATAAATCTTTGCAAGTACATAGCTGTCATCATTATGAAATATCAGAGTCTCAAATATTAATCAACCACTTGATATCCAAATCATGAATCATATTGCAGAATATTAAGGTTATTACTACGTTGCCCGTCAGTGATATTTGGCATTCTCACACCTGGTGAGCATCAGCGATTCGAATCGATTTTAATTCCCGGGAATAACTAAAAATGCCAGGAGCCCATATGCTTACTCACACGACGGCTTTCCCACATATAGTCCCCCTCCTCCACCTGTCCCATCCCAAGTTCGATTCACTCCCACCTGACTCCCGGGTTGTGCCCCCATGACGAGCCTGCCGACATCTCGGTCTCCCCGTCATGAGCACCAAGCTCCCCCGGGCCACCTTCCTCTCAACCAGTGGGTAGGAACGTGTTTCTGTACTCCGGATGGCACAAGTAAGGTTTCACCGGCCCCATTAACCGGGTAAGCACTTTAGCAATGGTATGCCAACCAGCAGGCGAACAGCGGACGGGCCTTAAACGACTCGGGCGGAGCCATTACACCGCAACAACACACACCTCGAAAAGTAAAGCTTAATCTCCGCCCGGTCTCCTTTTAATCATCAACAGTGAAGCCATCAAGGCAGTTTCCAGTGTATCATTTTCTTTTCAAAGTCAACCTACGTGACGAGTGACCATTCACTCGTGTCTACTCGGCCCTATCATTTCTATGCAACTCGTCCTACGGACCTATGATTGGTGCTAGGCCAGGGCGGCCAAGGAATCTAATGCAGTAAGGTATCAATCAACTCCTAATGCATATGCGTAACCAAAAACATATTTTTGCTGGGAGAATGTAGGGCCTGCCTACCTTCCTCGCTAGGGTTAGTGTCGTCGGGAGCGGAGTCGGCGGCCTGCTGGAGATCCTCCTGCTGCGGGTACGGCTCCGGGTCCTCGGGCTCCTCGACCAGTGGCTGCTCCTGCGTCTGCTCTTCGTTCACGTGATCTATATGTATGCCATGAGAGTGCACGTGAGTGCAACGAAATGCAATGCATTAAATTGTATGGCACTAAGAAATTGTACAGACCATCACTCAACATGGAATTCATCATGTAGGACATGCACCAAAACATTAGTCATGTAAATGTTACTAGAAATGAGCACCTCAGGAACGTGCACTTGTATGATACAACACGACCACTCCTTCAACCATTTATTCATATAAAGAAATACTCATTTTACTAATTAAACATGCCATTGAGTTTGGATAGCTACACTGCTCTAAATGACTTCAAAATTTTCCAGTATGCAGATCTTATACACAATAAGCCGCTGCCAAAAATTTAGCCCAAAAAGAGTTACAGTGAATTTATTAAAAATCTAACAATTTAGCAGCCCTAGACCTTGTCAGAATTTTCCTATTTTATTGGGAGGGTTTCTGGTCCTGGAATTTTACCAGTGGCCTAGTATGAATATTTAGAGTGTGTACAAAAATTACCAAGCCTAGAATCTAATTATTCGTAGGACATCTATTTTCCACACCTCTATTTGCCATAATAATCCATCTCATACAAAACAGTGGTCTTAGTATGAACATATATACTTTTTGGGTTCCCTACCTCACCAACAAGGTACCATATTTTTCCCGGAAATTTGCTAGCCATTTAAGACCCCTTTTCCCTATTTTCTTCTCCTAGCTAGCAACTTTTGTCATTTTCAAAACAAGGACTAAACCATACATGCACACTCTCTAATTTCACCAGTGAGCTTCCCATACTATGTGTGGCACAAGAAAAATGTAGGTATGCCATTTTGAACATACAATGCATATACACCATTTTCCTATTTGCATAAATACACAAAATGAGCATGACATGGTGAATACAAGGTGAAACTACTCACACTACAGCCCACAATCCTTCACACAGTGCCAAGACATCACATGAAAGCCAACACCAAGACTTCACAAATTTAGGAAACCATTTAGGCCATCTTTTCCATTTTATGCCTATTTAACATGCATACACAAAATCAGGGGCAAAATGGTCAATGCTCATCTCCACATCATGTCCATTGCATAGATCTATTTATAAGGAGTTCATAGGTTCTGAGTTTGTCCATTTTGGATTTTTATTTGAATTTATATGATTTTTCAAAGTTCAAACCGAGGAAAAGGGAAAAAGAAAAAGAAAAACCCGGGTCCAAGGACCTCTGCACAATTAACCGTAGCCTCCAGGGGCTAGCTTGCAAGATCTGCAAGACTCAGCCGAAACGCGCGAGGACCGGGATGTAATATCAAAGAAACCGAGGGGCCGGATCTGAAAATTTCCGGCCCCCCTTCTTCTTCCCCGCGACGGCCGAGGCCGCGCGGCGCGGCGCGCGCGCGCCGGCGAGCTAGGGCTCGCCGGAGCCGCGACGCGGGGTGGCGGGGGTGCGCGGGGGCTAGGGCTTCACCTTGGGGGTATCCTCGTCGGCGGAGGAGGCGTGGAGCGGCGGAGAACGGCGGCGCACCGAGCGTGAACGGCGGCGCCGACTTGAAGCTCCCGGCGCGACGCGACGTCGAGCCGGGCTCGATCTCCTCGGGGGAGAGGAGTCCGACGACGAGAGCTAGCGGGGGAGGGGCGGCGTGGAGCGGCGGTCGCGGTGGTGCGGTCGGTCGGGCTCGGGGAGGTCGGGAGGCGGCGGCGCGGGCTCGGCCCCGAGCTTGCGGCCGGCGATGGCGGCGGGCGGAGCAACGGGCGGGGCGGCGCGGGGAGGGAGCGGGAGGTAGGGTTTCGGGCGCGGGGCGCTTCCTCTTTTAGAGTCCCGGGCGTCGGGCAGCGCGGGCAGGCCGGAGGGAGCGCGGGCGGAGGCCGGACGGCGCGGCGGTGCCCGTCGGCCGCGTGGGCGCCGTCGTACCGGGGAGGACGACGCGCCGCGCGGCGCGGACCGCGTCCGTGGACCGCGACTCGCTGACGGGTGGGGCCGGGGTGCGGAACGGAGAGAACGGCGCAGTGGACCGAGTCTACGGGGCGCGGCCGACTCGGCGCGGGCCGGCCCAATTTGGGCGCCGCGGGCGGGAACCCGACAGCGGGGCCCACCTGTCATAGAGAGGGGAAAAGGGAAATTCCGAAAAATGGAAAAATCCCCTTTGACTGCTGAGACATCTCTTTTCTAATTGCGTTTTTGAGCATCTTAGAGGCCGATTTAGATGAAACTCAAATTACAAGAAGTGTTCACAATTTTGTAAACTACAACTTTGTTATAAACTTTGACCCCCAGTTCTATGGTCAAAATTGGCCTAAATTTGAATTTAAGTTGCAGCCTCAGGTTTGACCAGCAGGATGCTTCCTCTTAGAAATTCTAAAAAATCCTTTTTCCAGCCATTTGCACCTTATGGGCCTTTTGGAAAAGTTGTGTAGAATTTTATGGTCTACATTTGGTTCAATGGGAGTATCTCATGAAAGTGGCTGTAGGTTTGCTCAAACTTGGGTTTTCAAAACCAGCCTGGTTTGGGTTGGTTGTTTGGGCTGACAGAAAAAGGTTCAAAACCCAAATTTGAAATTATCTTTTGCCCAAACTCACATTGACAAAGTTGTTCATTAGATCCTTATCTCCAACTTTGGTAATATGAGTTTCCCCCACAACCCAACAGATTTCAAACTACAAGCCTGGCATTGTCCATGCTTACTGAAAAAAAAAGAAAACGAAAACCCACCTTATGACCAAACCCCTCCATCCATGATTATGCCATGATGCTTATGATGCATGATAGTGTACGATTTACTTAATTTGGGTACTTGAGATGCTGGAGCATCACAGAAACTTTAGAGATACAACTCGAGTTGGCAAGGAAGCAAAGGACTAGGATTTTAGAGATATGAATTGAGATGGACTTGAAACCTAGCCGGTTTTGAAATATTTTGAAACCTCATTTTACACACATAAACACTATGCAATTCGGCATGAATGCAACAAACAAATGAGTTCTCATTGGAAAAACTTTTCAAAAGCATACGTTTCTTTCAATCCAGCAAAACTTACAAGTTCGAAAATTTTAGAAAATTTAGAAATCCTTCATTTTATTCATTGTTATCTATTCACATCCCAAAATTAGAAATTTTGGGGTGTGACAACCTACCCCCCTTAACAAGAATCTCGACCCGAGATTCAGCGTTGGCTAGCAAAGAGGATAAGGGAAAAGTACTTTCAACTCTTCTTGCTTCGGGTGGCTTCATTTAACTTTGCACATTTTGATCACCTTGTTTCTTGTAACTCTTCTGCAACTTTATGTATCTGATCTGAGTTGTATGTTCTGCATAGCTAAGGTCACCTTGCACACTGAGCTCATAAATGGTATTTGTTCTTCTAGTACCTTGATGCACTTCTTCAACTAATAGATATGAAACACATTATGCACATCTGACAATCTAGCTGGTGACTCAAGCTGATAAACAACTTCACTTCTTCTTGCAAGGATCTTGAGTAGTCCAAAGTATTTGAGTGATAACTCTTCTTAACCTTGAATTTGCGGAGACCTCTGATAGGTGACACCTTTAAATGGACATAGTTGCCCTTCAAATTATCTGCTCGAGCGAGTTACTCTTGGGTTCTCTTGGATGGTTTGAACTTCTTGTTCTTTTATAGTTTATAACTCTTGGCCCAAGCAAATGTTCCTCTCTAAGCTGGTGCTCGAGTGTAATGGTGTTCTGCGCTTTCTACCCTATAATGCCTCGACTGATGCTTTACCTTCTTCTAAATGTTCCTTGATCCCATTGATCTTCTTACCCTTTGACTAACCTTTTCTAGTCACATGCTTCAAAATAGGTTCTACCTCCATGGTAACTTCCTTGGTTGTATTCAAGAATCCAAAACTGAATCTTTCAGCTCCACCTGTTACTCCAAAGGCATCTGAAACTCAAAGCTATATTGATGTAACTTTACAAATCTCTAAAGCATGAACAACACCTGGTACTCCAGATTATGAGTTCAGTCATTCCCTTCTTGTTCCTTCAGATGCAAGAACTATGACTCGTATCAAAAACACTTCTTTGACCTTGTCATGGTGCATCCCCATACACTGAGATCTCTTGTGGACATCTGGCTAAGATAAAACTGGTGTGGTAGTCAACCTTCTCTTCAACAATTCGGATGTATCTCGGTGATCTAAAGTCCGTAGAAACTTAGCATTTCTCTCGCACAAGGTTATCGGTTGCTCTAAAATCTTTGAGAATCCTTAATGAACCTCCAATAATACCATGCCATATTAAGGAAGCTTCTGATGTCCTTCACATCCTGAGGTGTTTTCCATTCTTCCAACATTTATTCTTGTTTTTCAATCACAGTTCCAACTTATTTCTTATTCTCCTACCATTCAGTGATTCTTGCTGGTAATTGGGATCTACCCCCCTTAACAGAATGATACTTGCAGCAATCTTGTGTAGTTCGTCTTCACACTTGAAGAAAGGGGGTGAGATTAGAATGTTGACTTGTCACCATTTGTCTCAAGCATTCTTCTCTAGCGTTCACCATACCAATGAGATAACAGACAGAAGGGACAAGGAAGAGAACAAAGCAAGGACATAGATAGAAGAAGCCCATCTATCTATCGATGCCATTGTAAACCAGAAAGGTCAACAGCACATCAACAATCACTACAAAGAACCAAATCAAACATATATCACAATAACAAAGCAAACAACATAGGAGCACACTAACATGATTATGTCCTTATGAAACCACACTAGCACTCAAACCTTAACATCGTTTGTCTAGCGATATAAAAGGCTTAGGTGAAACTTATATAACTCAAAGCGCTAAACTAGTGAGTGGGTATACGTTCTTGCAAACTTGAGTGTTGTAGGAGACACTTCATGCCATGGGTTCTTCAACATCACAATTGGCGTCCTTCAGTCGACGATGATATGTTGAGCTCGAACTTCACGAACATCTTCACTTGCCTTGTATATCGTATTGGCCAAAGACTAAAGAATTTAAACAAAGATAAGAGAGGGTGACTATCTTATCAATAGATAGCAGAAGATGAGTTTTGAGCAACAAGAGATAGGCAAAGGTCACATAGTTGAAAGTTTTTCAAAATATAGAGAAAATATAACCTTAGTGACGACCATTGCTACCTAGGCTTGCGTCCTACAGTCAGCACGGCTCTGATACCACTTTGTCACACCCTGGTTTTCAAAAGAAAAACCAGAGCAAATCTATATGTGTGCCAGGATCTAATCTCACACATATAGAGACAATTAACAGTGATATCATAGACAATGCTTTATTACATATCGTTTAAACAAGAATTACATAAAGACATCAAGTCTTTAACACAGAGTAGTGGAAGCATAACTAAAACACCAGGCCATCCACAGGGAAGCCAACTGGGGGTCGCTCGCCTAGAACTCCATGATCCTTCATTTGTACTCCTTTAAGCCTTCATCTTCTGAGCAGCGGTTGGGTTCCAGCCAACAGTAGGTTGAAATAAAAGAAACAAGCGTGAGTACTTCAACTCGTACTCCACAAGTATAACATGAACTATGAGGCTCTAAGGTTGGCTGACACGTTGCATGAGCTTTTAGTTGGTCAAGTTTTATTAAACAACTAGTTACTACAAGTTGGTAGATAAACCATTAAACCCAATATATTGCTTGTGAACATTAGTCAACAATATTAACATAAGAACCACTTTCAAACCCAACAGAACCACTAATCTGCATAAAGGATCTGGGCCGCTCATAACCGTGAGCACGGCTGACATGTCAGTTTTACACTCTCGAGAGGTCGTACATCTTTACCCATGAGTCGTGGGCTACGCTAGTGGTCCACCACATTACCTTAGATGAGATGGCTAGCAAGCACACTACGAGGCCTTTACAAAGATCACGTTGGTAAGGTGTAACCGCTAAGGTTTCAGGGTCCGCAGCTGTGGAGCAAGCCTCAAGGGGAGATAAACGCACTCAACCCAAGTAGCGCGAGGGCCACAGAAGCTCACCTCCCCTCTTGCCCCGTCGGTAAGTTACTCCCAAACCAATGCAACCTAATTAATTAGCCAAGACCGTCCCATTCCAGTCTCATGGTAGCACTGTTGTTCCAGGTTGTCGCTTTGCGAACCGGTCCTTAAGGAGAGTGGCTATGAGCAAAACACATGCTCACGCCCCCTAAACCAAGTTGCTAAAAAGCAAGTTTTAACGAGACATGAACCACTCAAGCACACAGCACAGAGGGTCAAGCTCAACAATTATATTGCATAGATCAATTAACAAGATTATTAACCAAAGATACATGAGTTTGAGCAGCAACTAGCAAAACTTAACCCACATGCATCCCCATAGGTAAACATTGCGATAACAGAGGCTAGGTACAGTCCTTATTGGCATACAAAATTAGACACATGCATATGAAGTGATTAAGTGGTTATTGGGTTGTGTCCATGTTATACTTGCCTTCCTCAAAAAGTACTTTTGCTGCTGCTCACACACGTTGATCCTCAGCGCAAACAACTGAAACAACAAACAAAGGGGAACTAAGAACAATACACCATACGAATAAATGATTTTATAAAGAATATAAAAGAACACTGGTCGTTACTAATAACATGGGAGCGCAACAACTGGAACAATGTTTAACAAGGATATAAAGGTGGCTAGAAAAGAATAAACTCATGATGAAGGATATGAAGGTAGGAACTCATTATGGTAGGGCTAGGTGTTAAGAGATATAAACATGAAAAGGTGAAAGATGTTGCCAGGGCATGGTTTGCATAGAGATATTATTGTGGTGGAGAATATGAGGGGTTGAGAAGGAACCAGGGTGCAATTGAGAGAGGAATACAGTTGATCTTGCAGTGGTGTTTGTGCTGAAACTGCGCGTGATAGGACAGCAGTAATGTGGGCACTAGAACTCTTTCCATGCCACGCCATTTAAGGATATTATTTGTGGAATTGATAAGGGATATGTGGACTAGAGTCTGACCAAAGGGTGCTGATATTTGATCAATGGGTCAATGGCAAAACAAGACGCGAGACAGACATATGTAGCTACTTTTCTGCAGGAGGGACAGCAAGTGCACCGATCGGAAAGACCATCCAATACCTGGCCTAAACTGATCCAAAGGCTGCCAAAATTTACAAAAATGTGTGGTACTATGATATACATGATGTGACAAAAGGATTCGATGATTGGAGAAGATGATTAATAGAAAAGACCCTTGCATTTGGTAGAAGCTCGGCTGTCCAGGCTGCAGATATGTGTTCACGGTAACGCTAAAATCTCCGGACCTGTGCCTCCTATGGCAGAACCAATTTATAGGGGCATGATTGAGGATATAATACACATCTCGGTCGAAGGGCTCGCTGATTGGACCTCCGGATCATTGAGAAAACATGCGCCAAAATGGCAGCACTGCTGCTGTCTGGACTGCAATGACAGCGAGCACGGCGACGGCCGTTACTCTTGCACCGCTAAACTTATGGACAAACCATTTTATGGAGGTGTGTACAAGGGTATTAGGTACATCTCAGACTAAGGGCTGGGCCATTAAACTACCGGATCACCGGCAAAACATGAACCAAAGGCAGCCACACGGCTGTCATGGACAGCAGCAATAGCGGACACATCAACCAATGAAAAGCTGTTCTCCATGGCTCCGATGGCCAAACCGTTTTATGGGTATGTGCTCAAGGACAAGATACAAGATTTGGTTGAAGGGCATGACCATCAGGTCACTGGAATAGCGGAAAACAACCGTGCCCACTAGGGCAACGTGGCTGTCCATGACTGCAGCGAGACGTCGAATGGGTAAACCTTGCCGGAACTTGATGGGATTCGATCTATGCAACATGATTTGCAGCGGGAAATAAGGAAACATAGAGGAACATATGAGGGGCATCATCACCTAGGGTTTGATGGTGGAAGAGATGACATGGGCGACATCAAGGCGGTGATGCCGCTGCGCACACGATCCCATAGGGCTGCAGCCTTGCCTCGGCGTCGGGGATCGTCGGGGGTGCTCTCCATGGTCTCCACACCCATGGACAGCAGGGGCAGCAGCAAGGAGGCAACCTCCATGGCATCCTTGAGGGCGTGGATCGAAGAACGCAGCAGGGGATCATCTTCCTTGTGATAAGAGCACTCCGTTTTCATGTTTCGGTGGTGGGGGGGAGTGTAGGGATGAGAGAGGGCAGCCATGGGGGAGAGGGGCGGCCATGGCTGCTCCCTCCTTCTGTTTTCTCATGAGGAGGAAGGGGAGGGGCGGCTAGGAGAGGGGAGGGGCGACCAGGAGGGGAGGGGCAGCTAGGGAGAGAAAGATTAGGGTTAGTTTGGGCTGTTTTGGGCCTGTTTAGGGCTGGCCCAAGCTATGGACAGAAGTGGGAAATAAAAGAAAGGATTTCGGGCCTTGATCCAAGGTCAAAATGAGTGGAAACTTTGGGCCTTGACCCATTGATTGAGTCTTGAGTTTGTCATGCACGAGAGAGAAAATGATAAGGGAGAAAATTTGACGGCATCAACTAGAACCGAATTAGGAATTTCTGGGTTCTATGGAATGAGAGATAGAAGAGAACATCATTTGGACATGAGCCTAAGAATGACACTAAGTTTTACCAAATGATATCAATGGAAAGAAATGATGAAAAGGTAAACATGGAAACAGGATATCGAAATGTTGATTTCAAAAGAGGCAAAAAGAGTGAGGTCGGGTGATATCATCAAAGGTTTTAAGAATGACTTAGATAAATTGAAAGATGTGACTTAGTGTAGAGGATGGTCAACAAGATTGGTTTATAGTTTTGAATCGGTGAAACTTTAGAGATACAACTCGAGTTGGCAAGGAAGCAAAGGACTAGGATTTTAGAGATATGAATTGAGATGGACTTGAAACCTAGCCGGTTTTGAAATATTTTGAAACCTCATTTTACACACATAAACACTATGCAATTCGGCATGAATGCAACAAACAAATGAGTTCTCATTGGAAAAACTTTTCAAAAGCATACGTTTCTTTCAATCCAGCAAAACTTACAAGTTCGAAAATTTTAGAAAATTTAGAAATCCTTCATTTTATTCATTGTTATCTATTCACATCCCAAAATTAGAAATTTTGGGGTGTGACACCTCCTCTTCTGCCACTTGAGCCCACTCTTCGGCAACAGTCCGAGATACAAAACCAGTGCAGCATGACTCCGTTTGCCTAGACTGAAGAGGGCGAAAATTATACTTTTTCCTAATTCAAAAACTTGTACACGCTAGTAAGTAGGAACCAATGAATATAATGCTTCTCCATATATGTAGGCCGATGGGAGAAACATATCAAATGTTGTGGGACTCGAAGTTGAGGGTTGTTGGACTTGTTGGGAAGATGAATGAGAAAACCACACCATAGGAACGAAACCTCAAAAATATGCATCACCAAAGTTATTTTGGCCCAACTGACATGCGCTCCTCTTCTGCCACGTGAGCCCACGCTTCGGCATTAGTCCGAATTACAAAACCAACGTAGCATGACTCAGTTTGCCTAGACTGAAGAGGGCGAAAATTAAACTTTTTCCTAATCCGAAAACTTGTACACCGTAGTAAGTAGGAACCAATGAATATAATGCTTTTCCATATATGTATGCCGATGGGAGAAACTTAATTCAATACAGGTTTTGATCCATCCACTGTTGTTAACATATCAATTGTTGTGGGGCTCAGAATCGAGGGTTGTTGGACTTGTTGGAAAGATGAAAGAGGAAAACACACCATAGGAAAGAAACCTCAAAAATATGCATCACCATAGTTGTTTTGGCCCAACTTACGAGCCCTCTTCTTCTGCCACTTGAGCCCACGCTTCGACATCAGGATGAGATACAAAACCAGCACAGCATGACTCAGTTTGCCTTGACTGAAGAGGGCGAAAATTAAACTTTTTCCTAATCCGAAAACTTGTACACGCTAGTAAGTAAGAACCAACGAATATAATGCTTTTCCATATATGTAGGCCGATGGGCAAAACTTAATTCAATACAGGTTTTGATCCGTCAACTATTGTTAACACATCAATTGTTGTGGGACTCAGAATCGAGGGTTGTTGGACATGTTGGTATGATGAATGAGGAAACCACACCATAGGAAAGAAACCTCAAAAATATGCATCACCAAAGTTGTTTTGGCCCAACTTACATGCCCTCCTCTTCTGCCACGTGAGCCCAGGCTTCGGCACCAGTGCGAGATATAAAACCAATGCAGCATGACTCAGTTTGCCTAGACTGAAGAGGGCGAAAATTAAACTTTTTCCTAATCCAAAAACTTGTACACGCTAGTAAGTAAGAACCAACGAATATAACGCTTTTCCAGATATGTAGGCCAGTGGGAGAAACTTAATTCAATACAGGTTTTGATCCATCCACTGTTGTTAACATATCAATTGTTGTGGGACTCGGAATCGAGGGTTGTTGGACATGTTGGTATGATGAATGAGGAAACCACACCATAGGAAACAAACCTCAAAAATATGCATCACCAAAGTTGTTTTGGCCTAACTTACATGCCCTGCTCATCTGTCACTTGAGCCCACGCTTCGGCATCAGGCCAAGATACAAAACCAGCGCAGCATGACTCAGTTTGCCTAGACTGAAGAGGGCGAAAATTAAACTTTTTCCTAACCCAAAAACTTGTACACGCTAGTAAGTAAGAACCAATGAATATAATGCTTTTCCATATATGTAGGCCAATGGGAGAAACTTAATTCAAATGCCAGTTTTGATCCATCCACTATTGTTGACATATCAATTGTTTTGGGACTCGGAAACGAAGGTTGTTGGACTTGTTGGTATGATGAATGAGGAAACCACACCATAGGAACGAAACCTCAAAAATATGCATCACCAAAGTTGTTTTGGCCCGACTTACATGCCCTCATCTTCTGCCGCTTGAGCCCACGCTTCGGCATCAGGACGAGATACAAAACCAGCGTAGCATGACTCAGTTTGCCTAGACTGAAGAGGGCAAAAATTAAACTCTTTCCTAATCCGAAAACTTGTACACGCTAGTAAGTAAGAACCAATGAATATAATGCTTTTCCATATATGTAGGCCGATGGGAGAAACTCAATTCAAAACCAGTTTTGACCCTTCCGCTGTTGTTAACATATCAATTGTTGTGGGACTCGAAAATGAGGGTTGTTGGACTTGTTGGTATGATGAATGAGGAAACCGGACCATAAGAACGAAACCTCAAAAACATGCATCACCAAAGTTGCTTTGGCCCAACTTACATGCGCTCCTCTTCTGCCAGTTGAGCCCACGCTTCGGCATCAGGCCAAGATACAAAACCAGCGCAGCATGACTCAGTTTGCCTAGACTGAAGAGGGCGAAAATTAAACTTTTTCCTAACCCAAAAACTTGTACACGCTAGTAAGTAAGAACCAATGAATATAATGCTTTTCCATATATGTAGGCCGATGGGAGAAACTTAATTCAATACCAGTTTTGATCCATCCACTGTTGTTAACATATTAATTGTTGTGGGACTGGGAAATGAGGGTTGTTGGACTTGTTGGTATGTTGAATCCACACCATAGGAAAGAAACCTCAAAAATACGCATCACCAAAGTTGTTTTGGCCCAACTTATATGCCCTCCTCTTCTGCCACGTGAGCCCACGCTTCAGCATCAGTCCGAGATACAAAACCAATGCAGCATGACTTAGTTTGCCCAGACTGAAGAGGGCAAAAATTAAACTTTTTCCTAATCCGAAAACTTGTACACACTAGTAAGTAGGAACCATTGAATATAACGATTTTCCTTATATGTAGGCCGAAGGGAGAAACTTAATTCAATACAGGTTTTGATCCGTCCACTGTTGTTAACATATCAATTGCTGTGGGACTCGGAATTGAGGGTTGTTGGACTTGTTGGTACGATGAATGAGGAAACCACACCATAGGAAGAAACCCCAAAAATATGCTTCACCAAAGTTGTTTTGGCCCCACTTACATGCCCTTATCTTCTGCCACTTGAGCCCAGGCTTCGGCATCAGGACGAGATACAAAACCATCGCAGCATGACTCAGTTTGCCTAGATTGAAGAGGGCGAAAATTAAACTTTTTCCTAATCCGAAGACTTGTACACGCTAGTAAGTAAGAGCCAATGAATATAATGCTTTTCCATATATGTAGGCCGATGTGAGAAACTTAATTCAATACAGGTTTTGATCCTTCAACTGTTGTTAACATATCAATTGTTGTGGGACTCGGAATCGAGGGTTGTTTGACTTGTTGGTATGATGAATGAGGAAGCCACACCATCGGAAAGAAACCTCAAAAATATGCATCACCAAAGTTGTTTTGATCCATCCACTGTTGTTAACATATCAATTGTTTTGGGACTTGGAAACGAAGGTTGTTGGACTTGTTGGTATGATGAATGAGGAAACCACACCATAGGAACGAAACCTCAAAAATATGCATCACCAAAGTTGTTTTGGCCCAACTTACAAGCCCTCCTCTCCCGGCACTTGAGCCCACGCTTCGGCATCAGGCCAAGATACAAAACCAGCGCAGCATGACTCAGTTTGCCTAGACTGAAGAGGGCGAAAATTACACTTTCTCCTAATCCAAAAACTTGTACACGCTTGTAAGTAAGAACCAATGAATATAATGCTTTTCCATATATGTAGGCCGATGGGAGAAACTTAATTCAACACAAGTTTTGTTCCATCCACAGTTGTTAACATATCATTTGTTGTGGGACTCGGAATCGAGGGTTGTTGGACTTGCTGGGAATATGAATGAGGAAACCACACCATAGGAACGAAACCTAAAAATATGCATCACCAAAGTTGTTTTGGCCCAATTTACTTGCCCTCCTCTTCTGCCACTTGAGCCCACGCTTCAGCAACAGTCCGAGATACAAAACCAGTGCAGCATGACTCCATTTGCCTAGACTGAAGAGGGTGAAAATTAAACTTTTTCCTAATCCAAAAACTTTTACACGCTAGTTAGTAGGAACCAATGAATATAATGCTTTTCCATATATGTAGGCCGATGGGAGAAACTTAATTCAATACAGGTTTTGATCCATCCGCTGTTATTAACATACCAAATGTGGTGGGACTCGAAATCGAGGGTTGTTGGACTTGTCGGGAAGATGAATGAGGAAACCACACCATAGGAACGAAACCTGAAAAATATGCATCACCAAAGTTGTTTTGGCCAAATTTACATGCCCTCCTCTTCTGCCACTTGAGCCCACGCTTCAGCAACAGTCCGAGACACAAAACCAGTGCAGCATGACTCCGTTTGCCTAGACTGAAGAGGGCGAAAATTAAACTTTTTTCTAATCCAAAAACTTGTACACGCTAGTAAGCAGAAACCAATGAATATAATGCTTTTCCATATATGTAGGACGATGGGAGAAACTTAATTCAATACAGGTTTTGATCCATCCACTGTTGTTAACATATCAATTGCTGTGGAACTCAGAATCGAGGGTTGTTGGACTTGTTGGCATGATGAATGAGGAAACCACACCATAGGAAGGAAACCCCAAAAATATGCATCACCAAAGTTGTTTTGGCCCAACTTATATGCCCTCCTCTTCTGCCACGTGAGCCCTCGCTTCGGCATCAGTCCGAGATACAAAACCAATGCAGCATGACTTAGTTTGCCTAGACTGAAGAGGGCGAAAATTAAACTTTTTCCTAATCCGAAAACTTGTACACGCTAGTAAGTAAGAGCCAATGAATATAATGCTTTTCCATATATGTAGGCCGATGGGAGAAACTTAATTCAATACCAGTTTTGATCCATCCACTGTTGTTAACATATCAATTGTTTTGGGACTTGGAAACGAAGGTTGTTGGACTAGTTGGAATGATGAATGAGGAAACCACACCATAGGAACGAAACCTCAAAAATATGCATCACCAAAGTTGTTTTGGCCCAACTTAGATGCCCTCCTCTTCCGGCACTTGAGCCCACGCTTCGGCATCAGGCCAAGATACAAAACCAGTGCAGCATGACTCAGTTTGCCCAGACTGAAGAGGGCGAAAATTAAACATTTTCCTAATCCAAAAACTTGTACACGCTTGTAAGTAAGAACCAATGAATTTAATGCTTTTCCATATATGTAGGCCGATGGGAGAAACTTAATTCAACACAGGTTTTGTTCCATCCACTGTTGTTAACATATCATTTATTGTGGGACTCGGAATCGAGGGTTGTTGGACTTGTTGGGAATATGAATGAGGAAACCACACCATAGGAACGAAACCTAAAAATATGCATCACCAAAGTTGTTTTGGCCCAATTTACATGCCCTCCTCTTCTGCCACTTGAGCGCACGCTTCGGCAACAGTCTGAGATACAAAACCAGTGCAGCATGGCTCCATTTGCCTAGACTGAAGAGGGCAAAAATTAAACTTTTTCCTAATCCAAAAACTTTTACACGCTAGTTAGTAGGAACCAGTGAATATAATGCTTTTCCATATATGTAGGCTGATGGGAGAAACTTAATTCAATACAGGTTTTGATCCATCCGCTGTTATTAACATGCCAAATGTGGTGGGACTCGGAATCGAGGGTTGTTGGACTTGTTGGGAAGATAAATGAGGAAACCACACCATAGGAACGAAACCTGAAAAATATGCATCACCAAAGTTGTTTTGGCCAAATTTGCATGCCCTCCTCTTCTGCCACTTGAGCCCACGCTTCAGCAACAGTCCGAGACACAAAACCAGTGCAGCATGACTCCGTTTGCCTAGACTGAAGAGGGCGAAAATTAAACTTTTTCCTAATCCAAAAACTTGTACACGCTAGTAAGCAGCAACCAATGAATATAATGCTTTTCCATATATGTAGGCCGATGGGAGAAACTTAATTCAATATAGGTTTTGATCCATCCACTGTTGTTAACATGTCAATTGTTGTGCGACTCGGAATCGAGGGTTGTTGGACTTGTTGGTATGATGAATGAGGAAACCACACCATAGGAAAGAAACCTAAAAAATATGCATCACCAAAGTTGTTGCGGCCGAACTTACATGCCCTCATCTTCTGCCACTTGAGCCCACGCTTCGACATCAGGACGAGATACAAAACCAGCGCAGCATGACTCAGTTTGCCTGGACTGAAGAGGGCGAAAATTAAACTATTTCCTAATCCGAAAACTTGTACACGCTAGTAAGTAAGAACCGATGAATATAATGCTTTTGCATACATGTAGGCCGATGGGAGAAACTTAATTCAATACCAGTTTTGATCCATCCACTATTGTTAACATATCAATTGTTTTGGGACTGGGAAATGAGGGTTGTTGTACTTGTTGGTATGATGAGTCCACACCATAGGAAAGAAACCTCAAAAAGATGCATCACCAAAGTTGTTTTGGCCCAACTTACTTGACCTCATCTTCTGCCACTTGAGCCCACGCTTCGGCATCAGGACGAGATACAAAACCAGCGCAGCATGACTCAGTTTGCCTAGACTGAAGAGGGTGAAAATTAAACTTTTTCCTAATCCGAAAACTTGTACACGCTAGTAAGTAAGAACCAATAAATATAATGCTTTTCCATATATGTAGGCCGATGGCAGAAACTTAATTCAATACCAGTTTTAATCCATCCACTGTTGTTAACATATCAATTGTTGTGGGACTCGGAATCGAGGGTGGTTGGACTTGTTGGGATGATGAATGAGGAAACCACACCATAGGAACGAAATCTCAAAAATATGCATCACTAAAGTTGTTTTGGACCAACTTACATGCCCTCCTCTTCTGCCACTTGAGCCCATGCTTTGGCATCAGGCCAAGATACAAAACCAGCGCAGCATGACTCAGTTTGCCTAGACTGAAGAGGGAGAAAATTAGACTTTTTCCTAATCCAGAAACTTGTACACGCTAGTAAGCAAGAACCAATGAATATAATGCCTTTCCATATATGTTGGCCGATGGGAGAAACACAATTCAATACAAGTTTTGATCCTTCCACTGTTGTTAACATATCAATTGTTGTGGGACTCGGAATCGAGGGTTGTTGGACGTCTTGGTATGATGAATGAGGAAACCACACCATAGGAACGAAACCTCAAAAATATGCATCACCAAAGTTGTTTTGGCCAAATTTACATGCCCTCCTCTTTTGCCACTTGAGCCCACGCTTCAGCAATAGGACGAGACACAAAACCAGTGCAGCATGACTCCGTTTGCCTAGACTGAAGAGGGCGAAAATTAAACTTTTTCCTAATCCAAAAACTTGTACATGCTAGTAAGCCGGAACCAATGAATATAATAATTTTCCATATATGTAGGCCGATGGGAGAAACTTAATTCAATACAGGTTTTGATCCATCCACTGTTGTTAACATATCAATTGTTGTGGGACTCGGAATCGAGGGTTGTTGGACTTGTTGGCATGACGAATGAGGAAACCACACCATAGGAAGGAAACCCCAAAAATATGCACCACCAAAGTTGTTTTGGCCCAACTTACATGCCCTCTTCTTCTGCCACTTGAGCCCGCGCTTCGGCATCAGGATGATATACAAAACCAGCACAGCATCACTCTGTTTGCCTAGACTGAAGAGGGCGAAAATAAAACTTTTTCGTAATCCGAAAACTTGTACACGCTAGTAAGTAAGAACCAATGAATATAATGCTTTTCCATATATGTAGGCCGATGGGAGAAACTTAATTTAATACCAGTTTTGATCCAACCACTGTTGTTAACACATCAATTGTTGTGGTACTCGGAATCGAGGGTTGTTGGACTTGTTGGTATGATGAATGAGGAAACCAGACCATAGGAAAGAAACCTCAAAAATATGCTTCACCAAAGTTGTTTTGGCCCAACTTACATGCCCTCATCTTCTGCCACTTGTGCCCACGCTTCGGCATCAGGACGAGATACAAAGCCAGCGCAGCATGACTCAGTTTGCCTAGACTGAAGAGGGCGAAAATTAAACTTTTTCCTTATCCGAAAACTTGTACACGCTAGTAAGTAAGAACCAATGAATATAATGCTTTTCCATATATGTAGGCCGATGGGAGAAACTTAATTCAATACCAGTTTTGATCCATCCACTGTTGTTAACATATCAATTGTTGTGGGACTCGGAATCGAGGGTTGTTGGACATGTTGGTATGATGAATGAGGAAACCACACCATAGGAAAGAAACTTCAAAAATATGCATCACCAAAGTTGTTTTGGCCGAACTTACATGCTCTCCTCTTCTGCCACATGAGCCCACGCTTCGGCATCAGTCCGAGATACAAAACCAACGCAGCATGACTTAGTTTGCCTAGACTGATGAGGGCGAAAATTAAACATTTTCCTAATCCGAAAACTTGTACACGCTAGTAAGTAAGAACCAATGAATATTGTGCTTTTCCATATATGTAGGCCGATGGGAGAAACTTAATTCAATACAGGTTTTGATCCGTCCAATGTTGTTAACATATAAATTGTTGTGGGACTCAGAATCGAGGGTTGTTGGACATGTTAGTATGATGAATGAAGAAACCACACCATAGGAAAGAAACCTCAAAAATATGCATCACCAAAGTTGTTTTGGCCCGACTTACATTCAAAAATTAAACTTTTTCCTAATCCAAAAACTTGTACACGCTAGTAAGTAAAAACCAATGAATATAATGCTTTTCCATATATGTAGGCCGATGGGAGAAGCTTAATTCAATAACGATTTTGTTCCATCCACTATTGTTAACATATCATTTGTTGTGGGACTCGGAATCAAGGGTTGTTGGACTTGTTGGGAAGATGAATGAGGAAACCACACCATAGGAAGGAAACCTCAAAAATACGCAACACCAAAGTTGTTTTGCCCAATTTACATGCCCTCCTCTTCTGCCACTTGAGCCCACTCTTCGGCAACAGTCCGAGATGCAAAACCAGTGCAGCATGACTCCGTTTGCCTAGACTGAAGAGGGTGAAAATTAAACTTTTTCCTAATCCAAAAACTTGTACACGCTAGTAAGTAGGAACCAATGAACATAATGCTTTTCGAGATATGTAGGCCGATGGGAGAAACTTAATTCAATACAGGTTTTGATCCATCCACTGTTTTTAACATATCAATTGTTGTGGGACTCAGAATCGAGGGTTGTTGGACTTGTTGTTATGATGAATGAGGAAACCGCACCATAGGAATGAAACCTCAAAAATATGCATCACCAAAGTTGTTTTGGCCCAACTTACATGCCTTCCTCTTCTGCCACGTGAGCCCACGCTTCGGCATTAGTCCGAGACACAAAACCAACGTTGCATGACTCAGTTTGCCTAGACTGAAGAGGGCGAAAATTAAACTTTTTCCTAATCCGAAAACTTGTACACACTAGCAAGTAGGAACCAATGAATATAATGCTTTTCCATATATGTAGGCCGACGGGAGATACTTGATTCAATACAGGTTTTGATCCATCCGCTGTTGTTAACATATCAATTGTTGTGGGACATGGAATTCAGGGTTGTTGGACTTGTTGGCAATATGAATGAGGAAACCATACCATTGGAACGAAAGCTCAAAAATGTGCATCACCAAAGTTGATTTGGCCCAACTTACATGCCCCCCTCTTCTGCCACTTGAACCCACGCTTCGGCATCAGGCCAAGATACAAAACCAGCGCACCATGACTCAGTTTGCCTAGACTGAAGAAGGCGAAAATTAAACTTTTTCCTAATCGAAAAAGTTGTACACGCTAGTAAGTAAGAACCAATGAATATAATGCATTTCCATATATGTAGGCCGATGGGAGAAACTTATTTCAATACATGTTTTGTTCCATCCACTATTGTTAACATAGCATTTGTTGTGGGACTCGGAATCGAGGGTTGTTGCACTTGTTAGGAAGATGAATGAGGAAACCACACCATAGGAACGAAACCTCAAAAATATGCATCACCAAAGTTGTTTTGGCCCAACTTACATGCCCTCCTCTTCTGCCACGTGAGCCCACGCTTTGGCATCAGTCTGAGACGCAAAACCAATGTAGCATGACTCAGTTTGCCTAGACTGAACAGGGCGAAAATTAAACATTTTCCTAATCCGAAAACTTGTACACGCTAGTAAGTAAAAACCAATGAATATAATGGTTTTCCATATAGGCATCAGTCCGAGATACAAAACCAACGCAGCATGACTCAGTTTGCCTAGACTGAAGAGGGAGAAAACCACACCATAGGATAGAAACCTCAAAAATATGCATCACCAAAGTTGTTTAGGCGCAACTTACTTGTCCTGATCTTCTGCCACTTGAGCCCACGCTTCGGCATCAGGACGAGATACAAAACCAGCGCAGCATGACACAGTTTGCCTAGACTGAAGAGGGCGAAAATTAAACTTTTTCCTAATCCGAAAACTTGTACACGCTAGTAAGTAAGAACCAATGAATATAATGCTTTTCCATATATGTTGGCCGATGGGAGAGACTTAATTCAATACCAGTTTTGATCCATCCACTATTGTTAAGACATCAATTGTTGTGGTACTCGGAATTGAGGGTTGTTGGACTTGTTGGTATAATGAATGAGGAAACCACTCCATAGGAAAGAAACCTCAAAAATATGCATCACCAAAGTTGTTTTGGCCCAACTTACATGCCCTCATCTTCTGCCACTTGAGCCCACGCTTCGGCATCAGAACGAGAGACAAAACCAGCGCAGCATGACTCAGTTTGCCTAGACTGAAGAGGGCGAAAATTAAACTTTTTCCTAATCCGAAAACTTGTACACGCTAGTAAGTAAGAACCATTGAATATAATGCTTTTCCATATATGTAGGCCGATGGCAGAAACTTAATTCAATACCAGTTTTGATCCATCCACTATTGTTAACCTATCAATTGTTGTGGGACTCGGAATCGAGGGTTGTTGGACTTGTTGGTATGATGAATGAGGAAACCACACCATAGGAACGAAATCTCAAAAATATGCATCACTAAAGTTGTCTTGCACCAACTTACATGCCCTCCTCTTCTGCCACATGAGCCCATGCTTTGGCATCAGGCCAAGATACAAAACCAGCGCAGCATGACTCAGTTTGCCTAGACTGAAGAGGGAGAAAATTAAACTTTTTCCTAATCCAAAAACTGGTACACGCTAGTAAGTAAGAACCAATGAATATAATGCTTTTCCATATATGTAGGCCAATGGGAGAAACATAATTCAATACAGGTTTTGACCCTTCCACTTTTGTTAACATATCAATTGTTGTGGGACTCAGAATCCAGGGTTGTTGGACATGTTGGTTTGATGAATGAGGAAACCACACCATAGGAAAGAAACCTCAAAATATGCATCACCAAAGTTGTTTTGGCCCAACTTACATGCTCTCCTCTTCTGCCACGTGAGCCCACGCTTCGGCATCAGTCCGAGATACAAAACCAACGCAGCATGACTTAGTTTGCCTAGACTGATGAGGGCGAAAATTAAACTTTTCCTAATCCGAAAACTTGTACACGCTAGTAAGTAAGAACCAATGAATATAGTGCTTTTCCATATATGTAGGCCGATGGGAGAAACTTAATTCAATACAGGTTTTGATCTGTCCAATGTTGTTAACATATCAATTGTTGTGGGACTCGGAATCGAGGGTTGTTGGACATGTTAGTATGATGAATGAGGAAACCACACCATAGGAAAGAAACCTCAAAAATACGCATCACAAAAGTTGTTTTGGCCCGACTTACATGCCCTCCTCTTCTGCCACGTGAGCCCATGCTTCGGCATCAGTCGAAGATACAAAACCAACACAGCATGACTCAGTTTGCCTAGACTGAAGAGGGCGAAAATTAAACTTTGTCCTAATCCGAAAACTTGTACACGCTAGTATGTAGGAACCAATGAATATAATGCTTTTACATATATGTAGGCCGATGGGAGAAACTTAATTCAGTACAGGTTTTGATCCGTCCACTGTTGTTAACATATCAATTGTTATGGGACTCAGAATCGAGGGTTGTTGGACATGTTGGTATGATGAATGAGGAAACCCACCATAGGAAAGAAACCTCAAAACTATGCATCACCAAAGTTGTTTTGGCCCGACTTACATGCCATCATCTTCTGCCACTTGAGCCCACACTTCGGCATCAGGACGAGATACAAAACCAGCGCAGCATGACTCAGTTTTCCTAGACTAAAGAGGGCGAAAATTAAAGTTTTTCCTAATCCAAAAATTTGTACATGCGAGTAAGTAAGAACCAATGCATATAATGCTTTTCCATATATGCAGGCCGATGGGAGAAACTTAATTCAACAAATGTTTTGATCCATCCATTGTTGTTAACATATCAATTGTTGTGGGACTCAGAATCGAGGGTTGTTGGACTTGTTGGTACGATGAATGAGGAAACCACACCATAGGAACGAAACCTCAAAAATATGCATCACCAAAGTTGTTTTGGTCCAACTTACATGCCCTCCTTTTCTGCCACGTGAGCCCATGCTTCGGCATCAGTACGAGACACAAAACCAATGTAGCATGACTCAGTTTCCCAAGACTGAAGAGGGCAAAAATTAAACTTTTTCCTAATCCGAAAACTTGTACAAGCTAGTAAGTAAGAACCGATGAATATAATGCTTTTCCATATATGTAGGCCGATGGGAGAAACTTAATTCAACACATGTTTCGATCCATCCGCTGTTCTTAACATATCAGTTGTTGTGGGACACGGAATTGAGGGTTGTTGGACTTGTAGGGAATATGAATGAGGAAACCACACCATAGGAACGAAACCTCAAAAATATGCATCACCAAAGTTGTTTTGGCCCAACTTACATTCCCCCCTCTTCTGCCACTTGACCCCACGCTTCGGCATCAGGTCAAGATACAAAACCAGCGCAGCATGACTCAGTTTGCCTAGACTGAAGAAGGCGAAAATTAAACTTTTTCCTAATTGAAAAAGTTGTACACGCTAGTAAGTAAGAACCAATGAATATAATGCATTTCCATATATGTAGGCCAATGGGAGAAACTTATTTCAATATATGTTTTGTTCCATCCACTATTGTTAACATAGCATTTGTTGTGGGACTCGGAATCGAGGGTTGTTGCACTTGTTGGGAAGATGAATGAGGAAACCACACCATAGGAACGAAACCTCAAAAATATGCATCACCAAAGTTGTTTTGGCCCAACTTACATGCCCTCCTCTTCTACCACGTGAGCCCACGCTTTGGCATCAGTCTGAGACGCAAAATCAACGTAGCATGACTCAGTTTGCCTAGACTGAACAGGGCGAAAATTAAACATTTTCCTAATCCGGAAACTTGTACACGCTAGTAAGTAAAAACCAATGAATATAATGGTTTTCCATATATGTAGGCCAATGGGAGAAACTTAATTCAATACCAGTTTTGATCCATCCGCTGTTTTTAACATATCAATTGTTGTGGGACTCGGAATCAAGGGTTGCTGGACTTGTTGTTATGATGAATGAGGAAACCACACCATAGGAACGAACCTCAAAAATATGCATCACCAAAGTTGTTTTGGCTCAACTTACATGCCCTCCACTTCTACCACTTGAGCCCACGCTTTGGCATCAGGACGTGGTACTAAACCAGCGCAACATGACTCAGTTTGCCTAGACTGAAGAGGGCGGAAATTAAACTTTTTCCTAATCCGAAAACTTGTACACACTAGTAAGTAGGAACCAATGAACATAATGCTTTTCCATATATGTAGGCCGATGGGAGAAACTTAATTCGATACAGGTCTTGATCCATCCACTGTTGCTAACATATCAATTGTTGTGGGACTCGGAGGTTTGTTAGTTTGATGAATGAGGAAACCACACCATAGGAACGAAACCTCAAAAATATGCATCACCAAAATTGTTTTGGCCCAACTTACATGCCCTCATCTTCTGCCACTTGAGCCCACGCTTCGGCATCAGTCCGAGATACAAAACCAACGCAGCTTGACTCAGTTTGCCTAGACTGAAGAGGGCAAAAATTAAACTTTTCCAAATCCAAAAACTTGTACACTCTAGTAAGTAGGAACCAAGTAATATAATGCTTTTCCAAATATGTAGGCCGATGGGAGAAACTTAATTCAATACAGGTTTTGGTCCATCCACTGTTGTTAACATATCATTTGTTGTGGGACTCAGAATCGAGGGTTGTTGGACTTGTTGGGAAGATAAATGAGGAAACCACACCATTGGAACGAAACCCCAAAAATATGCGGCGCCAAAGTTGTTTTGGCCCAACTTACATGCCCTCCTCTTCTGCCACATGAGCCCACGCTTCGGCATCAGTCCGACACACAAAACCAACGTAGCATGACTCAGTTTGCTTAGACTGAAGAGGGCGAAAATTAAACTTTTCCTAATCCGAAAACTTGTACACGCTAGTAAGTAGGAACCAATGAATATAATGCTTTTCCATAGATGTAGGACGATGGGAGAAGCTTAATTCAATGCCAGTTTTGATCCATCCACTGTTGTTAACATATCAATTGTTGTGGGACTCGGAATTGAGGGTAGTTGGACTTGTTGGGAAGATGAATGAGGAAACCGCATCATAGGAACGAAACCTCAAAAATATGCGCCACCAAAGTTGTTTTGGCCCAACTTACATGCCCTCCTCTTCTGCCACTTCAGCCCACGCTTCGGCATCAGTCTAAGATACAAGACCAGCGCAGCATGACTTGGTTTGCCTAGATTGAAGAGGGTGAAAATTAAACTCTTTCCTAATCCAAAAACTTGTACACGCTAGTAAGTAGGAACCGATGAATATAATGCTTTTCCATATATGTAGGCCGATGGGAGAAACTTAATTCAATATAGGTTTTGATCCATCCACTATTGTTAATATAACAATTGTTGTGGGACTCGGAATCGAGGGTTGTTGGACTTGTTGGGAAGATGAATGATGAAACTACACAGTACGAACGAAACCTTAAAAATATGCAACACCAAAGTTATTTTGGCCCAACTTACATGCCCTCCCCATCAGCCAGTTGAGCCCACGCTTCGGCATCAGTCCAAGATACAAAACCAGCGCAGCATGACTCAGTTTGCCTAGACTGAAGAGGGCAAAAATTAAACTTTTTCCTAATCCGAAAACTTGTACACGCTAGTAAGTAGGAGCCAATGAATTTAATGCTTTTCCATATATGTAGGCCAATGGGAGAAACTTATTTCAATACATGTTTTGTTCCATCCACTATTGTTAACATAGCATTTGTTGTGGGACTCGGAATCGAGGGTTGTTGCACTTGTTGGGAAGATGAATGAGGAAACCACACCATAGGACCGAAACCTCAAAAATATGCATCACCAAAGTTGTTTTGGCCCAACTTACATGCCCTCCTCTTCTGCCACGTGAGCCCACGCTTTGGCATCAGTCTGAGACGCGAAACCAACGTAGCATGACTCAGTTTGCCTTGACTGAACAGGGCGAAAATTAAACATTTTCCTAATCCGAAAACTTGTACACGCTAGTAAGTAAAAACCAATGAATATAATGGTTTTCCATATATGTAGGCCGATGGGAGAAACTTAATTCAATACCAGTTTTGATCCATCCGCTGTTGTTAACATATCAATTGTTGTGGGACTCGGAATCAAGGGTTGCTGGACTTGTTGTTATGATGAATGAGGAAACCACACCATAGGAACGAACCTCAAAAATATGCATCACCAAAGTTGTTTTGGCTCAACTTACATGCCCTCCACTTCTACCACTTGAGCCCACGCTTTGGCATCAGGACGTGGTACTAAACCAGCGCAACATGACTCAGTTTGCCTAGACTGAAGAGGGCGGAAATTAAACTTTTTCCTAATCCGAAAACTTGTACACACTAGTAAGTAGGAACCAATGAACATAATGCTTTTCCATATATGTAGGCCGATGGGAGAAACTTAATTCAATACAGGTTTTGATCCATCCACTGTTGTTAACATATCAATTGTTGTGGGACTCGGAATCGAGGGTTGTTGGACTTGTTGTTATGATGAATGAAGAAACCGCACCATAGGAACAAAACCTCAAAAATATGCATCACCAAAGTTGTTTTGGCCCAACTTACATGCCTTCCTCTTCTGCCACGTTAGCCCACGCTTCGGCATTAGTCCGAGACACAATACCAACGTTGCATGACTTAGTTTGCCTAGACTGAAGAGGGCGAAAATTAAACTTTTTCCTATTCCGAAAACTTGTACACACTAGCAAGTAGGAACCAATGAATATAATGCTTTTCCATATATGTAGGCCGATGGGAGAAACTTGATTCAATACAGGTTTTGATCCATCCACTGTTGTTAACATATCAATTGTTGTGGGACATGGAATTCAGGGTTGTTGGACTTGTTGGCAATATGAATGAGGAAACCATACCATTGGAACGAAAGCTCAAAAATATGCATCACCAAAGTTGTTTTGGCCCAACTTACATGCCCTCCTCTTCTGCCACTTGATCCCACGCTTCGACATCAGTCCGAGATACAAAACCAACGCAGCATGACTTAGTTTGCCTTGACGGAAGAGGGCGACAATTAAAGTTTTCCTAATCCGAAAACTTGTACACGCTAGTAAGTAGGAACCAATGAATATAGTGCTTTTCCATATATGTGGGCCGATGGGAGAAACTTAATTCGATACAGGTCTTGATCCATCCACTGTTGCTAACATATCAATTGTTGTGGGACTCGGAGGTTTGTTAGTATGATGAATGAGGAAACCACACCATAGGAACGAAACCTCAAAAATATGCATCACCAAAGTTGTTTTGCCCAACTTACATGCCCTCCCCTTCTGCCACTTGAGCCCACGCTTCGGCATCAGTCCGAGATACAAAACCAACGCAGCATGACTCAGTTTGCCTAGACTGAAGAGGGCAAAAATTAAACTTTTCCAAATCCAAAAACTTGTACACTCTAGTAAGTAGGAACCAAGTAATATAATGCTTTTCCAAATATGTAGGCCGATGGGAGAAACTTAATTCAATACAGGTTTTGGTCCATCCACTGTTGTTAACATATCATTTGTTGTGGGACTCAGAATCGAGGGTTGTTGGACTTGTTGGGAAGATAAATGAGGAAACCACACCATTGGAACGAAACCTCAAAAATATGCGTCGCCAAAGTTGTTTTGGCCCAACTTACATGCCCTCCTCTTCTGCCACATGAGCCCACGCTTCGGCATCAGTCCGAGACACAAAACCAACGTAGCATGACTCAGTTTGCTTAGACTGAAGAGGGCGAAAATTAAACTTTTCCTAATCCAAAAACTTGTACACGCTAGTAAGTAGGAACCAATGAATATAATGCTTTTCCATAGATGTAGGACGATGGGAGAAGCTTAATTCAATGCCAGTTTTGATCCATCCACTGTTGTTAACATATCAATTGTTGTGGGACTCGGAATTGAGGGTAGTTGGACTTGTTGGGAAGATGAATGCGGAAACCACATCATAGGAACGAAACCTCAAAAATATGCGTCACCAAAGTTGTTTTGGCCCAACTTACATGCCCTCCTCTTCTGCCACTTCGGCCCACGCTTCGGCATCAGTCTAAGATACAAGACCAGCGCAGCATGACTTAGTTTGCCTAGATTGAAGAGGGTGAAAATTAAACTCTTTCCTAATCCGAAAACTTGTACACGCTAGTAAGTAGGAACCGATGAATATAATGCTTTTCCATATATGTAGGCCGATGGGAGAAACTTAATTCAATATAGGTTTTGATCCATCCACTATTGTTAATATATCAATTGTTGTGGGACTCGGAATCGAGGGTTGTTGGACTTGTTGGGAAGATGAATGATGAAACTACACAGTACGAACGAAACCTTAAAAATATGCAACACCAAAGTTATTTTGGCCCAACTTACATGCCCTCCCCATCAGCCAGTTGAGCCCACGCTTCGGCATCAGTCCGAGATACAAAACCAGCGCAGCATGACTCAGTTTGCCTAGAATGAAGAGGGCAAAAATTAAACTTTTTCCTAATCCGAAAACTTGTACACGCTAGTAAGTAGGAGCCAATGAATTTAATGCTTTTCCATATATGTAGGCCAATGGGAGAAACTTATTTCAATACATGTTTTGTTCCATCCACTATTGTTAACATAGCATTTGTTGTGGGACTCGGAATCGAGGGTTGTTGCACTTGTTGGGAAGATGAATGAGGAAACCACACCATAGGACCGAAACCTCAAAAATATGCATCACCAAAGTTGTTTTGGCCCAACTTACATGCCCTCCTCTTCTGCCACGTGAGCCCACGCTTTGGCATCAGTCTGAGACGCGAAACCAACGTAGCATGACTCAGTTTGCCTTGACTGAACAGGGCGAAAATTAAACATTTTCCTAATCCGAAAACTTGTACACGCTAGTAAGTAAAAACCAATGAATATAATGGTTTTCCATATATGTAGGCCGATGGGAGAAACTTAATTCAATACCAGTTTTGATCCATCCGCTGTTGTTAACATATCAATTGTTGTGGGACTCGGAATCAAGGGTTGCTGGACTTGTTGTTATGATGAATGAGGAAACCACACCATAGGAACGAACCTCAAAAATATGCATCACCAAAGTTGTTTTGGCTCAACTTACATGCCCTCCACTTCTACCACTTGAGCCCACGCTTTGGCATCAGGACGTGGTACTAAACCAGCGCAACATGACTCAGTTTGCCTAGACTGAAGAGGGCGGAAATTAAACTTTTTCCTAATCCGAAAACTTGTACACGCTAGTAAGTAGGAACCAATGAACATAATGCTTTTCCATATATGTAGGCCGATGGGAGAAATTTAATTCAATACAGGTTTTGATCCATCCACTGTTGTTGACATATCAATTGTTGTGGGACTCGGAATCGAGAGTTGTTGGACTTGTTGTTATGATGAATGAGGAAACCACACCATAGGAACGAAACCTCAAAAATATGCATCACCAAAGTTGTTTTGGCCCAACTTACATGCCTTCCTCTTCTGCCACGTGAGCCGACGGTTCGGCATTAGTCCGAGACGCAAAACCAACGTTGGATGACTTAGTTTGCCTAGACTGAAGAGGGCGAAAATTAAACTTTTTCCTATTCCGAAAACTTGTAAACACTAGCAAGTAGGAACCAATGAATATAATGCTTTTCCATATATGTAGGCCGATGGGAGAAACTTGATTCAATACAGGTTTTGATCCATCCACTGTTGTTAACATATCAATTGTTGTGGGACATGGAATTCAGGGTTGTTGGACTTGTTGGCAATATGAATGAGGAAACCATACCATTGGAACGAAAGCTCAAAAATATGCATCACCAAAGTTGTTTTGGCCCAACTTACATGCCCTCCTCTTCTGCCACTTGATCCCACGCTTCGACATCAGTCCGAGATACAAAACCAACGCAGCATGACTCAGTTTGCCTTGACGGAAGAGGGCGACAATTAAAGTTTTCCTAATCCGAAAATTTGTACACGCTAGTAAGTAGGAACCAATAAATATAGTGCTTTTCCATATATGTAGGCCGATGGGAGAAACTTAATTCGATACAGGTCTTGATCCATCCACTGTTGCTAACATATCAATTGTTGTGGGACTCGGAGGTTTGTTAGTATGATGAATGAGGAAACCACACCATAAGAACGAAACCTCAAAAATATGCATCACCAAAGTTGTTTTGGCCCAACTTACATGCCCTCCTCTTCTGCCACTTGAGCCCACGCTTCGGCATCAGTCCGAGATACAAAACCAACGCAGCATGACTCAGTTTGCCTAGACTGAAGAGGGCAAAAATTAAACTTTTCCAAATCCAAAAACTTGTACACTCTAGTAAGTAGGAACCAAGTAATATATTGCTTTTCCATATATATAGCCCGATGGGAGAAACTTAATTCAATACAGGTTTTGGTCCATCCACTGTTGTTAACAGATCATTTGTTGTGGGACTCAGAATCGAGGGTTGTTGGACTTGTTGGGAAGATAAATGAGGAAACCACACCATTGGAACGAAACCTCAAAAATATGCATCACCAAAGTTGTTTTGGTCCAACTTACATGCCCTCCTTTTCTGCCACGTGAGCCCACGCTTCGGCATCAGTACGTGACACAAAACCAACGTAGCATGACTCAGTTTCCTAAGACTGAAGAGGGCAAAAATTAAACTTTTTCCTAATCCGAAAACTTGTACAAGCTAGTAAGTAAGAACCGATGAATATAATGCTTTTCCATATATGTAGGCCGATGGGAGATACTTAATTCAACACATGTTTCGATCCATCCGCTGTTCTTAACATATCAATTGTTGTGGGACACGGAATTGAGGGTTGTTGGACTTGTAGGGAATATGAATGAGGAAACCACACCATAGGAACGAAACCTCAAAAATATGCATCACCAAAGTTGTTTTGGCCGAACTTACATGCCCCCCTCTTCTGCCACTTGACCCCACGCTTCGGCATCAGGCCAAGATACAAAACCAGCGCAGCATGACTCAGTTTGCCTAGACTTAAGAAGGCGAAAAATAAACTTTTTCCTAATCGAAATAGATGTACACGCTAGTAAGTAAGAACCAATGAATATAATGCATTTCCATATATGTAGGCCAATGGGAGAAACTTATTTCAATACATGTTTTGTTCCATCCACTATTGTTAACATAGCATTTGTTGTGGGACTCGGAATCGTGGGTTGTTGCACTTGTTGGGAAGATGAATGAGGAAACCACACCATACGAACGAAACCTCAAAAATATGCATCACCAAAGTTGTTTTGGCCCAACTTACATGCCCTCCTCTTCTGCCACGTGAGCCCACGCTTTGGCATCAGTCTGAGACGCAAAACCAACGTAGCATGACTCAGTTTGCCTAGACTGAACAGGGCGAAAATTAAACATTTTCCTAATCCGAAAACTTGTACACGCTAGTAAGTAAAAACCAATGAATATAATGGTTTTCCACATATGTAGGCCGATGGGAGAAACTTAATTCAATACAAGTTTTGATCCATCCGCTGTTGTTAACATATCAATTGTTGTGGGACTCGGAATCAAGGGTTGCTGGACTTGTTGTTATGATGAATGAGGAAACCACACCATAGGAACGAACCTCAAAAATATGCATCACCAAAGTTGTTTTGGCTCAACTTACATGCCCTCCACTTCTACCACTTGAGCCCACGCTTTGGCATCAGGACGTGGTACTAAACCAGCGCAACATGACTCAGTTTGCCTAGACTGAAGAGGGCGGAAATTAAACTTTTTCCTAATCCAAAAACTTGTACACGCTAGTAAGTAGGAACCAATGAACATAATGCTTTTCCATATATGTAGGCCGATGGGAGAAACTTAATTCAATACAGGTTTTGATCCATCCACTGTTGTTAACATATCAATTGTTGTGGGACTCAGAATCGAGGGTTGTTGGACTTGTTGTTATGATGAATGAGGAAACCGCACTATAGGAACGAAACCTCAAAAATATGCATCACCAAAGTTGTTTTGGCCCAACTTACATGCCTTCCTCTTCTGCCACGTTAGCCCACGCTTCGGCATTAGTCCGAGACACAAAACCAACGTTGCATGACTTAGTTTGCCTAGACTGAAGAGGGCAAAAATTAAACTTTTTCCTATTCCGAAAACTTGTACACACTAGCAAGTAGGAACCAATGAATATAATGCTTTTCCATATATGTAGGCCGATGGGAGAAACTTAATTCAACACAGGTTTTGTTCCATCCACTGTTGTTAACATATCATTTGTTGTGGGACTCGGAATCGAGGGTTGTTGGACATGTTGGGAATATGAATGAGGAAACCACACCATAGGAACGAAACCTCAAAAATATGCATCACCAAAGTTGTTTTGGCCAAATTTACATGCCCTCCTCTTCTGCCACTTGAGCCCACGCTTCAGCAATAGTCCGAGACACAAAACCAGTGCAGCATGACTCCGTTTGCCTAGACTGAAGAGGGCGAAATTAAACTTTTTCCTAATCCAAAAACTTGTACACGCAAGTAAGCAGGAACCAATGAATATAACGCTTTTCCATATATGTAGGCCGATGGGAGAAACTTAATTCAATACAGGTTTTGATCCATCCACTGTTGTTAACATATCAGTTGTTGTGGGACACGGAATCGAGGGTTGTTGCACTTGTTGGGAATATGAATGAGGAAACCACACCATAGGAAGGAAACCCCAAAAATATGCATCACCAAAGTTGTTTTGGCCCAACTTACATGCCCTCTTCTTCTGCCACTTGAGCCCGCGCTTCGGCATCAGGATGAGATAGAAAACCAGCACAGCATCACTCAGTTTGCCTAGACTGAAGAGGGCGAAAATTAAACTTTTTCGTAATCCGAAAACTTGTACACGCTAGTAAATAAGAACCAATGAATATAATGCTTTTCCATATATGTAGGCCGATGGGAGAAACTTAATTCAATACCAGTTTTGATCCATCCACTGTTGTTAACATACTAATTGTTGTGGGACTGGGAAATGAGGGTTGTTGGACTTGTTGGTATGATGAATCCACACCATAGGAAAGAAACCTCAAAAATACGCATCACCAAAGTTGTTTTGGCCCAACATATATGCCCTCCTCTTCTGCCACGTGAGCCCACGCTTCGGCATCAGTCCGAGATACAAAACCAATGCAGCATGACTTAGTTTGCCCAGACTGAAGAAGGCGAAAATTAAACTTTTTCCTAATCCGAAAACTTGTACACACTAGTAAGTAGGAACCATTGAATATAACGATTTTCCATATATGTAGGCCGAAGGGAGAAACTTAATTCAATATAGGTTTTGATCCGTCCACTGTTGTTAACATATCAATTGCTGTGGGACTCGGAATTGAGGGTTGTTGGACTTGTTGGTATGATGAATGAGGAAACCACACCATAGGAAAGAAACCCCAAAAATATGCTTCACCAAAGTTGTTTTGGCCCCACTTACATGCCCTTATCTTCTGCCACTTGAGCCCAGGCTTCGGCATCAGGACGAGATACAAAACCATCGCAGCATGACTCAGTTTGCCTAGATTGAAGAGGGCGAAAATTAAACTTTTTCCTAATCCGAAAACTTGTACACGCTAGTAAGTAAGAGCCAATGAATATAATGCTTTTCCATATATGTAGGCCGATGGGAGAAACTTAATTCAATACCAGTTTTGATCCATCCACTGTTGTTAACATATCAATTGTTTTGGGACTTGGAAACGAAGGTTGTTGGACTTGTTGGTATGATGAATGAGGAAACCACACCATAGGAACGAAACCTCAAAAATATGCATCACCAAAGTTGTTTTGGCCCAACTTACATGCCCTCCTCTCTCGGCACTTGAGCCCACGCTTCGGCATCAGGCCAAGATACAAAACCAGCGCAGCATGACTCAGTTTGCCTAGACTGAAGAGGGCGAAAATTAAACTTTTTCCTATTCCAAAAACTTGTACACGCTTGTAAGTAAGAACCAATGAATATAATGCTTTTCCATATATGTAGGCCGATGGGAGAAACTTAATTCAACACAGGTTTTGTTCCATCCACTGTTGTTAACATATCATTTGTTGTGGGACTCGGAATCGAGGGTTGTTGGACTTGTTGGGAATATGAATGAGGAAACCACACCATAGGAACGAAACCTAAAAATATGCATCACCAAAGTTGTTTTGGCCCAATTTACATGCCCTCCTCTTCTGCCACTTGAGCCCACGCTTCGGCAACAGTCCGAGATACAAAACCAGTGCAGCATGGCTCCATTTGCCTAGACTGAAGAGGGCGAAAATTATACTTTTTCCTAATCCAAAAACTTTTACACGCTAGTTAGTAGGAACCAATGAATATAATGCTTTTCCATATATGTAGGCTGATGGGAGAAACTTAATTCAATACAGGTTTTGATCCATCCGCTGTTATTAACATGCCAAATGTGGTGGGACTCGGAATCGAGGGTTGTTGGACTTGTTGGGAAGATAAATGAGGAAACCACACCATAGGAACGAAACCTGAAAAATATGCATCACCAAAGTTGTTTTGGCCAAATTTGCATGCCCTCCTCTTCTGCCACTTGAGCCCACACTTCAGCAACAGTCCGAGACACAAAACCAGTGCAGCATGACTCCGTTTGCCTAGACTGAAGAGGGCGAAAATTAAACTTTTTCCTAATCCAAAAACTTGTACACGCTAGTAAGCCGGAACCAATGAATATAATGCTTTTCCATATATGTAGGCCGATGGGAGAAACTTAATTCAATACAGGTTTTGATCCATCCACTGTTGTTAACATATCAATTGTTGTGGGACTGGGAAATGAGGGTTGTTGGACTTGTTGGTATGATGAGTCCACACCATAGGAAAGAAAGCTCAAAAATATGCATCACCAAAGTTGTTTTGGCCCAACTTACTTGACCTCATCTTCTGCCACTTGAGCCCACGCTTCGGCATCAGGACAAGATACAAAACCAGCGCAGCATGACTCAGTTTGCCTAGACTGAAGAGGGTGAAAATTAAACTTTTTCCTAATCCGAAAACTTGTACACGCTAGTAAGTAAGAACCAATAAATATAATGCTTTTCCATCCACTGTTGTTAACATATCAATTGATGTGGGACTCGGAATCGAGGGTGGTTGGACTTGATGGGATGATGAATGAGGAAACCACACCATAGGAACGAAATCTCAAAAATATGCATCACTAAAATTGTTTTGGACCAACTTACATGCCCTCCTCTTCTGCCACTTGAGCCCATGCTTTGGCATCAGGCCAAGATACAAAACCAGCGCAGCATGACTCAGTTTGCCCAGACTGAAGAGGGAGAAAATTAGACTTTTTCCTAATCCAGAAACTTGTACACGCTAGTAAGCCGGAACCAATGAATATAATGCTTTTCCATATATGTAGGCCGATGGGAGAAACTTAATTCAATACAAGTTTTGATCCTTCCACTGTTGTTAACATATCAATTGTTGTGGGACTCGGAATCGAGGGTTGTTGGATGTCTTGGTATGATGAATGAGGAAACCACACCATAGGAACGAAACCTCAAAAATATGCATCACCAAAGTTGTTTTGGCCAAATTTACATGCCCTCCTCTTTTGCCACTTGAGCCCACGCTTCAGCAACAGGACGAGACACAAAACCAGTGCAGCATGACTCCGTTTGCCTAGACTGAAGAGGGCGAAAATTAAACTTTTTCCTAATCCAAAAACTTGTACACGCTAGTAAGCCGGAACCAATGAATATAATGCTTTTCCATATATGTAGGCCGATGGGAGAAACTTAATTCAATACAGGTTTTGATCCATCCACTGTTGTTAACATATCAATTGTTGTGGGACTCGGAATCGAGGGTTGTTGGACTTGTTGGTATGATGAATGAGGAAACCAGACCATAGGAAAGAAACCTCAAAAATATGCTTCACCAAAGTTGTTTTGGCCCAACTTACATGCCCTCATCTTTTGCCACTTGTGCCCACGCTTCGGCATCAGGACGAGATACAAAACCAGCGCAGCATGACTCAGTTTGCCTAGACAGAAGAGGGCGAAAATTAAACTTTTTCCTTATCCAAAAACTTGTACACGCTAGTAAGTAAGAACCAATGAATATAATGCTTTTCCATATATGTAGGCCGATGGGAGAAACTTAATTCAATACCAGTTTTGATCCATCCACTGTTGTTAACATATCAATTGTTGTGGAACTGGGAAATGAGGGTTGTTGGACTTGTTGGTATGATGAATCCAAACCATAGGAAAGAAACCTCAAAAATATGCATCACCAAAGTTGTTTTGTCCCAACTTACATGCCCTCCTCTTCTGCCACATGAGCCCACGCTTCAGCATCTGTCCGAGATACAAAACCAACGCAGCATGACTCAGTTTGCCTAGACTGAAGAGGGAGAAAACCACACCATAGTTTAGAAACCTCAAAAATATGCATCACCAAAGTTGTTTAGGCCCAACTTACTTGTCCTCATCTTCTGCCACTTGAGCCCACGCTTCGGCATCAGGACGAGATACAAAACCAGCGCAGCATGACTCAGTTTGCCAAGACTGAAGAGGGCGAAAATTAAACTTTTTCCTAATCCGAAAACTTGTACACGCTAGTAAGTAAGAACCAATGAATATAATGCTTTTCCATATATGTAGGCCGATGGGAGAAACTTAATTCAATACCAGTTTTGATCCATCCACTATCGTTAAGACATCAATTGTTGTGGTACTCGGAATCGTGGGTTGTTGGACTTGTTGGTATGATGAATGAGGAAACCACTCCATAGGAAAGAAACCTCAAAAATATGCATCACCAAAGTTGTTTTGGCCCAACTTACATGCCCTCATCTTCTGCCACTTGAGCCCACGCTTTGGCATCAGGACGAGAGACAAAACCAGCGCAGCATGACTCAGTTTGCCTAGACTGAAGAGGGCGAAAATTAAACTTTTTCCTAATGCGAAAACTTGTACACGCTAGTAGGTAAGAACCAATGAATATAATGCTTTTCCATATATGTAGGCCGATGGCAGAAACTTAATTCAATACCAGTTTTGATCCATCCACTGTTGTTAACATATCAATTGTTGTGGGACTCGGAATCGAGGGTTGTTGGACTTGTTGGTATGATGAATGAGGAAACCACACCATAGGAACGAAATCTCAAAAATATGCATCACTAAAGTTGTCTTGCACCAACTTACATGCCCTCCTCTTCTGCCACTTGAGCCCATGCTTTGGCATCAGGCCAAGATACAAAACCAGCGCAGCATGACTCAGTTTGCCTAGACTGAAGAGGGAAAAATTAAACTTTTTCCTAATCCAAAAACTTGTACACGCTAGTAAGTAAGAACCAAAGAATATAATGCTTTTCCATATATATAGGCCGATGGGAGAAACATAATTCAATACAGGTTTTGATCCTTCCACTGTTGTTAACATATCAATTGTTGTGGGACTCGGAATCGAGGGTTGTTGGACATGTTGGTATGATGAATGAGGAAACCACACCATAGGAAAGAAACTTCAAAAATATGCATCACCAAAGTTGTTTTGGCCGAACTTACATGCTCTCCTCTTCTGCCACGTGAGCCCACGCTTCGGCATCAGTCCGAGATACAAAACCAACGCAGCATGACTTAGTTTGCCTAGACTGATGAGGATGAAAATTAAACTTTTTCCTAATCCGAAAACTTGTACACGCTAGTAAGTAAGAACCAATGAATATTGTGCTTTTCCATATATGTAGGCCAATGGGAGAAACTTAATTCAATACAGGTTTTGATCCGTCCAATGTTGTTAACATATAAATTGTTGTGGGACTCGGAATCGAGGGTTGTTGGACATGTTAGTATGATGAATGAAGAAACCACACCATAGGAAAGAAACCTCAAAAATATGCATCACCAAAGTTGTTTTGGCCCGACTTACATTCAAAAATTAAACTTTTTCCTAATCCAAAAACTTGTACACGCTAGTAAGTAAAAACCAATGAATATAATGCTTTTCCATATATGTAGGCCGATGGGAGAAACTTAATTCAATACCGATTTTGTTCCATCCACTATTGTTAACATATCATTTGTTGTGGGACTCGGAATCAAGGGTTGTTGGACTTGTTGGGAAGATGAATGAGGAAACCACACCATAGGAAGGAAACCTCAAAAATACGCAACACCAAAGTTGTTTTGCCCAATTTACATGCCCTCCTCTTCTGCCACTTGAGCCCACTCTTCGGCAACAGTCCGAGATACAAAACCAGTGCAGCATGACTCCGTTTGCCTAGACTGAAGAGGGCGAAAATTAAACTTTTTCCTAATCCAAAAACTTGTACACGCTAGTAAGTAGGAACCAATGAATATAATGCTTTTCCATATATGTAGGCCGATGGGAGAAACTTAATTCAGTACAGGTTTTGATCCATCCGTTGTTGTTAACATATCAAATGTTGCGGGACTCGGAATCGAGGGTTGTTGGACTTGTTGGGAAGATGAATGAGATAGCCACACCATAGGAACGAAACCTCAAAAATATGCATCACCAAAGTTGTTTTGGCCCAACTTACATGCCCTCCTCTTCTGCCACGTGAGCCCATGCTTCGGCATCAGTCTAAGATACAAAACCAACACAGCATGACTCAGTTTGCCTAGACTGAAGAGGGTGAAAATTAAACTTTGTCCTAATCCAAAAACTTATACACGCTAGTATGTAGGAACCAATGAATATATTGCTTTTCCATATATGTAGGCCGATGGGAGAAACTTAATTCAATACAGGTTTTGATCCGTCCACTGTTGTTAACATATCAATTGTTGTGGGACTCAGAATCGAGGGTTGTTGGACATGTTGGTATGATGAATGAGGAAACCACACCATAGGAAAGAAACCTCAAAACTATGCATCACCTAAGTTGTTTTGGCCCGACTTACATGCCCTCATCTTCCGCCACATGAGCCCACACTTCGGCATCAGGACGAGATACAAAACCAGCGCAGCATGACTCAGTTTGCCTAGACTAAAGTGGGCGAAAATTAAACTTTTTCCTAATCCAAAAATTTGTACACGCGAGTAAGTAAGAACCAATGCATATAATGCTTTTCCATATATGCAGGCTGATGGGAGAAACTTAATTCAACAAATGTTTTGATCCATCCATTGTTGTTAACATATCAATTGTTGTGGGACTCAGAATCGAGGGTTGTTGGACTTGTTGGTACGATGAATGAGGAAACCACACCATAGGAATGAAACCTCAAAAATATGCATCACCAAAGTTGTTTGGGTCCAACTTACATGCCCTCCTTTTCTGCCACGTGAGCCCACGCTTCAGCATCAGTCCGAGACACAAAACCAACGTAGCATGACTCAGTTTCCCAAGAATGAAGAGGGAAAAATTAAACTTTTTCCTAATCCAAAAACTTATACAAGCTAGTAAGTAACAACCAATGAATATAATGCTTTTCCATATATGTAGGCCGATGGGAGAAACTTAATTCAACACATGTTTCGATCCATCCACTGTTGTTAACATATCAATTGTTGTGGGACACGGAATTGAGGGTTGTTGGACTTGTAGGGAATATGAATGAGGAAACCACACCATAGGAACGAAACCTCAAAAATGTGCATCACCAAAGTTGATTTGGCCCAACTTACATGCCCCCCTCTTCTGCCACTTGAACCCACGCTTCGGCATCAGGCCAAGATACAAAACCAGCGCAGCATGACTCAGTTTGCCTAGACTGAAGAAGGCAAAAATTAAACTTTTTCCTAATCGAAAAAGTTGTACACGCTAGTAAGTAAGAACCAATGAATATAATGCATTTCCATATATGTAGGCCGATGGGAGAAACTTATTTCAATACATGTTTTGTTCCATCCACTATTGTTAACATAGCATTTGTTGTGGGACTCGGAATCGAGGGTTGTTGCACTTCTTGGGAAGATGAATGAGGAAACCACACCATAGGAACGAAACCTCAAAAATATGCATCACCAAAGTTGTTTTGGCCGAACTTACATGCCCTCCTCTTCTGCCACGTGAGCCCACGCTTTGGCATCAGTCTGAGACGCAAAACCAACGTAGCATGACTCAGTTTGCCTAGACTGAACAGGGCGAAAATTAAACATTTTCCTAATCCGAAAACTTGTACACGCTAGTAAGTAAAAACCAATGAATATAATGGTTTTCCATATATGTAGGCCGATGGGAGAAACTTAATTCAATACCAGTTTTGTCCATCCGCTGTTGTTAACATATCAATTGTTGTGGGACTCGGAATCAAGGGTTGCTGGACTTGTTGTTATGGTGAATGAGGAAACCACACCATAGGAACGAACCTCAAAAATATGCATCACCAAAGTTATTTTGGCCCAACTTACATGCCCTCCACTTCTACCACTTGAGCCCACGCTTCGGCATCAGGACGAGGTACTAAACCAGCACAACATGACTCAGTTTGCCTAGACTGAAGAGGGCGGAAATTAAACTTTTTCCTAATCCGAAAACTTGTACACGCTAGTAAGTAGGAACCAATGAACATAATGCTTTTCCAGATATGTAGGCCGATGGGAGAAACTTAATTCAATACAGGTTTTGATCCATCCACTGTTGTTAACATATCAATTGTTGTGGGACTCGGAATCGAGGGTTGTTGGACTTGTTGTTATGATGAATGAGGAAACCGCACCATAGGAATGAAACCTCAAAAATATGCATCACCAAAGTTGTTTTGGCCCAACTTACATGCCTTCCTCTTCTGCCACGTGAGCCCACGCTTCGGCATTAGTCCGAGACACAAAACCAACGTTGCACGACTCAGTTTGCCTAGACTGAAGAGGGCGAAAATTAAACTTTTTCCTAATCCGAAAACTTGTACACACTAGCAAGTAGGAACCAATGAATATAATGCTTTTCCATATATGTAGGCCGACGGGAGATACTTGATTCAATATAGGTTTTGATCCATCCACTGTTGTTAACATATCAATTTTTGTGGGACATGGAATTCAGGGTTGTTGGACTTGTTGGCAATATGAATGAGGAAACCATACCATTGGAACGAAAGCTCAAAAATATGCATCACCAAAGTTGTTTTGGCCCAACTTACATGCCCTCCTCTTCTGCCACTTGATCCCACGCTTCGACATCAGTCCGAGATACGAAACCAACGCAGCATGACTCAGTTTGCCTTGACGGAAGAGGGCGAAAATTAAAGTTTTCCTAATCCGAAAACTTGTACACGCTACTAAGTAGGAACCAATGAATATAGAGCTTTTCCATATATGTAGGCTGATGGGAGAAACTTAATTCGATACAGGTCTTGATCCATCCACTGTTGCAAACATATCAATTATTGTGGGACTCGGAGGTTTGTTAGTATGATGAATGAGGAAACCACACCATAGGAACGAAACCTCAAAAATATGCATCATCAAAGTTGTTTTGGCCCAACTTACATGCCCTCCTCTTCTGCCACGTGAGCCCACGCTTTGGCATCAGTCTGAGACGCAAAACCAACGTAGCATGACTCAGTTTGCCTAGACTGAACAGGGCGAAAATTAAACATTTTCCTAATCCGAAAACTTGTACACGCTAGTAAGTAAAAACCAATGAATATAATGGTTTTCCATATATGTAGGCCGATGGGAGAAACTTAATTCAATACCAGTTTTGATCCATCCGCTGTTGTTAACATATCAATTGTTGTGGGACTCGGAATCAAGGGTTGCTGGACTTGTTGTTATGGTGAATGAGGAAACCACACCATAGGAACGAACCTCAAAAATATGCATCACCAAAGTTATTTTGGCCCAACTTACATGCCCTCCACTTCTACCACTTGAGCCCACGCTTCGGCATCAGGACGAGGTACTAAATCAGCACAACATGACTCAGTTTGCCTAGACTGAAGAGGGCGGAAATTAAACTTTTTCCTAATCCGAAAACTTGTACACGCTAGTAAGTAGGAACCAATGAACATAATGCTTTTCCAGATATGTAGGCCGATGGGAGAAACTTAATTCAATACAGGTTTTGATCCATCCACTGTTGTTAACATATCAATTGTTGTGGGACTCGGAATCGAGGGTTGTTGGACTTGTTGTTATGATGAATGAGGAAACCGCACCATAGGAATGAAACCTCAAAAATATGCATCACCAAAGTTGTTTTGGCCCAACTTACATGCCTTCCTCTTCTGCCACGTGAGCCCACGCTTCGGCATTAGTCCGAGACACAAAACCAACGTTGCACGACTCAGTTTGCCTAGACTGAAGAGGGCGAAAATTAAACTTTTTCCTAATCCGAAAACTTGTACACACTAGCAAGTAGGAACCAATGAATATAATGCTTTTCCATATATGTAGGCCGACGGGAGATACTTGATTCAATATAGGTTTTGATCCATCCACTGTTGTTAACATATCAATTTTTGTGGGACATGGAATTCAGGGTTGTTGGACTTGTTGGCAATATGAATGAGGAAACCATACCATTGGAACGAAAGCTCAAAAATATGCATCACCAAAGTTGTTTTGGCCCAACTTACATGCGCTCCTCTTCTGCCACTTGATCCCACGCTTCGACATCAGTCCGAGATACGAAACCAACGCAGCATGACTCAATTTGCCTTGACGGAAGAGGGCGAAAATTAAAGTTTTCCTAATCCGAAAACTTGTACACGCTACTAAGTAGGAACCAATGAATATAGAGCTTTTCCATATATGTAGGCTGATGGGAGAAACTTAATTCGATACAGGTCTTGATCCATCCACTGTTGCAAACATATCAATTATTGTGGGACTCGGAGGTTTGTTAGTATGATGAATGAGGAAACCACACCATAGGAACGAAACCTCAAAAATATGCATCATCAAAGTTGTTTTGGCCCAACTTACATGCCCTCCTCTTCTGCCACGTGAGCCCACGCTTTGGCATCAGTCTGAGACGCAAAACCAACGTAGCATGACTCAGTTTGCCTAGACTGAACAGGGCGAAAATTAAACATTTTCCTAATCCAAAAACTTGTACACGCTAGTAAGTAAAAACCAATGAATATAATGGTTTTCCATATATGTAGGCCGATGGGAGAAACTTAATTCAATACCAGTTTTGATCCATCCGCTGTTGTTAACATATCAATTGTTGTGGGACTCGGAATCAAGGGTTGCTGGACTTGTTGTTATGGTGAATGAGGAAACCACACCATAGGAACGAACCTCAAAAATATGCATCACCAAAGTTATTTTGGCCCAACTTACATGCCCTCCACTTCTACCACTTGAGCCCACGCTTCGGCATCAGGACGAGGTACTAAACCAGCACAACATGACTCAGTTTGCCTAGACTGAAGAGGGCGGAAATTAAACTTTTTCCTAATCCGAAAACTTGTACACGCTAGTAAGTAGGAACCAATGAACATAATGCTTTTCCAGATATGTAGGCCGATGGGAGAAACTTAATTCAATACAGGTTTTGATCCATCCACTGTTGTTAACATATCAATTGTTGTGGGACTCGGAATCGAGGGTTGTTGGACTTGTTGTTATGATGAATGAGGAAACCGCACCATAGGAATGAAACCTCAAAAATATGCATCACCAAAGTTGTTTTGGCCCAACTTACATGCCTTCCTCTTCTGCCACGTGAGCCCACGCTTCGGCATTAGTCCGAGACACAAAACCAACGTTGCATGACTCAGTTTGCCTAGACTGAAGAGGGCGAAAATTAAACTTTTCCTAATCCGAAAACTTGTACACACTAGCAAGTAGGAACCAATGAATATAATGCTTTTCCATATATGTAGGCCGACGGGAGATACTTGATTCAATACAGGTTTTGATCCATCCGCTGTTGTTAACATATCAATTGTTGTGGGACATGGAATTCAGGGTTGTTGGACTTGTTGGCAATATGAATGAGGAAACCATACCATTGGAACGAAAGCTCAAAAATATGCATCACCAAAGTTGTTTTGGCCCAACTTACATGCCCTCCTCTTCTGCCCCTTGATCCCACGCTTCGACATCAGTCCGAGATACAAAACCAACGCAGCATGACTCAGTTTGCCTTGACGGAAGAGGGCGACAATTAAAGTTTTCCTAATCCGAAAACTTGTACACGCTAGTAAGTAGGAACCAATGAATATAGTGCTTTTCCATATATGTAGGCTGATGGGAGAAACTTAATTCGATACAGGTCTTGATCCATCCACTGTTGCTAACATATCAATTATTGTGGGACTCGGAGGTTTGTTAGTATGATGAATGAGGAAACCACACCATAGGAACGAAACCTCAAAAATATGCATCACCAAAGTTGTTTTGGCCCAACTTACATGCCCTCCTCTTCTGCCACTTGAGCCCACGCTTCGGCATCAGTCCGAGATACAAAACCAACGCAGCATGACTCAGTTTGCCTAGACTGAAGAGGGCAAAAATTAAACTTTTCCAAATCCAAAAACTTGTACACTCTAGTAAGTAGGAACCAAGTAATATAATGCTTTTCCATATATGTAGGCCGATGGGAGAAACTTAATTCAATACAGGTTTTGGTCCATCCACTGTTGTTAACTTATCATTTGTTGTGGGACTCAGAATCGAGGGTTGTTGGACTTGTTGGGAAGATAAATGAGGAAACCACACCATTGGAACGAAACCTCAAAAATATGCGTCGCCAAAGTTGTTTTGGCCCAACTTACATGCCCTCCTCTTCTGCCACATGAGCCCACGCTTCGGCATCAGTCCGAGACACAAAACCAACGTAGCATGACTCAGTTTGCTTAGACTGAAGAGGGCGAAAATTAAAGTTGTCCTAATTCGAAAACTTGTACATGCTAGTAAGTAGAAACCAATGAATATAATGCTTTTCCATATTTGTAGGACGATGGGAGAAGCTTAATTCAATACCAGTTTTGATCCATCCACTGTTGTTGACTTATCAATTGTTGTGGGACTCGGAATTGAGGGTAGTTGGACTTGTTGGGAAGATGAGTGAGGAAACCACATTACAGGAACGAAGCCTCAAAAATATGCGTCACCAAAGTTGTTTTGGCCCAACTTACATGCCCTCCTCTTCTGCCACATGAGCCCACGCTTCCGCATCAGTCCGAGACACAAAACCAACGTAGCATGACTCAGTTTGCTTAGACTGAAGAGGGCGAAAATTAAACTTTTTCTAATCCGAAAACTTGTACACGCTAGTAAGTAGGAACCAATGAATATAATGCTTTTCCATATATGTAGGACGATGGGAGAAGCTTAATTCAATACCAGTTTTGATCCATCCACTGTTATTAACATATCAATTGTTGTGGAACTCGGAATTGAGGGTAGTTGGACTTGTTGGGAAGATGAATGAGGAAACCACATCATAGGAGCGAAACCTCAAAAATATGCGTCACCAAAGTTGTTTTGGCCCAACTTACATGCCCTCCTCTTCTACCACATGAGCCCACGCTTCGGCATCAGTCCGAGACACAAAACCAACGTAGCATGACTCAGTTTGCTTAGACTGAAGAGGGCGAAAATTAAACTTTTCCTAATCCGAAAACTTGTACACGCTAGTAAGTAGGAACCAATGAATATAATGCTTTTCCATATACGTAGGACGATGGGAGAAGCTTAATTCAATACCAGTTTTGATCCATCTACTGTTGTTAACATATCAATTGTTGTGGGACTCGGAATTGAGGGTAGTTGGACTTGTCGGGAAGATGAATGAGGAAACCACATCATAGGAACGAAACCTCAAAAATATGCGTCACCAAAGTTGTTTTGGCCCAACTTACATGCCCTTCTCTATTGCCACATGAGCCCATGCTTCAGCATCAGTTCGAGACACAAAACCAACGTAGCATGACTCAGTTTGCTTAGACTGAAGAGGGCGAAAATTAAACTTTTCCTAATCCGAAAACTTGTACACGCTAGTAAGTAGGAACCAATGAATATAATGCTTTTCCATATATGTAGGACGATGGAAGAAGCTTAATTCAATACCAGTTTTGATCCATCCACTGTTGTTAACATATCAATTGTTGTGGGACTCGGAATTGAGGGTAGTTGGACTTGTTGGGAAGATGAATGAGGAAACCACATCATAGGAACGAAACCTCAAAAATATGCGTCACCAAAATTGTTTTGGCCCAACTTACATGCTCTCCTCTTCTGCCACTTGAGCCCACGCTTCGGCATCAGTCTAAGATACAAGACCAGCGTAGCATGACTTAGTTTGCCTAGACTGAAGAGGGTGAAAATTAAACTGTTTCCTAATCCGAAAACTTGTACACGCTAGGAAGTAGGAACCGATGAATATAATGCTTTTCCATATATGTAGGCCGATGGGAGAAACTTAATTCAATACAGGTTTTGATCCATCCACTATTGTTAATATATCAATTGTTGTGGGACTCGGAATCGATGGTTGTTGGACTTGTTGGGAAGATGAATGATGAAACCACACAGTACGAACGAAACCTTAAAAATATGCAACACCAAACTTATTTTGGCCCAACTTACATGCCCTCCCCTTCAGCCACTTGAGCCCACGCTTCGGCACCAGTCCGAGATACAAAACCAGCGCAGCATGACTCAGTTTGCCTAGACTGAAGAGGGCGAAAATTAAACTTTTTCCTAATCCGAAAACTTGTACACGCTAGTAAGTAAGAACCAATGAATATAATGCTTTTCCATATATGTAGGCCGATGGGAGAACCTTAATTCAATACCAGTTTTGATCCATCCACTATTGTTAACATATGAATTGTTGTGGAATTGGGAAATGAGGGTTGTTGGACTTGTTGGTATGATGAATCCACACCATAGGAAAGAAACCTCAAACTATGCATCACCAAAGTTGTTTTGGCCCAACTTACATGCCCTCCTCTTCTGCCACGTGAGCCCACGCTTCGGCATCAGTCCGAGATACAAAACCAACGCAGCATGACTCAGTTTGCCTAGACTGAAGAGGGAGAAAACCACACCATAGGATAGAAATCTCAAAAATATGCATCACCAAAGTTGTTTAGGCGCAACTTACTTGTCCTGATCTTCTGCCACTTGAGCCCACGCTTCGGCATCAGGACGAGATACAAAACCAGCGCAGCATGACACAGTTTGCCTAGACTGAAGAGGGCGAAAATTAAACTTTTTCCTAATCCGAAAACTTGTACACGCTAGTAAGTAAGAACCAATGAATTAAATGCTTTTCCATATATGTTGGCCGATGGGAGAAACTTAATTCAATACCAGTTTTGATCCATCCACTATTGTTAAGACATCAATTGTTGTGGTACTCGGAATTGAGGGTTGTTGGACTTGTTGGTATAATGAATGAGGAAACCACACCATAGGAAAGAAACCTCAAAAATATGCATCACCAAAGTTGTTTTGGCCCAACTTACATGCCCTCATCTTCTGCCACTTGAGCCCACGCTTCGGCATCAGGACGAGAGACAAAACCAGCGCAGCATGACTCAGTTTGCCTACACTGAAGAGGGCGAAAATTGAACTTTTTCCTAATCCGAAAACTTGTACACGCTAGTAAGTAAGAACCATTGAATATAATGCTTTTCCATTTATGTAGGCCGATGGCAGAAACTTAATTCAATACCAGTTTTGATCCATCCACTATTGTTAACATATCAATTGTTGTGGGACTCGGAATCGAGGGTTGTTGGACTTGTTGGTATGATGAATGAGGAAACCACACCATAGGAACGAAATCTCAAAAATATGCATCACTAAAGTTGTCTTGCACCAACTTACATGCCCTCCTCTTCTGCCACAAGAGCCCATCCTTTGGCATCAGGCCAAGATACAAAACCAGCGCAGCATGACTCAGTTTGCCTAGACTGAAGAGGGAGAAAATTAAACTTTTTCCTAATCCAAAAACTTGTACACGCTAGTAAGTAAGAACCAATGAATATAATGCTTTTCCATATATGTAGGCCAATGGGAGAAACATAATTCAATACAGGTTTTGACCCTTCCACTTTTGTTAACATATCAATTGTTGTGGGACTCGGAATCCAGGGTTGTTGGACATGTTGGTTTGATGAATGAGGAAACCACACCATAGGAAAGAAACCTCAAAATATGCATCACCAAAGTTGTTTTGGCCCAACTTACATGCTCTCCTCTTCTGCCACGTGAGCCCACGCTTCGGCATCAGTCCGAGATACAAAACCAACGCAGCATGACTTAGTTTGCCTGGACTGATGAGGGCGAAAATTAAACTTTTTCCTAATCCGAAAACATGTACACGCTAGTAAGTAAGAACCAATGAATATAGTGCTTTTCCATATATGTAGGCCGATGGGAGAAACTTAATTCAATACAGGTTTCGATCTGTCCAATGTTGTTAACATATCAATTGTTGTGGGACTCGGAATCGAGGGTTGTTGGACATGTTAGTATGATGAATGAGGAAACCACACCATAGGAAAGAAACCTCAAAAATACGCATCACAAAAGTTGTTTTGGCCCGACATACATTCAAAAATTACACTTTTTCCTAATCCAAAAACTTGTACACGCTAGTAAGTAAAAACCAATGAATATAATGCTTTTCAATATAGGTTTTGATCCATCCACTGTTGTTAACATATCAATTGTTATGTGACTCAGAATCGAGGTTTGTTGGACTTGTTGGAAAGATGAATGAGGAAAACACACCATAGGAACGAAACCTCAAAAATATGCAACACCAAAGTTGTTTTGCCCATTTACATGCCCTCCTCTTCTGCCACTTGAGCCCACTCTTCGGCAACAGTCCGAGATACAAAACCAGTGCAGCATGACTCTGTTTGCCAAGACTGAAGAGGGCGAAAATTAAACTTTTTCCTAATCCAAAAACTTGTACAAGCTAGTAAGTAGGAACCAATGAATATAATGCTTTTCCATATATGTAGGCCGATGGGAGAAACTTAATTCAATACAGGTTTTGATCCATCCGTTGTTGTTAACATATCAAATGTTGCGGGACTCGGAAACGAGGGTTGTTGGACTTGTTGGGAAGATGAATGAGAAAGCCACACCATAGGAACGAAACCTCAAAAATATGCATCACCAAAGTTGTTTTGGCCCAACTTACATGCCCTCCTCTTCTGCCACGTGAGCCCATGCTTCGGCATCAGTCGAAGATACAAAACCAACACAGCATGACTCAGTTTGCCTAGACTGAAGAGGGCGAAAATTAAACTTTGTCCTAATCCGAAAACTTGTACACGCTAGTATGTAGGAACCAATGAATATAATGCTTTTACATATATGTAGGCCGATGGGAGAAACTTAATTCAGCACAGGTTTGATCCGTCCACTGTTGTTAACATATCAATTGTTATGGGACTCAGAATCGAGGGTTGTTGGACATGTTGGTATGATGAATGAGGAAACCACACCATAGGAAAGAAACCTCAAAACTATGCATCACCAAAGTTGTTTTGGCCCGACTTACATGCCATCATCTTCTGCCACTTGAGCCCACACTTCGGCATCAGGACGAGATACAAAACCAGAGCAGCATGACTCAGTTTTCCTAGACTAAAGAGGGCGAAAATTAAAGTTTTTCCTAATCGAAAAATTTGTACATGCGAGTAAGTAAGAACCAATGCATATAATGCTTTTCCATATATGCAGGCTGATGGGAGAAACTTAATTCAACAAATGTCTTGATCCATCCATTGTTGTTAACATATCAATTGTTGTGGGACTCAGAATCGAGGGTTGTTGGACTTGTTGGTACGATGAATGAGGAAACCACACCATAGGAACGAAACCTCAAAAATATGCATCACCAAAGTTGTTTTGGTCCAACTTACATGCCCTCCTTTTCTGCCACGTGAGCCCACGCTTCGGCATCAGTACGAGACACAAAACCAACGTAGCATGACTCAGTTTCCCAAGACTGAAGAGGGCAAAAATTAAACTTTTTCCTAATCCGAAAACTTGTACAAGCTAGTATGTAAGAACCGATGAATATAATGCTTTTCCATATATGTAGGCCAATGGGAGAAACTTAATTCAACACATGTTTCGATCCATCCGCTGTTCTTAACATATCAGTTGTTGTGGGACACGGAATTGAGGGTTGTTGGACTTGTTGGGAATATGAATGAGGAAACCACACCATAGGAACGAAACCTCAAAAATATGCGTCGCCAAAGTTGTTTTGGCCCAACTTACATGCCCTCCTCTTCTGCCACATGAGCCCACGCTTCGGCATCAGTCCGAGACACAAAACCAACGTAGCATGACTCAGTTTGCTTAGACTGAAGAGGGCGAAAATTAAACTTTTCCTAATCCGAAAACTTGTACACGCTAGTAAGTAGGAACCAATGAATATAATGCTTTTCCATAGATGTAGGACGATGGGAGAAGCTTAATTCAATGCCAGTTTTGATCCATCCACTGTTGTTAACATATCAATTGTTGTGGGACTCGGAATTGAGGGTAGTTGGACTTGTTGGGAAGATGAATGAGGAAACCACATCATACGAACGAAACCTCAAAAATATGCGTCACCAAAGTTGTTTTGGCCCAACTTACATGCCCTCCTCTTCTGCCACTTCAGCCCACGCTTCGGCATCAGTCTAAGATACAAGACCAGCGCAGCATGACTTAGTTTGCCTAGATTGAAGAGGGTGAAAATTAAACTCTTTCCTAATCCGAAAACTTGTACACGCTAGTAAGTAGGAACCGATGAATATAATGCTTTTCCATATATGTAGGCCGATGGGAGAAACTTAATTCAATATAGGTTTTGATCCATCCACTATTGTTAATATATCAATTGTTGTGGGACTCGGAATCGAGGGTTGTTGGACTTGTTGGGAAGATGAATGATGAAACTACACAGTGCGAACGTAACCTTAAAAATATGCAACACCAAAGTTATTTTGGCCCAACTTACATGCCCTCCCCTTCAGCCAGTTGAGCCCACGCTTCGGCATCAGTCCGAGATACAAAACCAGCGCAGCATGACTCAGTTTGCCTAGACTGAAGAGGGCAAAAATTAAACTTTTTCCTAATCCGAAAACTTGTACACGCTAGTAAGTAGGAGCCAATGAATTTAATGCTTTTCCATATATGTAGGCCAATGGGAGAAACTTATTTCAATACATGTTTTGTTCCATCCACTATTGTTAACATATCATTTGTTGTGGGACTCGGAATCGAGGGTAGTTGCACTTGTTGGGAAGATGAATGAGGAAACCACACCATAGGACCGAAACCTCAAAAATATGCATCACCAAAGTTGTTTTGGCCCAACTTACATGCCCTCCTCTTCTGCCACGTGAGCCCACGCTTTGGCATCAGTCTGAGACGCGAAACCAACGTAGCATGACTCAGTTTGCCTTGACTGAACAGGGCGAAAATTAAACATTTTCCTAATCCGAAAACTTGTACACGCTAGTTAGTAAAAACCAATGAATATAATGGTTTTCCATATATGTAGGCCGATGGGAGAAACTTAATTCAATACCAGTTTTGATCCATCCGCTGTTGTTAACATATCAATTGTTGTGGGACTCGGAATCAAGGGTTGCAGGACTTGTTGTTATGATGAATGAGGAAACCACACCATAGGAACGAACCTCAAAAATATGCATCACCAAAGTTGTTTTGGCTCAACTTACATGCCCTCCACTTCTACCACTTGAGCCCACGCTTCGGCATCAGGACATGGTACTAAACCAGCGCAACATGACGCAGTTTGCCTAGACTGAAGAGGGCGGAAATTAAACTTTTTCCTAATCCGAAAACTTGTACACGCTAGTAAGTAGGAACCAATGAACATAATGCTTTTCCATATATGTAGGCCGATGGGAGAAACTTAATTCAATACAGGTTTTGATCCATCCACTGTGGTTAACATATCAATTGTTGTGGGACTCGGAATCGAGAGTTGTTGGACTTGTTGTTATGATGAATGAGGAAACCGCACCATAGGAACGAAACCTCAAAAATATGCATCACCAAAGTTGTTTTGGCCCAACTTACATGCCTTCCTCTTCTGCCACGTGAGCCCACGGTTCGGCATTAGTCCGAGACACAAAACCAACGTTGCATGACTTAGTTTGCCTAGACTGAAGAGGGCGAAAATTAAACTTTTTCCTATTCCGAAAACTTGTAAACACTAGCAAGTAGGAACCAATGAATATAATGCTTTTCCATATATGTAGGCCGATGGGAGAAACTTGATTCAATACAGGTTTTGATCCATCCACTGTTGTTAACATATCAATTGTTGTGGGACATGGAATTCAGGGTTGTTGGACTTGTTGGCAATATGAATGAGGAAACCATACCTTTGGAACGAAAGCTCAAAAATATGCATCACCAAAGTTGTTTTGGCCCAACTTACATGCCCTCCTCTTCTGCCACTTGATCCCACGCTTCGACATCAGTCCGAGATACAAAACCAACGCAGCATGACTCAGTTTGCCTTAACGGAAGAGGGCGACAATTAAAGTTTTCCTAATCCGAAAATTTGTACACGCTAGTAAGTAGGAACCAATGAATATAGTGCTTTTCCATATATGTAGGCCGATGGGAGAAACTTAATTCGATACAGGTCTTGATCCATCCACTATTGCTAACATATCAATTGTTGTGGGACTCGGAGGTTTGTTAGTATGATGAATGAGGAAACCACACCATAGGAACGAAACCTCAAAAATATGCATCACCAAAGTTGTTTTGGCCCACCTTACATGCCCTCCCCTTCTGCCACTTGAGCCCACGCTTCGGCATCAGTCCGAGATACAAAACCAACGCAGCATGACTCAGTTTGCCTAGACTGAAGAGGGCAAAAATTAAACTTTTCCAAATCCAAAAACTTGTACACTCTAGTAAGTAGGAACCAAGTAATATAATGCTTTTCCATATATGTAGCCCGATGGGAGAAACTTAATTCAATACTGGTTTTGGTCCATCCACTGTTGTTAACAGATCATTTGTTGTGGGACTCCGAAACGAGGGTTGTTGGACTTGTTGGGAAGATAAATGAGGAAACCACACCACTGGAACGAAACCTCAAAAATATGCATCACCAAAGTTGTTTTGGTCCAACTTACATGCCCTCCTTTTCTGCCACGTGAGCCCACGCTTCGGCATCAGTACGAGACACAAAACCAACGTAGCATGACTCAGTTTCCCAAGACTGAAGAGGGCAAAAATTAAACTTTTTCCTAATCTGAAAACTTGTACAAGCTAGTAAGTAAGAACCGATGAATATAATGCTTTTCCATATATGTAGGCCGATGGGAGAAACTTAATTCAACACATGTTTCGATCCATCCGCTGTTCTTAAATATCAATTGTTGTGGGACACGGAATTGAGGGTTGTTGGACTTGTAGGGAATATGAATGAGGAAACCACACCATAGGAACGAAACCTCAAAAATATGCATCACCAAAGTTGTTTTGGCCCAACTTACATGCCCCCCTCTTCTGCCACTTGACCCCACGCTTCGGCATCAGGCCAAGATACAAAACCAGCGCAGCATGACTCAGTTTGCCTAGACTGAAGAAGGCGAAAAATAAACTTTTTCCTAATCGAAAAAGTTGTACACGCTAGTAAGTAAGAACCAATGAATATAATGCATTTCCATATATGTAGGCCAATGGGAGAAACTTATTTCAATACATGTTTTGTTCCATCCACTATTGTTAACATAGCATTTGTTGTGGGACTCGGAATCGAGGGTTGTTGCACTTGTTGGGAAGATGAATGAGGAAACCACACCATAGGAACGAAACCTCAAAAATATGCATCACCAAAGTTGTTTTAGCCCAACTTACATGCCCTCCTCTTCTGCCACGTGAGCCCACGCTTTGGCATCAGTCTGAGACGCAAAACCAACGTAGCATGACTCAGTTTGCCTAGACTGAACAGGGCGAAAATTAAACATTTTCCTAATCCGAAAACTTGTACACGCTAGTAAGTAAAAACCAATGAATATAATGCTTTTCCATATATGTAGGCCGATGGGAGAAACTTAATTCAATACAAGTTTTGATCCATCCGCTGTTGTTAACATATCAATTGTTGTGGGACTCGGAATCAAGGGTTGCTGGACTTGTTGTTATGATGAATGAGGAAACCACACCATAGGAACGAACCTCAAAAATATGCATCACCAAAGTTGTTTTGGCTCAACTTACATGCCCTCCACTTCTACCACTTGAGCCCACGCTTCGGCATCAGGACGTGGTACTAAACCAGCGCAACATGACTCAGTTTGCCTAGACTGAAGAGGGCGGAAATTAAACTTTTTCCTAATCCAAAAACTTGTACACGCTAGTAAGTAGGAACCAATGAACATAATGCTTTTCCATATATGTAGGCCGATAGGAGAAACTTAATTCAATACAGGTTTTGATCCATCCACTGTTGTTAACATATCAATTGTTGTGGGACTCGGAATCGAGGGTTGTTGGACTTGTTGTTATGATGAATGAGGAAACCGCACCATAGGAACGAAACCTCAAAAATATGCATCACCAAAGTTGTTTTGGCCCAACTTACATGCCTTCCTCTTCTGCCACGTGAGCCCACGCTTCGGCATTAGTCCGAGACACAAAACCAACGTTGCATGACTTAGTTTGCCTAGACTGAAGAGGGCGAAAATTAAACTTTTTCCTATTCCAAAAACTTGTACACACTAGCAAGTAGGAACCAATGAATATAATGCTTTTCCATATATGTAGGCCGATGGGAGAAACTTGATTCAATACAGGTTTTGATCCATCCACTGTTGTTAACATATCAATTGTTGTGGGACATGGAATTCAGGGTTGTTGGACTTGTTGGCAATATGAATGAGGAAACCATACCATTGGAACGAAAGCTCAAAAATATGCATCACCAAAGTTGTTTTGGCCCAACTTACATGCCCTCCTCTTCTGCCACTTGATCCCACACTTCGACATCAGTCCGAGATACAAAACCAACGCAGCATGACTTAGTTTGCCTTGACGGAAGAGGGCGACAATTAAAGTTTTCCTAATCCGAAAACTTGTACACGCTAGTAAGTAGGAAACAATGAATATAGTGCTTTTCCATATATGTAGGCCGATGGGAGAAACTTAATTCGATACAGGTCCTGATCCATCCACTGTTGCTAACATATCAATTGTTGTGGGACTCGGAGGTTTGTTAGTATGATGAATGAGGAAACCAGACCACAGGAACGAAACCTCAAAAATATGCATCACCAAAGTTGTTTTGCCCAACTTACATGCCCTCCTCTTCTGCCACTTGAGCCCACGCTTCGGCATCAGTCCGAGATACAAAACCAACGCAGCATGACTCAGTTTGCCTAGACTGAAGAGGGCAAAAATTAAACTTTTCCAAATCCAAAAACTTGTACACTCTAGTAAGTAGGAACCAAGTAATATAATGCTTTTCCATATATGTAGGCCGATGGGAGAAACTTAATTCAATACAGGTTTTGGTCCATCCACTGTTGTTAACATATCATTTGTTGTGGGACTCAGAATCGAGGGTTGTTGGACTTGTTGGGAAGATAAATGAGGAAACCACACCATTGGAACGAAACCTTAAAAATATGCGTCGCCAAAGTTGTTTTGGCCCAACTTACATCCCTCATCTTCTGCCACATGAGCCCACGCTTCGGCATCAGTCCGAGACACAAAACCAACGTAGCATGACTCAGTTTGCTTAGACTGAAGAGGGCGAAAATTAAACTTTTCCTAATCCGAAAACTTGTACACGCTAGTAAGTAGGAACCAATGAATATAATGCTTTTCCATATATGTAGGACGATGGGAGAAGCTTAATTCAATGCCAGTTTTGATCCATCCACTGTTGTTAACATATCAATTGTTGTGGGACTCGGAATTGAGGGTAGTTGGACTTATTGGGAAGATGAATGAGGAAACCACATCATAGGAACGAAACCACAAAAATATGCGTCACCAAAGTTGTTTTGGCCCAACTTACATGCCCTCCTCTTCTGCCACATGAGCCCACGCTTCGGCATCAGTCCAAGACACAAAACCAACGTAGCATGACTCAGTTTGCTTAGACTGAAGAGGGCAAAAATTAAACTTTTCCTAATCCGAAAACTTGTACAAGCTAGTAAGTAGGAACCAATGAATCTAATGCTTTTCCATATATGTAGGACGATGGAACAAGCTTAATTCAATACCAGTTTTGATCCATCAACTGTTGTTAACATATCAATTGTTGTGGGACTCGGAATTGAGGGTAGTTGGACTTGTTGGGAAGATGAATGAGGAAACCACATCATAGGAACGAAACCTCAAAAATATGCGTCACCAAAATTGTTTTGGCCCAACTTACATGCCCTCCTCTTCTGCCACTTGAGCCCACGCTTCGGCATCAGTCTAAGATACAAGACCAGCGCAACATGACTTAGTTTGCCTAGAGTGAAGAGGGTGAAAATTAAACTCTTTCCTAATCCGAAAACTTGTACACGCTAGTAAGTAGGAACCGATGAATATAATGCTTTTCCATATATGTAGGCCGATGGAAGAAACTTAATTCAATATAGGTTTTGATCCATCCGTTGTTAATATATCAATTGTTGTGGGACTCGGAATCGAGGGTTGTTGGACTTGTTAGGAAGATGAGTGATGAAATTACACAGTACGAACGAAACCTTAAAAATATGCAACACCAAAGATATTTTGGCCCAACTTACATGCCCTCCCCTTCAGCCACTTGAGCCCACGCTTCGGCATCAGTCCGAGATATAAAACCAGCGCAACATGACTCAGTTTGCCTAGACTGAAGAGGGCAAAAATTAAACTTTTTCCTAATCCGAAAACTTGTACACGCTAGTAAGTAGGAGCCAATGAATTTAATGCTTTTCCATATATGTAGGCCGATGGGAGAAACTTAATTCAATGCCAGTTTTGATCCATCCACTGTTGTTAACATATCAATTGTTGTGGGACTCGGAATTGAGGGTAGTTGGACTTGTTGGGAAGGTGAATGAGGAAACCACATCATAGGAACGAAACCTCAAAAATATGCGTCACCAAAGTTGTTTTGGCCCAACTTACATGCCCTCCTCTTCTGCCACATGAGCCCACGCTTCGGCATCAGTCCAAGACACAAAACCAACGTAGCATGACTCAGTTTGCTTAGACTGAAGAGGGCGAAAATTAAACTTTTCCTAATCCGAAAACTTGTACACGCTAGTAAGTAGGAACCAATGAATATAATGCTTTTCCATATATGTAGGACGATGGAAGAAGCTTAATTCAATACCAGTTTTGATCCATCCACTGTAGTTAACATATCAATTGTTGTGGGACTCGGAATTGAGGGTAGTTGGACTTGTTGGGAAGATGAATGAGGAAACCACATCATAGGAACGAAACCTTAAAAATATGCGTCACCAAAGTTGTTTTGGCCCAACTTACATGCCCTCCTCTTCTGCCACTTGAGCCCACGCTTCGGCATCAGTCCGAGATACAAAACCAACGCAGCATGACTCAGTTTGCCTAGACTAAAGAGGGCAAAAATTAAACTTTTCCAAATCCAAAAACTTGTACACTCTAGTAAGTAGGAACCAAGTAATATAATGCTTTTCCATATATGTAGGCCGATGGGAGAAACTTAATTCAATACATGTTTTGGTCCATCCACTGTTGTTAACATATCATTTGTTGTGGGACTCAGAATCGAGGGTTGTTGGACTTGTTGGGAAGATAAATGAGGAAACCACACCATTGGAACGAAACCTTAAAAATATGCGTCGCCAAAGTTGTTTTGGCCCAACTTACATCCCTCATCTTCTGCCACATGAGCCCACGCTTCGGCATCAGTCCGAGACACAAAACCAACGTAGCATGACTCAGTTTGCTTAGACTGAAGAGGGCGAAAATTAAACTTTTCCTAATCCGAAAACTTGTACACGCTAGTAAGTAGGAACCAATGAATATAATGCTTTTCCATATATGTAGGACGATGGAAGAAGCTTAATTCAATACCAGTTTTGATCCATCCACTGTAGTTAACATGTCAATTGTTGTGGGACTCGGAATTGAGGGTAGTTGGACTTGTTGGGAAGATGAATGAGGAAACCACATCATAGGAACGAAACCTCAAAAATATGCGTCACCAAAGTTGTTTTGGCCCAACTTACATGCCCTCCTCTTCTGCCACTTGAGCCCACGCTTCGGCATCAGTCCGAGATACAAAACCAACGCAGCATGACTCAGTTTGCCTAGACTAAAGAGGGCAAAAATTAAACTTTTCCAAATCCAAAAACTTGTACACTCTAGTAAGTAGGAACCAAGTAATATAATGCTTTTCCATATATGTAGGCCGATGGGAGAAACTTAATTCAATACATGTTTTGGTCCATCCACTGTTGTTAACATATCATTTGTTGTGGGACTCAGAATCGAGGGTTGTTGGACTTGTTGGGAAGATAAATGAGGAAACCACACCATTGGAACGAAACCTTAAAAATATGCGTCGCCAAAGTTGTTTTGGCCCAACTTACATCCCTCATCTTCTGCCACATGAGCCCACGCTTCGGCATCAGTCCGAGACACAAAACCAACGTAGCATGACTCAGTTTGCTTAGACTGAAGAGGGCGAAAATTAAACTTTTCCTAATCCGAAAACTTGTACACGCTAGTAAGTAGGAACCAATGAATATAATGCTTTTCCATATATGTAGGACGATGGAAGAAGCTTAATTCAATACCAGTTTTGATCCATCCACTGTAGTTAACATGTCAATTGTTGTGGGACTCGGAATTGAGGGTAGTTGGACTTGTTGGGAAGATGAATGAGGAAACCACATCATAGGAACGAAACCTCAAAAATATGCGTCACCAAAGTTGTTTTGGCCCAACTTACATGCCCTCCTCTTCTGCCACTTGAGCCCACTTCGGCATCAGTCCGAGATACAAAACCAACGCAGCATGACTCAGTTTGCCTAGACTGAAGAGGGCAAAAATTAAACTTTTCCAAATCCAAAAACTTGTACACTCTAGTAAGTAGGAACCAAGTAATATAATGCTTTTCCATATATGTAGGCCGATGGGAGAAACTTAATTCAATACAGGTTTTGGTCCATCCACTGTTGTTAACATATCATTTGTTGTGGGACTCAGAATCGAGGGTTGTTGGACTTGTTGGGAAGATAAATGAGGAAACCACACCATTGGAACGAAACCTTAAAAATATGCGTCGCCAAAGTTGTTTTGGCCCAACTTACATCCCTCATCTTCTGCCACATGAGCCCACGCTTCGGCATCAGTCCAAGACACAAAACCAACGTAGCATGACTCAGTTTGCTTAGACTGAAGAGGGCGAAAATTAAACTTTTCCTAATCCGAAAACTTGTACACGCTAGTAAGTAGGAACCAATGATTATAATGCTTTTCCATATATGTAGGACGATGGGAGAAGCTTAATTCAATGCCAGTTTTGATCCATCCACTGTTGTTAACATATCAATTGTTGTGGGACTCGGAATTGAGGGTAGTTGGACTTGTTGGGAAGATGAATGAGGAAACCACATCATAGGAACGAAACCTCAAAAATATGCGTCACCAAAGTTATTTTGGCCCAACTTACATGCCCTCCTCTTCTGCCACATGAGCCCACGCTTCGGCATCAGTCCAAGACGCAAAACCAACGTAGCATGACTCAGTTTGCTTAGACTGAAGAGGGCAAAAATTAAACTTTTCCTAATCCGAAAACTTGTACACGCTAGTAAGTAGGAACCAATGAATATAATGCTTTTCCATATATGTAGGACGATGGAAGAAGCTTAATTCAATACCAGTTTTGATCCATCAACTGTTGTTAACATATCAATTGTTGTGGGACTCGGAATTGAGGGTAGTTGGACTTGTTGGGAAGATGAATGAGGAAACCACATCATAGGAACGAAACCTCAAAAATATGCGTCACCAAAATTGTTTTGGCCCAACTTACATGCCCTCCTCTTCTGCCACTTGAGCCCACGCTTCGGCATCAGTCTAAGATACAAGACCAGCGCAACATGACTTAGTTTGCCTAGAGTGAAGAGGGTGAAAATTAAACTCTTTCCTAATCCGAAAACTTGTACACGCTAGTAAGTAGGAACCGATGAATATAATGCTTTTCCATATATGTAGGCCGATGGGAGAAACTTAATTCAATATAGGTTTTGATCCATCCACTATTGTTAATATATCAATTGTTGTGGGACTCGGAATCGAGGGTTGTTGGACTTGTTGGGAAGATGAATGATGAAATTACACATTACGAACGAAACCTTAAAAATATGCAACACCAAAGTTATTTTGGCCCAACTTACATGCCCTCCCCTTCAGCCACTTGAGCCCACGCTTCGGCATCAGTCCGAGATATAAAACCAGCGCAGCATGACTCAGTTTGCCTAGACTGAAGAGGGCAAAAATTAAACTTTTTCCTAATCCGAAAACTTGTACACGCTAGTAAGTAGGAGCCAATGAATTTAATGCTTTTCCATATATGTAGGCCGATGGGAGAAACTTAATTCAATGCCAGTTTTGATCCATCCACTGTTGTTAACATATCAATTGTTGTGGGACTCGGAATTGAGGGTAGTTGGACTTGTTGGGAAGATGAATGAGGAAACCACATCATAGGAACGAAACCTCAAAAATATGCGTCACCAAAGTTGTTTTGGCCCAACTTACATGCCCTCCTCTTCTGCCAAATGAGCCCACGCTTCGGCATCAGTCCAAGACACAAAACCAACGTAGCATGACTCAGTTTGCTTAGACTGAAGAGGGCGAAAATTAAACTTTTCCTAATCCGAAAACTTGTGCACGCTAGTAAGTAGGAACCAATGAATATAATGCTTTTCCATATATGTAGAACGATGGAAGAATCCTAATTCAATACCAGTTTTGATCCATCCACTGTAGTTAACATATCAATTGTTGTGGGACTCGGAATTGAGGGTAGTTGGACTTGTTGGGAAGATGAATGAGGAAACCACATCATAGGAACGAAACCTCAAAAATATGCGTCACCAAAGTTGTTTTGGCCCAACTTACATGCCCTCCTCTTCTGCCACTTGAGCCCACGCTTCGGCATCAGTCTAAGATACAAGACCAGCGCAACATGACTTAGTTTGCCTAGAGTGAAGAGGGTGAAAATTAAACTCTTTCCTAATCCGAAAACTTGTACACGCTAGTAAGTAGGAACCGATGAATATAATGCTTTTCCATATATGTAGGCCGATGGGTGAAACTTAATTCAATATAGGTTTTGATCCATCCACTATTGTTAATATATCAATTGTTGTGGGACTCGGAATCGAGGGTTGATGGACTTGTTGGGAAGATGAATGATGAAATTACACAGTACGAACGAAACCTTAAAAATATGCAACACCAATGTTATTTTGGCCCAACTTACATGCCCTCCCCTTCAGCCACTTGAGCCCACGCTTCGGCATCAGTCCGAGATACAAAACCAGCGCAGCATGACTCAGTTTGCCTAGACTGAAGAGGGCAAAAACTAAACTTTTTCCTAATCCGAAAACTTGTACACGCTAGTAAGTAGGAGCCAATGAATTTAATTCTTTTCCATATATGTAGGCCGATGGGAGAAACTTAATTCAATATAGGTCTTGATCCATCCACTGTTGTTAACATTTCAATTGTTATGGGACTCAGAATCGAGGTTTGTTGGACTTGTTAGAAAGATGAATGAGGAAAACACACCATAGGAACGAAACCTCAAACATATGCATCACCAAAGTTGTTTTGGCCCAAGTTTCATACACTCCTCTTCTGCCACTTGAGCCCACGCTTCGGCAACAGGCCGAGATATGAAACCAGCGTAGCATGACACAGTTTGCCTAGACTGAAGAAGGCGAAAATTAACCTTTTTCCTAATTCAAAAACTTGTACACGCTAGTAAGTAGGAATCAATGAATATAATGCTTTTCCATATATGTAGGCCCATGGGAGATCCTTAATTCAATACTGGTTTTGGTCCATCAACTGTTGTTAACATATCATTTGTTGTGAGACTCGAAATCGAGGGTTGTTGGACTTGTTGGGAAGATGAATGAGGAAACCACACCATAGGAATGAAACCTCAAAAATATGCATCACCAAAGTTGTTTTGGCCTAACTTACATGCCCTCCTCTGTTGCCACTTGAGCCCACACTTCGGCATCAGTCCGAGATACAACACTAGCGCAGCATGACTCAGTTTGCCTAGACTGAAGAGGGCGAAAATTAAACTTTTTCCTAATCCGAAAACTTTTACAGGCTGGAAAGTAGGAACCAAAGAATATAATGCTTTTACATATATGTAGGCCGATGGGAGAAACTTAATTCAGTACCTGTTTTGATCCATCCACTGTTATTAACATATCAATTGTTGTGGGACTCGGAATCGAGGGTTGTTGGGCTTGTTGGTAAGATGAATGAGGAAACCACACAATTGAATTAAGTTTCTCCCATCGGCCTACATATATGGAAAAGCATTAAATTCATTGGCTCCTACTTACTAGCGTGTACAAGTTTTCGGATTAGGAAAAAGTTTAATTTTTGCCCTCTTCAGTCTAGGCAAACTGAGTCATGCTGCGCTGGTTTTGTATCTCGGACTGATGCCGAAGCGTGGGCTCAAGTGGCTGAAGGGGAGGGCATGTAAGTTGGGCCAAAATTACTTTGGTGTTGCATATTTTTAAGGTTTCGTTCGTACTGTGTAGTTTCATCATTCATCTTCCCAACAAGTCCAACAACCCTCGATTCCGAGTCCCACAGCAATTGATATATTAACAATAGTGGATGGATCAAAACCTGTATTGAATTAAGTTTCTCCCATCGGCCTACATATATGGAAAAGCATTATATTCATCGGTTCCTACTTACTAGCGTGTACAAGTTTTCGGATTAGGAAAGAGTTTAATTTTCACCCTCTTCAGTCTAGGCAAACTAAGTCATGCTGCGCTGGTCTTGTATCTTAGACTGATGCCGAAGCTTGGGCTCAAGTGGCAGAAGAGGAGGGCATATAAGTTGGGCCAAAACAACTTTGGTGACGCATATTTTTGAGGTTTCGTTCCTATTATGTGGTTTCCTCATTCATCTTCCCAACAAGTCCAACTACCCTCAATTCCGAGTCCCACAACAATTGATATTTAACAACAGTGGATGGATCAAAACTGGTATTGAATTAAGCTTCTTCCATCGTCCTACATATATGGAAAAGCATTATATTCATTGGTTCCTACTTACTAGCGTGTACAAGTTTTCGGATTAGGAAAAGTTTAATTTTCGCCCTCTTCAGTCTAAGCAAACTGAGTCATGCTACGTTGGTTTTGTGTCTCGGACTGATGCCGAAGCGTGGGCTCATGTGGCAGAAGAGGAGGGCATCTAAGTTGGGCCAAAACAACTTTGGCGACGCATATTTTTGAGGTTTCATTCCAATGGTGTGGTTTCCTCATTTATCTTCCCAACAAGTCCAACAACCCTCGATTCTGAGCCCCACAACAAATGATCTGTTAACAACAGTGGATGGACCAAAACCTGTATTAAATTAAGTTTCTCCCATCGGCCTACATATATGGAAAAGCATTATATTACTTGGTTCCTACTTACTAGAGTGTACAAGTTTTTGGATTTGGAAAAGTTTAATTTTTGCCCTCTTCAGTCTAGGCAAACTGAGTCATGCTGCGTTGGTTTTGTATCTCGGACTGATGCCGAAGCGTGGGCTCAAGTGGCAGAAGATGAGGGCATGTAAGTTGGGCCAAAACAATTTTGGTGATGCATATTTTTGAGGTTTCGTTCCTATGGTGTGGTTTCCTCATTCATCAAACTAACAAACCTCCGAGTCCCACAACAATTGATATGTTAGCAACAGTGGATGGATCAAGACCTGTATCGAATTAAGTTTCTCCCGTCGGCCTACATATATGGAAAAGCACTATATTCATTGGTTCCTACTTACTAGCGTGTACAAATTTTCGGATTAGGAAAACTTTAATTGTCGCCCTCTTCCGTCAAGGCAAACTGAGTCATGCTGCGTTGGTTTTGTATCTCGTACTGATGTCGAAGCGTGGGATCAAGTGGCAGAAGAGGAGGGCATGTAAGTTGGGCCAAAACAACTTTGGTGATGCATATTTTTGAGCTTTCGTTCCAATGGTATGGTTTCCTCATTCATATTGCCAACAAGTCCAACAACCCTGAATTCCATGTCCCACAACAATTGATATGTTAACAACAGTGGATGGATCAAAACCAGTATTGAATCAAGTTTCTCCCATCGGCTTACATATATGGAAAAGCATTATATTCAATGGTTCCTACTTGCTAGTGTGTACAAGTTTTCGGAATAGGAAAAAGTTTAATTTTCGCCCTCTTCAGTCTAGGCAAACTAAGTCATGCAACGTTGGTTTTGTGTCTCGGACTATTGCCGAAGCGTGGGCTCACGTGGCAGAAGAGGAAGGCATGTAAGTTGGGCCAAAACAACTTTGGTGATGCATATTTTTGAGGTTTCGTTCCTATGGTGCGGTTTCCTCATTCATCATAACAACAAGTCCAACAACCCTCGATTCCGAGTCCCACAACAATTGATATGTTAACAACAGTGGATGGATCAAAACCTGTATTGAATTAAGTTTCTCCCATCGGCCTACATATATGGAAAAGCATTATGTTCATTGGTTCCTACTTACTAGCGTGTACAAGTTTTCGGATTAGGAAAAAGTTTAATTTCCGCCCTCTTCAGTCTAGGCAAACTGAGTCATGTTGCGCTGGTTTAGTACCACGTCCTGATGCCGAAGCGTGGGCTCAAGTGGTAGAAGTGGAGGGCATGTAAGTTGAGCCAAAACAACTTTGGCGATGCATATTTTTGAGGTTCGTTCCTATGGTGTGGTTTCCTCATTCATCATAACAACAAGTCCAGCAACCCTTGATTCCGAGTCCCACAACAATTGATATGTTAACAACAGCGGATGGATCAAAACTGGTATTGAATTAAGTTTCTCCCATCGGCCTACATATATGGAAAACCATTATATTCATTGGTTTTTCTTACTAGCGTGTACAAGTTTTCGGATTCGGAAAATGTTTAATTTTCGCCCTGTTCAGTCTAGGCAAACTGAGTCATGCTACGTTGGTTTTGCGTCTTAGACTGATGCCAAAGCGTGGGCTCACGTGGCAGAAGAGGAGGGCATGTAAGTTGGGCCAAAACAACTTTGGTGATGCATATTTTTGAGGTTTCGTTCCTTTGGTGTGGTTTCCTCATTCATCTTCCCAACAAGTGCAACAACCCTCGATTCCGAGTCCCACAACAAATGCTATGTTAACAATAGTGGATGGAACAAAACATGTATTGAAATAAGTTTCTCCCATTGGCCTACATATATGGAAATGCATTATATTCATTGGTTCTTACTTACTAGCGTGTACAACTTTTTCGATTAGGAAAAAGTTTATTTTTCACCTTCTTCAGTCTAGGCAAACTGAGTCATGCTGCGCTGGTTTTGTATCTTGGCCTGATGCCGAAGCGTGGGGTCAAGTGGCAGAAGAGGGGGGCATGTAAGTTGGGCCAAAACAACTTTGGTGATGCATATTTTTGAGGTTTCGTTCCTATGGTGTGGTTTCCTCATTCATATTCCCTACAAGTCCAACAACCCTCAATTCCGTGTTCCACAACAATTGATATGTTAAGAACAGCGGATGGATCGAAACATGTGTTGAATTAAGTTTCTCCCATCGGCCTACATATATGGAAAAGCATTATATTCATCGGTTCTTACTTACTAGCTTGTACAAGTTTTCGGATTAGGAAAAAGTTTAATTTTTGCCCTCTTCAGTCTTGGGAAACTGAGTCATGCTACGTTGGTTTTGTGTCTCGTACTGATGCCGAAGCGTGGGCTCACGTGGCAGAAAAGGAGGGCATGTAAGTTGGACCAAAACAACTTTGGTGATGCATATTTTTGAGGTTTCGTTCCTATGGTGTGGTTTCCTCATTCATCGTACCAACAAGTCCAACAACCCTCGATTCTGAGTCCCACAACAATTAATATGTTAACAACAATGGATGGATCAAAACATTTGTTGAATTAAGTTTCTCCCATCAGCCTGCATATATGGAAAAGAATTATATGCATTGGTTCTTACTTACTCGCGTGTACAAATTTTTGGATTAGGAAAAACTTTAATTTTTGCCCTCTTTAGTCCAGGCAAACTGAGTCATGCTGCGCTGGTTTTGTTTCTCGTCCTGATGCCGAAGTGTGGGCTCAAGTGGCAGAAGATGATGGCATGTAAGTCGGGCCAAAACAACTTTGGTGATGCATAGTTTTGAGGTTTCTTTCCTATGGTGTGGTTTCCTCATTCATCATACCAACATGTCCAACAACCCTCGATTCTGAGTCCCATAATAATTGATATGTTAACAACAGTGGACGGATCAAAACCTGTACTGAATTAAGTTTCTCCCATCGGCCTACATATATGGAAAAGCATTATATTCATTGGTTCCTACATACTAGCGTGTACAAGTTTTCGGATTAGGAAAAAGTTTAATTTCTGAATGTAAGTCAGGCCAAAACAACTTTGGTGATGCATATTTTTGAGGTTTCTTTCCTATGGTGTGGTTTCCTCATTCATCATACTAACATGTCCCACAACCCTCGATTCCGAGTCCCACAACAATTGATATGTTAACAACATTGGACGGATCAAAACCTGTATTGAATTAAGTTTCTCCCATCGGCCTACATATATGGAAAAGCACTATATTCATTGGTTCTTACTTACTAGCGTGTACAAGTTTTCGGATTAGGAAAAAGTTTAATTTTCGCCCTCATCAGTCTAGGCAAACTAAGTCATGCAGCGTTGGTTTTGTATCTCGGACTGATGCCGAAGCGTGGGCTCACGTGGCAGAAGAGGAGAGCATGTAAGTTGGGCCAAAACAACTTTGGTGATGCATATTTTTGAGGTTTCTTTCCTATGGTGTGGTTTCCTCATTCATCATACCAACATGTCCAACAACCCTGGATTCCGGGTCCCACAATAATTGATATGTTAACAAAAGTGGAAGGGTCAAAACCTGTATTGAATTATGTTTCTCCCATTGGCGTACATATATGGAAAAGCATTATATTCATTGGTTCTTACTTACTAGCGTGTACAAGTTTTTGGATTAGGAAAAAGTTTAATTTTCTCCCTCTTCAGTCTTTGCAAACTGAGTCATGCTCCGCTGGTTTTGTATCTTGGCCTGATGCCAAAGCATGGGCTCAAGTCGCAGAAGAGGAGGGCATGTAAGTTGGTGCAAGATAACTTTAGTGATGCATATTTTTGAGATTTCGTTCCTATGGTGTGGTTTCCTCATTCATCATACCAACAAGTCCAACAACCCTCGATTCCGAGTCCCACAACAATTGATATGTTAACAACAGTGGATGGATCAAAACTGGTATTGAATTAAGTTTCTGCCATCGGCCTACATATATGGAAAAGCATTATATTCAATGGTTCTTACTTACTAGCGTGTACAAGTTTTCGGATTAGGAAAAAGTTTAATTTTCGCCCTCTTCAGTCTAGGCAAACTGAGTCATGCTGCGCTGGTTTTGTCTCTCGTCCTGATGCCGAAGCGTGGGCTCAAGTGGCAGAAGATGAGGGCATGTAAGTTGGGCCAAAACAACTTTGGTGATGCATATTTTTGAGGTTTCTTTCCTATGGTGTGGTTTCCTCATTCATTATACCAACAAGTCCAACAACCCTCAATTCCGAGTACCACAACAATTGATGTCTTAACAATAGTGGATGGATCAAAACTGGTATTGAATTAAGTTTCTCCCATCGGCCTACATATATGGAAAAGCATTATATTCATTGGTTCTTACTTACTAGCGTGTACAAGTTTTCGGATTAGGAAAAAGTTTAATTTTCGCCCTCTTCAGTCTAGGCAAACTGTGTCATGCTGTGCTGGTTTTGTATCTCGTCCTGATGCCGAAGCGTGGGCTCAAGTGGCAGAAGATCAGGACAAGTAAGTTGCGCCTAAACAACTTTGGTGATGCATATTTTTGAGGTTTCTATCCTATGGTGTGGTTTTTTCCTCTTCAGTCTAGGCAAACTGAGTCATGCTGCGTTGGTTTTGTATCTCGGACTGATGCCGAAGCGTGGGCTCACGTAGCAGAAGAGGAGGGCATGTAAGTTGGGCCAAAACAACTTTGGTGATGCATATTTTTGAGGTTTCTTTCCTATGGTGTGGATTCATCATACCAACAAGTCCAACAACCCTCATTTCCCAATTCCACAACAATTCATATGTTAACAATAGTGGATGGATCAAAACTGGTATTGAATTAAGGTTCTCCCATCGGCCTACATATATGGAAAAGCATTATATTCATTGGTTCTTACTTACTAGCGTGTACAAGTTTTCGGATTAGGAAAAAGTTTAATTTTCGCCCTTTTCAGTCTAGGCAAACTGAGTCATGCTGCGCTGGTTTTGTATCTCGGACTGATGCCGAAGCGTGGGCTCAAGTGGCTGAAGGGGAGGGCATGTAAGTTGGGCCAAAATAACTTTGGTGTTGCATATTTTTAAGGTTTCGTTCGTACTGTGTGGTTTCATCATTCATCTTCCCAACAAGTCCAACAACCATTGATTCCGAGTCCCACAACAATTGATATATTAACAATAGTGGATGGATCAAAACCTGTATTGAATTAAGTTTCTCCCATCGGCCTACATATATGGAAAAGCATTATATTCATCGGTTCCTACTTCCTAGCGTGTACAAGTTTTCGGATTAGTAAAGAGTTTAATTTTCACCCTCTTCAGTCTAGGCAAACCAAGTCATGCTGCGCTGGTCTTGTATCTTAGACTGATGCCGAAGCGTGGGCTCAAGTGGCAGAAGAGGAGAGCATGTAAGTTGGGCCAAAACAACTTTGGTGACGCATATTTTTGAGGTTTCGTTCCTATGATGTGGTTTCCTCATTCATCTTCCCAACAAGTCCAACTACCCCCAATTCCGAGTCCCACAACAATTGATATGTTAACAACAGTGGATGGATCAAAACTGGTATTGAATTAAGCTTCTCCCATCGTCCTACATATATGGAAAAGCATTATATTCATTGGTTCCTACTTACTAGCGTGTACCAGTTTTCGGATTAGGAAAAGTTTAATTTTTGCCCTCTTTAGTCTAAGCAAACTGAGTCATGCTACGTTGGTTTTGTGTCTCAGACTGATGCCGAAGCGTGGGCTCATGTGGCAGAAGAGGAGGGCATGTAAGTTGGGCCAAAACAACTTTGGTGACGCATATTTTTGAGGTTTCGTTCCTATGATGTGGTTTCCTCATTCATCTTCCCAACAAGTCCAACTACCCTCAATTCCGAGTCCCACAACAATTGATATGTTAACAACAGTGGATGGATCAAAACTGGTATTGAATTAAGCTTCTCCCATCGTCCTACATATATGGAAAAGCATTATATTCATTGGTTCCTACTTACTAGCGTGTACAAGTTTTCGGATTAGGAAAAGTTTAATTTTCGCCCTCTTCAGTCTAAGCAAACTGAGTCATGCTACGTTGGTTTTGTGTCTCGGACTGATGCCGAAGTGTGGGCTCATGGGGCAGAAGAGGAGGGCATGTAAGTTGGGCGAAAACAACTTTGGTGACGCATATTTTTGAGGTTTCGTTCCTATGACGTGGTTTCCTCATTCATCTTCCCAACAAGTCCAACTACCCTCAATTCCGAGTCCCACAACAATTGATATGTTAACAACAGTGGATGGATCAAAACTGGTATTGAATTAAGCTTCTCCCATCGTCCTACATATATGGAAAAGCATCATATTCATTGGTTCCTACTTAGTAGCGTGTACAAGTTTTCAGATTAGGAAAAGTTTAATTTTCGCCCTCTTCAGTCTAAGCAAACTAAGTCATGCTACGTTGGTATTGTGTCTCAGACTGATGCATATTTTTGAGGTTTCGTTCCAATGGTGTGGTTTCCTCATTTATCTTCCCAACAAGTCCAACAACCCTCGATTCTGAGTCCCACAACAAATGATAAGTTAACAACAGTGGATGGACCAAAACCTGTATTGAATTAGGTTTCTCCCATCGGCCTACATATATGGAAAAGCATTATATTACTTGGTTCCTACTTACTAGAGTGTACAAGTTTTTGGATTTGGAAAAGTTTAATTTTTGCCCTCTTCAGTCTAGGCAAACTGAGTCATGCTGCGCTGGTTTTGTATCTTGGCCGGATGTCAAAGCGCGGGCTCAAGTGACAGATGAGCAGGGCATGTAAGTTGGGCCAAAACAACTTTGGTGATGCATATTTTTCAGTTTTCTTTCCTATGGTGTGGTTTCCTCATTCATCATACCAACATGTCCAACAACCCTCGATTCCGAGTCCCACAACAATTGATATGTTAACAACAGTGGATGGATCAAAACCTGTATTGAATTAAGTTTCTCCCATCGGCCTACATATATGGAAAAGCATTATATTACTTGGTTCCTACTTACTAGAGTGTACAAGTTTTTGGATTTGGAAAAGTTTAATTTTTGCCCTCTTCAGTCTAGGCAAACTGAGTCATGCTGCGTTGGTTTTGTATCTCGGACTGATGCCGAAGCGTGGACTCAAGTGGCAGAAGAGGAGGGCATGTAAGTTGGGCCAAAACAACTTTGGTGATGCATATTTTTGAGGTTTCGTTCCTATGGTGTGGTTTCCTCATTCATCATACTAACAAACCTCCGAGTCCCACAATAATTGATATGTTAGCAACAGTGGATGGATCAAGACCTGTATCGAATTAAGTTTCTCCCATCGGCCTACATATATGGAAAAGCACTATATTCATTGGTTCCTACTTACTAGCGTGTACAAGTTTTTGGATTAGGAAAACTTTAATTGTCGCCCTCTTCCGTCAAGGCAAACTGAGTCATGCTGCGTTGGTTTTGTATCTCGGACTGATGTCGAAGTGTGGGATCAAGTGGCAGAAGAGGAGGGCATGTAAGTTGGGCCAAAACAACTTTGGTGATGCATATTTTTGAGCTTTCGTTCCAATGGTATGGTTTCCTCATTCATATTGCCAACAAGTCCAACAACCCTGAATTCCATGTCCCACAACAATTGATATGTTAACAACAGTGGATGGATGAAAACCTGTATTGAATCAAGTATCTCCCGTCGGCCTACATATATGGAAAAGCATTATATTCCTTGGTTCCTAGTTGCTAGTGTGTACAAGTTTTCGGATTTGGAAAAAGTTTAATTTTCGCCCTCTTCAGTCTAGGCAAACTGAGTCATGCAACGTTGGTTTTGTGTCTCGGACTAATGCCGAAGCGTGGGCTCACGTGGCAGAAGAGGAAGGCATGTAAGTTGGGCCAAAACAACTTTGGTGATGCATATTTTTGAGGTTTCATTCCTATGGTGCGGTTTCCTCATTCATCATAACAACAGGTCCAACAACCCTCGATTCCGAGTCCCACAACAATTGATATGTTAACAACAGTGGATGGATCAAAACCTGTATTGAATTAAGTTTCTCCCATCGGCCTACATATCTAGAAAAGCATTATGTTCATTGGTTCCTACTTACTAGCGTGTACAAGTTTTCGAATTAGGAAAAAGTTTAATTTCCGCCCTCTTTAGTCTAGGCAAACTGAGTCATGTTGTGCTGGTTTAGTACCTCGTCCTGATGCCGAAGCGTGGGCTCAAGTGGTAGAAGTGGAGGGCATGTAAGTTGGGCCAAAATAACTTTGGTGATGCATATTTTTGAGGTTCGTTAATATGGTGTGGTTTCCTCATTCATCATAACAACAAGTCCAGCAACCCTTGATTCCGAGTCCCACAACAATTGATATGTTAACAACAGCGGATGGATCAAAACTGGTATTGAATTAAGTTTCTCCCATCGGCCTACATATATGGAAAACCATTATATTCATTGGTTTTTACTTACTAGCGTGTACAAGTTTTCGGATTAGGAAAATGTTTAATTTTCGCCCTGTTCAGTCTAGGCAAACTGAGTCATGCTACGTTGGTTTTGCGTCTCAGACTGATGCCAAAGCGTGGGCTCACGTGGCAGAAGAGGAGGGCATGTAAGTTGGGCCAAAACAACTTTGGTGATGCATATTTTTGAGGTTTCGTTCCTATGGTGTGGTTTCCTCATTCATCATACCAACAAGTCCAACAACCCTCGATTCCGAGTCCCACAACAATTGATATGTCAACAACATTGGACGGATCAAAACCTGTATTGAATTAAGTTTCTCATCGGCCTACATATATGGAAAAGCACTATATTCATTGGTTCTTACTTACTAGCTTGTACAAGTTTTCGGATTAGGAAAAAGTTTAATTTTTCCCTCTTCAGTCTTGGGAAACTGAGTCATGCTACGTTGGTTTTGTGTCTCGGACTGATGCCGAAGCGTGGGCTCACGTGGCAGAAAAGGAGGGCATGTAAGTTGGACCCAAACAACTTTGGTGATGCATATTTTTGAGGTTTCGTTCCTATGGTGTGGTTTCCTCATTCATCGTACCAACAAGTCCAACAACCCTCGATTCTGAGTCCCACAACAATTGATATGTTAACAACAATGGATGGATCAAAACATTTGTTGAATTAAGTTTCTCCCATCAGCCTGCATATATGGAAAAGCATTATGTGCATTGGTTCTTACTTACTCGCGTGTACAAATTTTTGGATTAGGAAAAAGTTTAATTTTCGCCCTCTTTAGTCTAGGCAAACTGAGTCATGCTGCGCTGGTTTTGTATCTCGTCCTGATGCCGAAGTGTGGGCTCATGTGGCAGAAGATGAGGGCATGTAAGTCGGGCCAAAACAACTTAGGTGATGCATAGTTTTGAGGTTTCTTTCCTATGGTGTGGTTTCCTCATTCATCATACCAACATGTCCAACAACCCTCGATTCTGAGTCCCACAACAATTGATATGTTAACAACAGTGGACGGATCAAAACCTGTATTGAATTAAGTTTCTCCCATCGGCCTACATATATAGAAAAGCATTATATTCATTGGTTCCTACATACTAGTGTTTACAAGTTTTCGGATTAGGACAAAGTTTAATTTTCGCCCTCTTCAGTCTAGGCAAACTGAGTCATGCTGTGTTGGTTTTGTATCTTGGACTGATGCCGAAGCATGGGCTCACGTGGCAGAAGAGGAGGGCATGTAAGTTGGGCCAAAACAACTTTGGTGATGCATATTTTTGAGGTTTCGTTCCTATGGTGTGGCTATCTCATTCATCTTCCCAACAAGTCCAACAACCCTCGATTCCGAGTCCCGCAACATTTGATATGTTAACAACAACGGATGGATCAAAACCTGTATTGAATTAAGTTTCTCCCATCGGCCTACATATATGGAAAAGCATTATATTCATCGGTTCCTACTTACTAGCGTGTACAAGTTTTCGGATTAGGAAAGAGTTTAATTTTCACCCTCTTCAGTCTAGGCAAACGGAGTCATGCTGCGCTGGTCTTGTATCTCGGACTGTTGCCGAAGAGTGGGCTCAAGTGGCAGAAGAGGAGGGCATGTAAATTGGGCAAAACAACTTTGGTGTTGCATATTTTTGAGGTTTCGTTCCTATGGTGTGGTTTCCACATTCATCTTCCCAACAAGTCCAACAACCCTTGATTCCGAGTCCCACAACAAATGATATGTTAACAACAGTGGATGGATCAAAACTGGTTTTGAATTAAGCTTCTTCCATCGTCCTACATATATGGAAAAGCATTATATTCATTGGTTCCTACTTACTAGCGTGTACAAGTTTTCGGATTAGGAAAAGTTTAATTTTCGCCCTCTTCAGTCTAAGCAAACTGAGTCATGCTACGTTGGTTTTGTGTCTCGGACTGATGCCGAAGCGTGGGCTCATGTGGCAGAAGAGGAGGGCATGTAATTTGGGCCAAAACAACTTTGGCGACGCATATTTTTGAGGTTTCATTCCAATGGTGTGGTTTCCTCATTTATCTTCCCAACAAGTCCAACAACCCTCGATTCTGAGTCCCACAACAAATGATCTGTTAACAACAGTGGATGGACCAAAACCTGTATTAAATTAAGTTTCTCCCATCGGCCTACATATATGGAAAAGCATTATATTACTTGGTTCCTACTTACTAGAGTGTACAAGTTTTTGGATTTGGAAAAGTTTAATTTTTGCCCTCTTCAGTCTAGGCAAACTGAGTCAAGCTGCGTTGGTTTTGTATCTCGGACTGATGCCGAAGCGTGGGCTCAAGTGGCAGAAGATGAGGGCATGTAAGTTGGGCCAAAACAATTTTGGTGATGCATATTTTTGAGGTTTCGTTCCTATGGTGTGGTTTCCTCATTCATCAAACTAACAAACCTCCGAGTCCCACAACAATTGATATGTTAGCAACAGTGGATGGATCAAGACCTGTATCGAATTAAGTTTCTCCCATCGGCCTACATATATGGAAAAGCACTATATTCATTGGTTCCTACTTACTAGCGTGTACAAATTTTCGGATTAGGAAAACTTTAATTGTCGCCCTCTTCCGTCAAGGCAAACTGAGTCATGCTGCGTTGGTTTTGTATCTCGTACTGATGTCGAAGCGTGGGATCAAGTGGCAGAAGAGGAGGGCATGTAAGTTGGGCCAAAACAACTTTGATGATGCATATTTTTGAGCTTTCGTTCCAATGGTATGGTTTCCTCATTCATATTGCCAACAAGTCCAACAACCCTGAATTCCATGTCCCACAACAATTGATATGTTAACAACAGTGGATGGATCAAAACCTGTATTGAATCAAGTTTCTCCCATCGGCTTACATATATGGAAAAGCATTATATTTAATGGTTCCTACTTGCTAGTGTGTACAAGTTTTCAGAATAGGAAAAAGTTTAATTTTCGCCCTCTTCAGTCTAGGCAAACTAAGTCATGCAACGTTGGTTTTGTGTCTCGTACTAATGCCGAAGCGTGGGCTCACGTGGCAGAAGAGGAAGGCATGTAAGTTGGGCCAAAACAACTTTGGTGATGCATATTTTTGAGGTTTCGTTCCTATGGTGCGGTTTCCTCATTCATCATAACAACAAGTCCAACAACCCTCGATTCCGAGTCCCACAACAATTGATATGTTAACAACAGTGGATGGATCAAAACCTGTATTGAATTAAGTTTCTCCCATCGGCCTACATATATGGAAAAGCATTATGTTCATTGGTTCCTACTTACTAGCGTGTACAAGTTTTCGGATTAGGAAAAAGTTTAATTTCCGCCCTCTTCAGTCTAGGCAAACTGAGTCATGTTGCGCTGGTTTAGTACCACGTCCTGATGCCGAAGCGTGGGCTCAAGTGGTAGATGTGGAGGGCATGTAAGTTGAGCCAAAACAACTTTGGTGATGCATATTTTTGAGGTTCGTTCCTATGGTGTGGTTTCCTCATTCATCATAACAACAAGTCCAGCAACCCTTGATTCCGAGTCCCACAACAATTGATATGTTAACAACAGCGGATGGATCAAAACTGGTATTGAATTAAGTTTCTCCCATCGGCCTACATATATGGAAAACCATTATATTCATTGGTTTTTACTTACTAGCGTGTACAAGTTTTCGGATTCGGAAAATGTTTAATTTTCGCCCTGTTCAGTCTAGGCAAACTGAGTCATGCTACGTTGGTTTTGCGTCTTAGACTGATGCCAAAGCGTGGGCTCACGTGGCAGAAGAGGAGGGCATGTAAGTTGGGCCAAAACAACTTTGGTGATGCATATTTTTGAGGTTTCGTTCCTATGGTGTGGTTTCCTCATTCATCTTCCCAACAAGTGCAACAACCCTCGATTCCGAGTCCCACAACAAATGCTATGTTAACAATAGTGGATGGAACAAAACATGTATTGAAATAAGTTTCTCCCATTGGCCTACATATATGGAAATGCATTATATTCATTGGTTCTTACTTACTAGCGTGTACAACTTTTTCGATTAGGAAAAAGTTTATTTTTCACCTTCTTCAGTTTAGGCAAACTGAGTCATGCTGCGCTGGTTTTGTATCTTGGCCTGATGCCGAAGCGTGGGGTCAAGTGGCAGAAGAGGGGGGCATGTAAGTTGGGCCAAAACAACTTTGGTGATGCATATTTTTGAGGTTTCGTTCCTATGGTGTGGTTTCCTCATTCATATTCCCTACAAGTCCAACAACCCTCAATTCCGTGTCCCACAACAATTGACATGTTAAGAACAGCGGATGGATCGAAACATGTGTTGAATTAAGTTTCTCCCATCGGCCTACATATATGGAAAAGCATTATATTCATCGGTTCTTACTTACTAGCTTGTACAAGTTTTCGGATTAGGAAAAAGTTTAATTTTTGCCCTCTTCAGTCTTGGGAAACTGAGTCATGCTACGTTGGTTTTGTGTCTCGTACTGATGCCGAAGCGTGGGCTCACGTGGCAGAAAAGGAGGGCATGTAAGTTGGACCAAAACAACTTTGGTGATGCATATTTTTGAGGTTTCGTTCCTATGGTGTGGTTTCCTCATTCATCATACCAACATGTCCAACAACCCTCGATTCTGAGTCCCATAATAATTGATATGTTAACAACAGTGGATGGATCAAAACCTGTACTGAATTAAGTTTCTCCCATCGGCCTACATATATGGAAAAGCATTATATTCATTGGTTCCTACATACTAGCGTGTACAAGTTTTCGGATTAGGACAAATTTAATTTTCGCCCTCTTCAGTCTAGGCAAACTGAGTCATGCTGTGTTGGTTTTGTATCTTTGACTGATGCCGAAGCATGGGCTCACGTGGCAGAAGAGGAGGGCATGTAAGTTGGGCCAAAACAACTTTGGTGATGCATATTTTTGAGGTTTCGTTCCTATGGTGTGGCTTTCTCATTCATCTTCCCAACAAGTCCAACAACCCACGATTCCGAGTCCCGCAACATTTGATATGTTAACAACAACGGATGGATCAAAACCTGTATTGAATTAAGTTTCTCCCATCGGCCTACATATATGGAAAAGCATTATATTCATTGGTTCCTACTTACTAGCGTGTAGAAGTTTTTGGATTAGGAAAAAGTTTAATTTTCGCCCTCTTCAGTCTTGGCAAACAGAGTCATGCTGCCCTGGTTTTGTATCTTGGACTGTTGCTGAAGAGTGGGCTCAAGTGGCAGAAGAGGAGGGCATGTAAATGGGCAAAACAACTTTGGTGTTGCATATTTTTGTGGTTTCGTTCCTATGGTGTGTTTTCCTCATTCATCTTTCCAACAAGTCCAACAAACCTCGATTCTGAGTCCCATAACAATTCATATGTTAACAACAGTGGATGGATCAAAACCTATATTGAATTAAGTTTCTCCTATCGGCCTACGTATATGGAAAAGCATCATATTCATTGGTTTTTACTTACTAGCGTGTACAAGTTTTTGGATTAGAAAAAAGTTTAATTTCTGAATGTAAGTCAGACCAAAACAACTTTGGTGATGCATATTTTTGAGGTTTCTTTCCTATGGTGTGGTTTCCTCATTCATCATACTAACATGTCCAACAACCCTCGATTCCGAGTCCCACAACAATTGATATGTTAACAACATTGGACGGATCAAAACCTGTATTGAATTAAGTTTCTCCCATCGGCCTACATATATGGAAAAGCACTATATTCATTGGTTCTTACTTACTAGCGTGTACAAGTTTTCGGATTAGGAAAAAGTTTAATTTTCGCCCTCATCAGTCTAGGCAAACTAAGTCATGCTGCGTTGGTTTTGTATCTCGGACTGATGCCGAAGCGTGGGCTCACGTGGCAGAAGAGGAGAGCATGTAAGTTGGGCCAAAACAACTTTGGTGATGCATATTTTTGAGGTTTCTTTCCTATGGTGTGGTTTCCTCATTCATCATACCAACATGTCCAACAACCCTGGATTCTGGGTCCCACAACAATTGATATGTTAACAAAAGTGGAAGGGTCAAAACCTGTATTGAATTATGTTTCTCCCATTGGCGTACATATATGGAAAAGCATTATATTCATTGGTTCTTACTTACTAGCGTGTACAAGTTTTTGGATTAGGAAAAAGTTTAATTTTCTCCCTCTTCAGTCTAGGCAAACTGAGTCATGCTCCGCTGGTTTTGTATCTTGGCCTGATGCCAAGGCATGGGCTCAAGTGGCAGAAGAGGAGGGCATGTAAGTTGGTGCAAGACAACTTTAGTGATGCATATTTTTGAGATTTCGTTCCTATGGTGTGGTTTCCTCATTCATCATACCAACAAGTCCAACAACCCTCGATTCCGAGTCCCACAAAAATTGATATGTTAACAACAGTGGATGGATCAAAACTGGTATTGAATTAAGTTTCTGCCATCGGCCTACATATATGGAAAAGCATTATATTCAATGGTTCTTACTTACTAGCGTGTACAAGTTTTCGGATTAGGAAAAAGTTTAATTTTCGCCCTCTTCAGTTTAGGCAAACTGAGTCATGCTGCGCTGGTTTTGTCTCTCGTCCTGATGCCGAAGCGTGGGCTCAAGTGGCAGAAGATGAGGGCATGTAAGTTGGGCCAAAACAACTTTGGTGATGCATATTTTTGAGGTTTCTTTCCTATGGTGTGGTTTCCTCATTCATCATACCAACATGTCCAACAACCCTGGATTCCGGGTCCCACAACAATTGATATGTTAACAAAAGTGGAAGGGTCAAAACCTGTATTGAATTATGTTTCTCCCATTGGCGTACATATATGGAAAAGCATTATATTCATTGGTCCTTACTTACTAGCGTGTACAAGTTTTTGGATTAAGAAAAAGTTTAATTTTCTCCCTCTTCAGTCTAGGCAAACTGAGTCATGCTGCGCTGGTTTTGTATCTTGGCCTGATGCCAAAGCATGGGCTCAAGTGGCAGAAGAGGAGGGCATGTAAGTTGGTGCAAGACAACTTTGTGATGCATATTTTTGAGATTTCGTTCCTATGGTGTGGTTTCCTCATTCATCATACCAACAAGTCCAACAACCCTCGATTCCGAGTCCCACAACAATTGATATGTTAACAACAGTGGATGGATCAAAACTGGTATTGAATTAAGTTTCTGCCATCGGCCTACATATATGGAAAAGCATTATATTCAATGGTTCTTACTTACTAGCGTGTACAAGTTTTCGGATTAGGAAAAAGTTTAATTTTCGCCCTCTTCAGTCTAGGCAAACTGAGTCATGCTGCACTGGTTTTGTCTCTCGTCCTGATGCCGAAGCGTGGGCTCAAGTGGCAGAAGATGAGGGCATGTAAGTTGGGCCAAAACAACTTTGGTGATGCATATTTTTGAGGTTTCTTTCCTATGGTGTGGTTTCCTCATTCATTATACCAACAAGTCCAACAACCCTCAATTCCGAGTACCACAACAATTGATGTCTTAACAATAGTGGATGGATCAAAACTGGTATTGAATTAAGTTTCTCCCATCGGCCTACATATATGGAAAAGCATTATATTCATTGGTTCTTACTTACTAGCGTGTACAAGTTTTCGGATTAGGAAAAAGTTTAATTTTCGCCCTCTTCAGTCTAGGCAAACTGTGTCATGCTGTGCTGGTTTTGTATCTCGTCCTGATGCCGAAGCGTGGGCTCAAGTGGCAGAAGATCAGGACAAGTAAGTTGCGCCTAAACAACTTTGGTGATGCATATTTTTGAGGTTTCTATCCTATGGTGTGGTTTTTTCCCTCTTCAGTCTAGGCAAACTGAGTCATGCTGCGTTGGTTTTGTATCTCGGACTGATGCCGAAGCGTGGGCTCACGTAGCAGAAGAGGAGGGCATGTAAGTTGGGCCAAAACAACTTTGGTGATGCATATTTTTGAGGTTTCTTTCCTATGGTGTGGCTTCATCATACCAACAAGTCCAACAACCCTCATTTCCCAATTCCACAACAATTCATATGTTAACAATAGTGGATGGATCAAAACTGGTATTGAATTAAGGTTCTCCCATCGGCCTACATATATGGAAAAGCATTATATTCATTGGTTCTTACTTACTAGCGTGTACAAGTTTTCGGATTAGGAAAAAGTTTAATTTTCGCCCTTTTCAGTCTAGGCAAACTGAGTCATGCTGCGCTGGTTTTGTATCTCGGACTGATGCCGAAGCGTGGGCTCAAGTGGCTGAAGGGGAGGGCATGTAAGTTGGGCCAAAATAACTTCGGTGTTGCATATTTTTAAGGTTTCGTTCGTACTGTGTGGTTTCATCATTCATCTTCCCAACAAGTCCAACAACCATCGATTTCGAGTCCCACAACAATTGATATATTAACAATAGTGGATGGATCAAAACCTGTATTGAATTAAGTTTATCCCATCGGCCTACATATATGGAAAAGCATTATATTCATCGGTTCCTACTTCCTAGCGTGTACAAGTTTTCGGATTAGTAAAGAGTTTAATTTTCACCCTCTTCAGTCTAGGCAAACTAAGTCATGCTGCGCTGGTCTTGTATCTTAGACTGATGCCGAAGCGTGGGCTCAAGTGGCAGAAGAGGAGAGCATGTAAGTTGGGCCAAAACAACTTTGGTGACGCATATTTTTGAGGTTTCGTTCCTATGATGTGGTTTCCTCATTCATCTTCCCAACAAGTCCAACTACCCTCAATTCCGAGTCCCACAACAATTGATATGTTAACAACAGTGGATGGATCAAAACTGGTATTGAATTAAGCTTCTTCCGTCGTCCTACATATATGGAAAAGCATTATGTTCATTGGTTCCTACTTACTAGCGTGTACAAGTTTTCGGATTAGGAAAAAGTTTAATTTTCGCCCTCTTCAGTCTAGGCAAACTGAGTCATGCTACGTTGGTTTTGTCTCTCGGACTGATGCCGAAGCGTGGGCTCAAGTGGCAGAAGATGAGGGCATGTAAGTTGGGCCAAAACAACTTTGGTGATGCATATTTTTGAGGTTTCTTTCCTATGGTGTGGTTTCCTCATTCATTATACCAACAAGTCCAACAACCCTCAATTCCGAGTACCACAACAATTGATGTCTTAACAATAGTGGATGGATCAAAACTGGTATTGAATTAAGTTTCTCCCATCGGCCTACATATATGGAAAAGCATTATATTCATTGGTTCTTACTTACTAGCGTGTACAAGTTTTCGGATTAGGAAAAAGTTTAATTTTCGCCCTCTTCAGTCTAGGCAAACTGTGTCATGCTGTGCTGGTTTTGTATCTCGTCCTGATGCCGAAGCGTGGGCTCAAGTGGCAGAAGATCAGGACAAGTAAGTTGCGCCTAAACAACTTTGGTGATGCATATTTTTGAGGTTTCTATCCTATGGTGTGGTTTTTTCCCTCTTCAGTCTAGGCAAACTGAGTCATGCTGCGTTGGTTTTGTATCTCGGAATGATGCCGAAGCGTGGGCTCACGTAGCAGAAGAGGAGGGCATGTAAGTTGGGCCAAAACAACTTTGGTGATGCATATTTTTGAGGTTTCTTTCCTATGGTGTGGCTTCATCATACCAACAAGTCCAACAACCCTCATTTCCCAATTCCACAACAATTCATATGTTAACAATAGTGGATGGATCAAAACTGGTATTGAATTAAGGTTCTCCCATCGGCCTACATATATGGAAAAGCATTATATTCATTGGTTCTTACTTACTAGCGTGTACAAGTTTTCGGATTAGGAAAAAGTTTAATTTTCGCCCTTTTCAGTCTAGGCAAACTGAGTCATGCTGCGCTGGTTTTGTATCTCGGACTGATGCCGAAGCGTGGGCTCAAGTGGCTGAAGGGGAGGGCATGTAAGTTGGGCCAAAATAACTTTGGTGTTGCATATTTTTAAGGTTTCGTTCGTACTGTGTGGTTTCATCATTCATCTTCCCAACAAGTCCAACAACCATCGATTTCGAGTCCCACAACAATTGATATATTAACAATAGTGGATGGATCAAAACCTGTATTGAATTAAGTTTATCCCATCGGCCTACATATATGGAAAAGCATTATATTCATCGGTTCCTACTTCCTAGCGTGTACAAGTTTTCGGATTAGTAAAGAGTTTAATTTTCACCCTCTTCAGTCTAGGCAAACTAAGTCATGCTGCGCTGGTCTTGTATCTTAGACTGATGCCGAAGCGTGGGCTCAAGTGGCAGAAGAGGAGAGCATGTAAGTTGGGCCAAAACAACTTTGGTGACGCATATTTTTGAGGTTTCGTTCCTATGATGTGGTTTCCTCATTCATCTTCCCAACAAGTCCAACTACCCTCAATTCCGAGTCCCACAACAATTGATATGTTAACAACAGTGGATGGATCAAAACTGGTTTTGAATTAAGCTTCTTCCGTCGTCCTACATATATGGAAAAGCATTATGTTCATTGGTTCCTACTTACTAGCGTGTACAAGTTTTCGGATTAGGAAAAAGTTTAATTTTCGCCCTCTTCAGTCTAGGCAAACTGAGTCATGCTACGTTGGTCTTGTCTCTCGGACTGATGCCGAAGCGTGGGCTCAAGTGGCAGAAGATGAGGGCATGTAAGTTGGGCCAAAACAACTTTGGTGACGCATATTTTTGAGGTTTCGTTCCTATGATGTGGTTTCCTCATTCATCTTCCAACAAGTCCAACTACCCTCAATTCCGAGTCCCACAATAATTGATATGTTAACAACAGTAGATGGATCAAAACTGGTATTGAATTAAGCTTCTCCCATCGTCCTACATATATGGAAAAGCATTATATTCATTGGTTCCTACTTACTAGCGTGTACCAGTTTTCGGATTAGGAAAAGTTTAATTTTCGCCCTCTTCAGTCTAAGCAAACTGAGTCATGCTACGTTGGTTTTGTGTCTCAGACTGATGCCGAAGCGTGGGCTCATGTGGCAGAAGAGGAGGGCATGTAAGTTGGGCCAAAACAACTTTGGTGACCCATATTTTTGAGGTTTCGTTCCTATGATGTGGTTTCCTCATTCATCTTCCCAACAAGTCCAACTACCCTCAATTCCGAGTCCCACAACAATTGATATGTTAACAACAGTGGATGGATCAAAACTGGTATTGAATTAAGCTTCTCCCATCGTCCTACATATATGGAAAAGCATTATATTCATTGGTTCCTACTTACTAGCGTGTACAAGTTTTCGGATTAGGAAAAGTTTAATTTTCGCCCTCTTCAGTCTAAGCAAACTGAGTCATGTTACGTTGGTTTTGTGTCTCGGACTGATGCCGAAGTGTGGGCTCATGTGGCAGAAGAGGAGGGCATGTAAGTTGGGCGAAAACAACTTTGGTGACGCATATTTTTGAGGTTTCGTTCCTATGACGTGGTTTCCTCATTCATCTTCCCAACAAGTCCAAACTACCCTCAATTCCGAGTCCCACAACAATTGATATGTTAACAACAGTGGATGGATCAAAACTGGTATTGAATTAAGCTTCTCCCATCGTCCTACATATATGGAAAAGCATCATATTCATTGGTTCCTACTTAGTAGCGTGTACAAGTTTTCAGATTAGGAAAAGTTTAATTTTCGCCCTCTTCAGTCTAAGCAAACTAAGTCATGCTACGTTGGTATTGTGTCTCAGACTGATGCATATTTTTGAGGTTTCGTTCCAATGGTGTGGTTTCCTCATTTATCTTCCCAACAAGTCCAACAACCCTCGATTCTGAGTCCCACAACAAATGACAAGTTAACAACAGTGGATGGACCAAAACCTGTATTGAATTAGGTTTCTCCCATCGGCCTACATATATGGAAAAGCATTATATTACTTGGTTCCTACTTACTAGAGTGTACAAGTTTTTGGATTTGGAAAAGTTTAATTTTTGCCCTCTTCAGTCTAGGCAAACTGAGTCATGCTGCGCTGGTTTTGTATCTTGGCCGGATGTCGAAGCGCGGGCTCAAGTGACAGATGAGCAGGGCATGTAAGTTGGGCCAAAACAACTTTGGTGATGCATATTTTTGAGGTTTCTTTCCTATGGTGTGGTTTCCTCATTCATCATACCAACATGTCCAACAACCCTCGATTCCGAGTCCCACAACAATTGATATGTTAACAACAGTGGATGGATCAAAACCTGTATTGAATTAAGTTTCTCCCATCGGACTACATATATGGAAAAGCATTATATTACTTGGTTCCTACTTACTAGAGTGTACAAGTTTTTGGATTTGGAAAAGTTTAATTTTTGCCCTCTTCAGTCTAGGCAAACTGAGTCATGCTGCGTTGGTTTTGTATCTCGGACTGATGCCGAAGCGTGGACTCAAGTGGCAGAAGAGGAGGGCATGTAAGTTGGGCCAAAACAACTTTGGTGATGCATATTTTTGAGGTTTCGTTCCTATGGTGTGGTTTCCTCATTCATCATACTAACAAACCTCCGAGTCCCACAATAATTGATATGTTAGCAACAGTGGATGGATCAAGACCTGTATCGAATTAAGTTTCTCCCATCGGCCTACATATATGGAAAAGCACTATATTCATTGGTTCCTACTTACTAGCGTGTACAAGTTTTCGGATTAGGAAAACTTTAATTGTCGCCCTCTTCCGTCAAGGCAAACTGAGTCATGCTGCGTTGGTTTTGTATCTCGGACTGATGTCGAAGTGTGGTATCAAGTGGCAGAAGAGGAGGGCATGTAAGTTGGGCCAAAACAACTTTGGTGATGCATATTTTTGAGCTTTCGTTCCAATGGTATGGTTTCCTCATTCATATTGCCAACAAGTCCAACAACCCTGAATTCCATGTCCCACAACAATTGATATGTTAACAACAGTGGATGGATGAAAACCTGTATTGAATCAAGTATCTCCCATCGGCCTACATATATGGAAAAGCATTATATTCATTGGTTCCTACTTGCTAGTGTGTACAAGTTTTCGGATTTGGAAAAAGTTTAATTTTCGCCCTCTTCAGTCTAGGCAAACTGAGTCATGCAACGTTGGTTTTGTGTCTCGGACTAATGCCGAAGCGTGGGCTCACGTGGCAGAAGAGGAAGGCATGTAAGTTGGGCCAAAACAACTTTGGTGATGCATATTTTTGAGGTTTCATTCCTATGGTGCGGTTTCCTCATTCATCATAACAACAAGTCCAACAACCCTCGATTCCGAGTCCCACAACAATTGATATGTTAACAACAGTGGATGGATCAAAACCTGTATTGAATTAAGTTTCTCCCATCGGCCTACATATCTAGAAAAGCATTATGTTCATTGGTTCCTACTTACTAGCGTGTACAAGTTTTCGGATTAGGAAAAAGTTTAATTTCCGCCCTCTTTAGTCTAGGCAAACTGAGTCATGTTGTGCTGGTTTAGTACCTCGTCCTGATGCCGAAGCGTGGGCACAAGTGGTAGAAGTGGAGGGCATGTAAGTTGGGCCAATATAACTTTGGTGATGCATATTTTTGAGGTTCGTTAATATGGTGTGGTTTCCTCATTCATCATAACAACAAGTCCAGCAACCCTTGATTCCGAGTCCCACAACAATTGATATGTTAACAACAGCGGATGGATCAAAACTGGTATTGAATTAAGTTTCTCCCATCGGCCTACATATATGGAAAACCATTATATTCATTGGTTTTTACTTACTAGCGTGTACAAGTTTTCGGATTAGGAAAATGTTTAATTTTCGCCCTGTTCAGTCTAGGCAAACTGAGTCATGCTACGTTGGTTTTGCGTCTCAGACTGATGCCAAAGCGTGGGCTCACGTGGCAGAAGAGGAGGGCATGTAAGTTGGGCCAAAACAACTTTGGTGATGCATATTTTTGAGGTTTCGTTCCTATGGTGTGGTTTCCTCATTCATCGTACCAACAAGTCCAACAACCCTCGATTCCGAGTCCCACAACAATTGATATGTTAACAACATTGGACGGATCAAAACCTGTATTGAATTAAGTTTCTACCATCGGCCTACATATATGGAAAAGCACTATATTCATTGGTTCTTACTTACTAGCTTGTACAAGTTTTCGGATTAGGAAAAAGTTTAATTTTTCCCTCTTCAGTCTTGGGAAACTGGGTCATGCTACGTTGGTTTTGTGTCTCGGACTGATGCCGAAGCGTGGCCTCACGTGGCAGAAAAGGAGGGCATGTAAGTTGGACCCAAACAACTTTGGTGATGCATATTTTTGAGGTTTCGTTCCTATGGTGTGGTTTCCTCATTCATCGTACCAACAAGTCCAACAACCCACGATTCTGAGTCCCACAACAATTGATATGTTAACAACAATGGATGGATCAAAACATTTGTTGAATTAAGTTTCTCCCATCAGCCTGCATATATGGAAAAGCATTATGTGCATTGGTTCTTACTTACTCGCGTGTACAAATTTTTGGATTAGGAAAAGTTTAATTTTCGCCCTCTTTAGTCTAGGCAAACTGAGTCATGCTGCGCTGGTTTTGTATCTCGTCCTGATGCCGAAGTGTGGGCTCATGTGGCAGAAGATGAGGGCATGTAAGTCGGGCCAAAACAACTTAGGTGATGCATAGTTTTGAGGTTTCTTTCCTATGGTGTGGTTTCCTCATTCATCATACCAACATGTCCAACAACCCTCGATTCTGAGTCCCACAACAATTGATATGTTAACAACAGTGGACGGATCAAAACCTGTATTGAATTAAGTTTCTCCCATCGGCCTACATATATAGAAAAGCATTATATTCATTGGTTCCTACATACTAGTGTGTACAAGTTTTCGGATTAGGACAAAGTTTAATTTTCGCCCTCTTCAGTCTAGGCAAACTGAGTCATGCTGTGTTGGTTTTGTATCTTGGACTGATGCCGAAGCATGGGCTCACGTGGCAGAAGAGGAGGGCATGTAAGTTGGGCCAAAACAACTTTGGTGATGCATATTTTTGAGGTTTCGTTAATATGGTGTGGCTATCTCATTCATCTTCCCAACAAGTCCAACAACCCTCGATTCCGAGTCCCGCAACATTTGATATGTTAACAACAACGGATGGATCAAAACCTGTATTGAATTAAGTTTCTCCCATCGGCCTACATATATGGAAAAGCATTATATTCATTGGTTCCTACTTACTAGCGTGTACAAGTTTTTGGATTAGGAAAAGTTTAATTTTCGCCCTCTTCAGTCTAGGCAAACGGAGTCATGCTGCACTGGTTTTGTATCTCGGACTGTTGCCGAAGAGTGGGCTCAAGTGGCAGAAGAGGAGGGCATGTAAATTGGGCAAAACAACTTTGGTGTTGCATATTTTTGAGGTTTCCTTCCTATGGTGTGGTTTCCACATTCATCTTCCCAACAAGTCCAACAACCCTTGATTCCGAGTCCCACAACAAATGATATGTTAACAACAGTGGATGGATCAAAACTGGTATTGAATTAAGCTTCTTCCATCGTCCTACATATATGGAAAAGCATTATATTCATTGGTTCCTACTTACTAGCGTGTACAAGTTTTCGGATTAGGAAAAGTTTAATTTTCGCCCTCTTCAGTCTAAGCAAACTGAGTCATGCTACGTTGGTTTTGTGTCTCGGACTGATGCCGAAGCGTGGGCTCATGTGGCAGAAGAGGAGGGCATGTAAGTTGGGCCAAAACAACTTTGGCGACGCATATTTTTGAGGTTTCATTCCAATGGTGTGGTTTCCTCATTTATCTTCCCAACAAGTCCAACAACCCTCGATTCTGAGTCCCACAACAAATGATCTGTTAACAACAGTGGATGGACCAAAACCTGTATTAAATTAAGTTTCTCCCATCGGCCTACATATATGGAAAAGCATTATATTACTTGGTTCCTACTTACTAGAGTGTACAAGTTTTTGGATTTGGAAAAGTTTAATTTTTGCCCTCTTAACTCTAGGCAAACTGAGTCATGCTGCGTTGGTTTTGTATCTCGGACTGATGCCGAAGCGTGGGCTCAAGTGGCAGAAGATGAGGGCATGTAAGTTGGGCCAAAACAACTTTGGTGATGCATATTTTTGAGGTTTCGTTCCTATGGTGTGGTTTCCTCATTCATCAAACTAACAAACCTCCGAGTCCCACAACAATTGATATGTTAGCAACAGTGGATGGATCAAGACCAGTATCGAATTAAGTTTCTCCCATCGGCCTACATATATGGAAAAGCACTATATTCATTGGTTCCTACTTACTAGCGTGTACAAATTTTCGGATTAGGAAAACTTTAATTGTCGCCCTCTCCGTCAAGGCAAACTGAGTCATGCTGCGTTGGTTTTGTATCTCGGACTGATGTCGAAGCGTGGGATCAAGTGGCAGAAGAGGAGGGCATGTAAGTTGGGCCAAAACAACTTTGGTGATGCATATTTTTGAGCTTTCGTTCCAATGGTATGGTTTCCTCATTCATATTGCCAACAAGTCCAACAACCCTGAATTCCATGTCCCACAACAATTGATATGTTAACAACAGTGGATGGATCAAAACTTGTATTGAATCAAGTTTCTCCCATCGGCCTACATATATGGAAAAGCATTATATTCAATGGTTCCTACTTGCTAGTGTGTACAAGTTTTCGGAATAGGAAAAGTTTAATTTTCGCCCTCTTCAGTCTAGGCAAACGGAGTCATGCTACACTGGTTTTGTGTCTCGGACTGTTGCTGAAGCGTGGGCTCAAGTGACAGAAGAGGAGGGCATGTAAATTTGGCCAAAACAACTTTGGTGATGCATATTTTTCAGGTTTCGTTCCTTTGGTGTGGTTTCCTCATTCATCTTCCCAACAAGTCCAACAACCCTCGATTCCGAGTCCCACCACATTTCGTATGTTAATAACAGCGGATGGATCAAAACCTGTATTGAATTAAGTTTCTCCCATCAGCCTACATATATGGAAAAGCATTATATTCATTGGTTCCTACTAACTAGCGTGTAAAAGTTTTTGGATTAGGAAAATGTTTAATTTTCGCCCTCTTCAGTCTAGGCAAATGGAGTCATGCTGCAGTGGTTTTGTATCTCGGACTGTTGCCGAAGCGTGGGCTCAGGTGGCAGAAGAGGAGGGCAAGTAAATTGGGCCAAAACAACTTTGGTGATGCATATTTTTAGGTTTCGTTCCTATTTTGTGGTTTCCTCATTCATATTCCCAACAAGTCCAACAACCCTCGATTCCGAGTCCCACAACAAATGATTTGTTAACAACAGTGGATGGAAGAAAACCTGTGTTGAATTAAGTTTCTCCCATCGGCCTACATATATGGAAAAGCATTATATTCATTGGTTCTTACTTACAAGCGTGTACAAGTTTTTGGATTAGGAAAAAGTTTAATTTTCGCCCTCTTCAATCTAGGCAAACTGAGTCATGCTGCGCTGGTTTTGTATCTTGACCTGATGCCGAAGCGTGGGCTCAAGTGCCGGAAGAGGAGGGCATGTAAGTTGGGCCAAAACAACTTTGGTGATGCATATTTTTGAGGTTTCGTTCCTATGGTGTGGTTTCCTCATTCATCATACCAACAAGTCGAACAACCTTCGTTTCCAAGTCCCAAAATAATTGATATGTTAACAACAGTGGATGGATCAAAACAGGTATTGAATTAAGTTTCTCCCATCGGCCTACATATATGGTATCGCTCCTAAGGCGGCACAACCTGGGAATAACAGAAGGATTGAATCGAACTTGGGATGGGACAAGTGGAGATGGGGAATATATGTGTGGAACGCGATGGCTAGTAAGCATATACCCCTGGCATTTCTAGTTATTCCCGGGAATATAAAAATCGATTCGAATCGCTGATGCTCAACAGGTGTGAGAATGCCAAATATCACTGTCGGGCAACATAGTAATAACTGTAACATGCTGTTTATTAAGTCACGTTTTTGTATATAACCATGATTGGATGTGTGTGTTTCGTCCCTCTATTCATGGTGTTTCCCATCCACTGCTAGGAGGTCGATGGACTTGGGAGATGCTTTGAGGTCGAGGGAGGGCTGACCCGACGTACTGTGGTATCGCTCCTGAGACGGCTATTCCCAAGGGGTTGGATGGAAGCGCTATGAATCTTGGGACGGAACATGTGTTCATGTTTACTTATCTGCAAGTATTTACTTTATGATATAAAGGATCTTCATGATTAATGGATAGCAGCTGTCAAATCCTGCTATCTTATGTCCACATGACTTTATTTAAGAATCAACAGCTAAGGATCCACATGAATAGTAAGGATGCTTTGCGTCAGCCGTAAGCCCCGTCCATTAAGTCCTACTGAGTAATTAGTACTCAGGGTTTGCCCCCACTTTTGGGTTACAGGTACTGGCGACATCTGGATAGCTGTGTTGGAGGTGGTAGTACCGGTGGGCTCGGTCTACTATGAAATGTATTTGACTTCTTATATTTGTAAATCCGGTCTACTATTCTCTATTTCAACTGCCCGTGATGATGTAATTGTTGTGGCTCTTTCGAGAGTCGGATGTGTTTGATGTCGGTTCCTCTGGGAATGGTGTTATCGAGAGCCGAAGTACTCTCGACGGACTACCGGGTTTAGTCTGGCCTAAGTGCACTGCGAGCCAGAGGTGGCAGGTGTGCTTAGTCTGGATTAAGCAGGGCGATTCCGCCACACTTAATTCAATACAGGTTTTAGTCCATCCACTATTGTTAACATATCAATTGTTGTGGGACTCGGAATCGAGGTTTTTGGATTTGTTGGTAAGATGAAAGAGGAAACCACACCAAAGGAACGAAACCTCAAAAATATGCATCACCAAAGTTGTTTTGGCTCAACTTACATGCCCTCCTCTTCTGCCACTTGAGCCCACGCTTCGGCATCGGGACGAGATACAAAACCAGCGCATAATGACTCAGTTTGCCTAGACTGAAGAGGGTGAAAATTAACCTTTTTCCTAATTCAAAACCTTGTACACGCTAGTAAGTAGGAACCAATTAATATAATGCTTTTCCATATATGTAGGCCAATGGGAGAAACTTAATTCAATACAGGATTTGGTCCATCCACTATTGTTAACATATCATTTGTTGTGGGACTTGAAATCAAGGGTTGTTGGACTTGTTGGGAAGATGAATAAAGATACCACACCATAGGAACAAAACTTCAAAAATATGCATCACCAAAGTTGTTTTGGCCCATCTTACATGCCCTCCTCTTCTGCCACTTGAGCCGACGCTTCGGCGTCAGGCTGAGATACAAAACCAGCGCAGCATGACTCAGTTTTCATAGACTAAAGAGGGAAAAGATTAAACTTTTTCCTAATCCGAAAACTTGTACACGCTAGTAAGTAGGAACCAATGAATATAATGCTTTTCCATATATGTAGGCCGATGGGAGAAACTTAATTCAATACAGGTTTTGGTCCATCCACTATTGTTAACATATCAATTATTGTGGGACTCGGAATCGAGGGTTGTTGGACTTGTTGGCATGATGAAAGAGAATACCACACCATAGGATAGCAACCTCAAAAATATGCATCACCAAAGTTGTTTTGGCCCAACTTACATGCCCAACTCTTCTGCCACTGGAGCCCACGCTTCAGCATCAATCCGAGATACAAAACCAGCGCAGCATGACTCAATTTGCCTAGACAGACTTGGGCGAAAATTAAACTTTTTTCTAATAAAAAACATGTACACGCTTGTAAGTAGGAACCAATGAATATAATGCTTTTCCATATATGTAGGCCGATGGGAGAAACATAATTCAATACAGGTTTTGATCCATCCACTATTGTTAACATATCAATTGTTGTGGGCCTTGGAATCGAGGTTGGTTGGACTTGTTGGTAAGATGAACGAGAAAATAATATGCATCACCAAAGTTGCTTTGGCTCAACTTACATGCCCTCCTCTTCTGCCACTTGAGCCCATGCTTCGGCATCAGTCCGAGATACAAAACCAACGCAGCATGACTCAGTTTGCCTAGACTGAAGTGGGCGAAAATTAAGCTTTTTCCTAATCCAAAAACTTGTACACGCGAGTAAGTAGGAACCAATGAATATAATGTTTTTCCATATATGTAGGCCGATGGGAGAAACTTAATTCAATACAGGTTGCGATCAGTCCACTGTTGTTAACATAGCAATTGTTGTGGCACTCAGAATCGAGGGTTGTTGGACATGTTGGTATAATGAATGAGGAAACCACACCTTTGGAAAAAAACCTCCAAAATATGCATCACCAAAGTTGTTTTAGCCCAACTTACATGCCCTCCTCTTCTGCCATGTGAGCCCACGCTTCGGCATCAGTTCGAGATATAAAACCAACGCAGCATGACTCAGTTTGCCTATACTGAAGAGGGCAAAAATTAAACTTTTTCCATATCCGAACACTTGTACACGCTAGTAAGTAAGAAGCAACGAATATAACGCTTTTCCAGATATGTAGGCCGGTGGGAGAAACTTAATTCAATACAGGTTTTGATCCATGCACTGTTGTTAACATATCAATTGTTGTGGGACTCGGAATCGAGGGTTGTTGGACATGTTGGTATGATGAATGAGAAACCGCACCATAGGAAAGAAACCTCAAAAATATGCATCACCAAAGTTGTTTTGGCCTAACTTACATGCCCTCCTCTTCTGCCACGTCAGCCCACGCTTCGGCATGAGTCCGAGATACAAAACCAACGCAGCATGACTCAGTTTGCCTAGACTGAAGAGGACGAAAATTAAACTTTTTCCTAATCCAAAAACTTGTACACGCTAGTAAGTAGGAACCAATGAATATAATGATTTTCCATATATGTAGGCCGGAGGGAGAAACTTAATTCAATACCGGTTTCGATCCATCCACTGTTGTTAACATATCAATTGTTGTGGGACTCGGAATCGAGGGTTGTTGGACTTGTTGGTATGATGAATGAGGAAACCACACCATAGGAAAGAAACCTAAAAAATATGCATCACCAAACTTGTTTTGGCCCGACTTACATGCCCTCATCTTCTGCCACTTGAGCCCACGCTTCGGCATCAGGACGAGATACCAAACCAGCGCAGCATGACTCAGTTTGCCTAGACTGAAGAGGGCAAAAATTAAACTCTTTCCTAATCCGAAAACTTGTACACGCTAGTAAGTAAGAACCAATGAATATAATGCTTTTCCATATATGTAGGCCGATGGGAGAAACTCAATTCAATACCAGTTTTGACCCATCCACTGTTGTTAACATATCAATTGTTGTGGGACTCGGAAACGAGGGTTGTCGGACTTGTTGGTATGATGAATGAGGAAACCACACCATACGAACGAAACCTCAAAAATATGCATCACCAAAGTTTTTTTGGCCCAACTTACATGCCCTCCTCTTCTGCCACTTGAGCCCACGCTTCGGCATCAGGCCAAGATACAAAACCAGCGCAGCATGACTCAGTTTGCCTAGACTGAAGAGGGCGAAAATTAAACTTTTTCCTAATCCAAAAACATGTACACGCTAGTAAGTAAGAACCAATGAATATAATGCTTTTCCATATATGTAGGCCGATGGGAGAAACTTAATTCAATACAGGTTTTGTTCCATCCACTGTTGTTAACATATCAATATTTGTCAGACTCGGAATCGAGTGTTGTTGGCCATGTTGGTATGATGAATGAGGAAAGCACACCATAGGAAAGAAACCTCAAAAATATGCATCACCAAAGTTGTATTGGCCTGACTTACACGCCCTCATCTTCTGCCACTTGTGCCCACGCTTCGGCATCAGGACGAGATACAAAACCAGCATAGCATGACTCCGTTTGCGTAGACTGAAGGGGGCGAAAATTAAACTTTTCCGAATCCAAAAACTAGTACACGCTAGTAAGCAGGAACCAATGAATATAATACTTTTCCATATATGTAGGCCGATGGGAGAAACTTAATTCAATACAGGTTTTGATCCATCCGCTGTTGTTAACATATCAAATGTTGTGGGACTCGGAATCAAGGGTTGTTGGACTTGTTGGGGAGATGAATGAGAAAACCACACCATAGGAACGAAACCTCAAAAATATGCATCACCAAAGTTGTTTTGGCCCAACTTACATGCCCTCCTCTTCTGCCACGTGGGCCCACGCTTCGGCATCAGTCCGGGATACAAAACCAACGCAGCATGACTCGGTTTGCCTAGACTGAAGAGGGCGAAAATTAAACTTTTTCCTAACCCAAAAACTTGTACACGCTAGTAAGTAAGAACCAATGAATATAATGCCTTTCCATATATGTAGGCCAATGGGAGAAACTTAATTCAATACAGGTATTGTTCCATCCACTGTTGTTAACATATCAATTGTTCTGGGACTCGGAATCGAGGGTTGTTGGACATGTTGGTATGATGAATGAGGAAACCACACCATAGGAAAGAAACCACAAAAATATGCATCACCAAAGTTGTTTTGCCTAACTTACATGCCCTCCTTTTTTGCCTCGTGAGCCCACGCTTCGGCATCAGTCTAAGATACAAAACCAATGCAGCGTGACTCGGTTTGCCTAGACTGAGGAGGGCGAAAATTAAAGTTTTTCCTAATCCGAAAACTTGTACACGCTAGTAAGTAGGAACCAATGAATATAATGATTTTCCATATACGTAGGCCGAAGGGAAAAACTTAATTCAATACAGGTTTTGATCCATCCACTGTTGTTAACATATCAATTGTTGTGGGACTCGGAATCGAGGGTTGTTGGACTTGTTGGTATGATGAATGAGGAAACCACACCATAGGAAAGAAACCTCAAAAATATGCATCACCAAAGTTGTTTTGGCCCGACTTACATGCCCTCACCTTCTGCCGCTTGAGCCCACGCTTCGACATCAGGACAAGATACAAAACCAGCGCAGCATGACTCAGTTTGCCTAGCCTGAAGAGGGCGAAAATTAAACTCTTTCCTAATCCGAAAACTTGTACACGCTAGTAAGTAAGAACCAATGAATATAATGCTTTTCCATATATGTAGGCCGATGGGAGAAACTCAATTCAAAACCAGTTTTGACCCTTCCACTGTTGTTAACATATCAACTGTTGTGGGACTCGAAAACGAAGGTTGTTGGACTTGTTGGTATGATGAATGAGGAAACCACACCATAAGAACGAAACCTCAAAAACATGCATCACCAAAGTTGCTTTGGCCCAACTTACATGCGCTTCTCTTCTGCCAGTTGAGCCCACGCTTCGGCATCAGGCCAAGATACAAAACTAGCGCAGCATGACTCAGTTTGCCTAGACTGAAGAGGGCGAAAATTAAATTTTTTCCTAATCCAAAAACTTGTACACGCTAGTAAGTAAGAACCAACGTATATAACGCTTTTCCAGATATGTAGGCCGGTGGGAGAAACTTAATTCAATACAGGTTTTGATCCATGCACTGTTGTTAACATATCAATTGTTGTGGGACTCGGAATCGAGGGTTGTTGGACATGTTGGTATGATGAATGAGAAACCACATCATAGGAAAGAAACCTCAAAAATATGCATCACCAAAGTTGTTTTGGCCCAACTTACATGCCCTCCTCTTCTGCCACGTCAGCCCACGCTTCGGCATGAGTCCGAGATACAAAACCAACGCAGCATGACTCAGTTTACCTAGACTGAAGAGGGCGAAAATCAAACTTTTTCCTAATCCAAAAACTTGTACACGCTAGTAAGTAGGAACCAATGAATATAATGATTTTCCATATATGTAGGCCGGAGGGAGAAACTTAATTCAATACCGGTTTCGATCCATCCACTGTTGTTAACATATCAATTGTTGTGGGACTCGGAATCGAGGGTTGTTGGACTTGTTGGTATGATGAATGAGGAAACCACACCATAGGAAAGAAACCCAAAAAATATGCATCACCAAAGTTGTTTTGGCCCGACTTACATGCCCTCATCTTCTGCCACTTGAGCCTACGCTTCGGCATCAGGACGAGATACCAAACCAGCGCAGCATGACTCAGTTTGCCTAGACTGAAGAGGGCAAAAATTAAACTCTTTCCTAATCCGAAAACTTGTACACGCTAGTAAGTAAGAACCAATGAATATAATGCTTTTCCATATATGTAGGCCGATGGGAGAAACTCAATTCAATACCAGTTTTGACCCATCCACTGTTGTTAACATATCAATTGTTGTGGGACTCGGAAACGAGGGTTGTCGGACTTGTTGGTATGATGAATGAGGAAACCACACCATACGAACGAAACCTCAAAAATATGCATCACCAAAGTTTTTTTGGCCCAACTTACATGCCCTCCTCTTCTGCCACTTGAGCCCACGCTTCGGCATCAGGCCAAGATACAAAACCAGCGCAGCATGACTCAGTTTGCCTAGACTGAAGAGGGCGAAAATTAAACTTTTTCCTAATCTAAAAACGTGTACACGCTAGTAACTAAGAACCAATGAATATAATGCTTTTCCATATATGTAGGCCGATGGGAGAAACTTAATTCAATACAGGTTTTGTTCCATCCACTGTTGTTAACATATCAATTGTCGTCAGACTCGGAATCAAGTGTTGTTGGCCATGTTGGTATGATGAATGAGGAAACCACACCATAGGAAAGAAACCTCAAAAATATGCATCACCAAAGTTGTATTGGCCCGACTTACACGCCCTCATCTTCTGCCACTTGTGCCCACGCTTCGGCATCAGGACGAGATACAAAACCAGCATAGCATGACTCCGTTTGCGTAGACTGAAGGGGGCGAAAATTAAACTTTTCCGAATCCAAAAACTAGTACACGCTAGTAAGCAGGAACCAATGAATATAATGCTTTTCCATATATGTAGGCCGATGGGAGAAACTTAATTCAATACAGGTTTTGATCCATCCGCTGTTGTTAACATATCAAATGTTGTGGGACTCGGAATCGAGGGTTGTTGGACTTGTTGGGGAGATGAATGACAAAACCACACCATAGGAACGGAACCTCAAAAATATGCATCACCAAAGTTGTTTTGGCCCAACTTATATGCCCTCCTCTTCTGCCACGTGAGCCCATGCTTCGGCATCAGTCCGAAATACAAAACCAACGCAGCATGACTCAGTTTGCCTAGACAGAAGAGGGCGAAAATTAAACTTCTCCTAATCCGAAAACTTGTACACGCTAGTAAGTAGGAACCAATGAATATAATGATTTTCCATATATGTAGGCCGGAGGGAGAAACTTAATTCAATACCGGTTTCGATCCATCCACTGTTGTTAACATATCAATTGTTGTGGGACTCGGAATCGAGGGTTGTTGGACTTGTTGGTATGATGAATGAGGAAACCACACCATAGAAAAGAAACCTAAAAAATATGCATCACCAAAGTTGTTCTGGCCCGACTTACATGCCCTCATCTTCTGCCACTTGAGCCCACGCTTCGGCATCAGGACGTGATACCAAACCAGCGCAGCATGACTCAGTTTGCCTGGACTGAAGAGGGCAAAAATTAAACTCTTTCCTAATCCAAAAACTTGTACACGCTAGTAAGTAAGAACCAATGAATATAATGCTTTTCCATATATGTAGGCCGATGGGAGAAACTCAATTCAATACCAGTTTTGGCCCAACTTATATGCCCTCCTCTTCTGCCACGTGAGCCCATGCTTCGGCATCAGTCCGAAATACAAAACCAACGCAGCATGACTCAGTTTGCCTAGACAGAAGAGGGCGAAAATTAAACTTTTCCTAATCCGAAAACTTGTACACGCTAGTAAGTAAGAACCAATGGATATAATGCTTTTCCATATATGTAGGCCGATGGGAGAAACTTAATTCAATACAGGTTTTGATCTGTCCACTATTGTTAACATATCAATTGTTGTGGGGCTCAGAATCCAGGGTTGTTGGATAGGTTGGAATGATGAATGAGGAAAACACACCACAGGAAAGAAACCTCAAAAATATGCATCGCCAAAGTTGTTTTGGCCCAACTTACATGCCCTCTTCTTCTGCCACTTGAGCCCGCGCATCGGCATCAGGATGAGATACAAAACCTCGAAAGCATGACTCAGTTTGCCTAGGCTGAAGAGGGCGAAAATTAAACTTTTCCTAATCCGAAAACTTGTACACGCTAGTAAGTAAGAACCAATGGATATAATGCTTTTCCATATATGTAGGCCGATGGGAGAAACTTAATTCAATACAGGTTTTGTTCCATCCACTGTTGTTAACATATCAATTGTAGTGGGACTCGGAATCAAGGGTTGTTGGATCTGTTGGTATGATGAATGAGGAAACCACACCATAGGAAAGAAACCTCAAAAATATGCATGACCAAAGTTGTTGTGGCCCGACTTACATGCCCTCATCTTCTGCCACTTGAGTCCACGCTTTGGCAACAGGACGAGATACAAAACCAGCGCAGCATGACTCAGTTTGCCTAGACTGAAGAGGGCGAAAATTAAACTTTTTCCTAATCCAAAAACTTGTACACGCTAGTAAGTAGGAACCAATGAATATGATGATTTTCCATATATGTAGGCCGGAGGGAGAAACTTAATTCAATACCGGTTTTGACCCATCCACTGTTGTTAACATATCAATTGTTGTGGGACTCGGAAACGAGGGTTGTCGGACTTGTTGGTATGATGAATGAGGAAACCACACCATAGGAACGGAACCTCAAAATATGCATCAGGAAAGTTGTTTTGGCCCAATTTATATGCCCTCCTCTTCTGCCACTTGAGCCCACGCTTCAGCAACAGTCCGAGACACAAAACCAGTGCAGCATGACTCTGTTTGCCTAGACTGAAGAGGGCGAAAATTAAACTTTTTCATAATCCAAAAACTTGTACACGCTAGTAAGCAGGTACCAATGAATATAATGCTTTTCCATATATGTAGGCCGATGGGAGAAACTTAATTCAATACAGGTTTTGATCCATCCGCTGTTGTTAACATATCAAATGTTGTGGGACTCGGAATCGAGGGTTGTTGGACTTGTTGGGAAGATGAACGAGAAAACCACACCATAGGAACGAAACCACAAAAATATGCATCACCAAAGTTGTTTTGGCCCAACTTACATGCCCTTCTCTTCTACCATGTGAACCCATGCTTCGGCATCAGTCCGAGATACAAAACCAACGCGGCACGACTCAGTTTGCCTAGACTGAAGAGGGCGAAAATTAAACTTTTTCCAAATCCGAAAACTTGTACACGCTAGTAAGTAGGAACCAATGAATATAATGCTTTTCCGTATATGTAGGCCGATGGGAGAAATTTAATTCAATACAGGTTTTGATCCGTCCACTGTTATTAACATTTCAATTGTTGTGGGACTCAGAATCGAGGGTTGTTGGACATCTTGGAATGATGAATGAGGACACCACACCATAGGAAAGAAACCACAAAAATATGCATCTCCAAAGTTGTTTTGGCCCAACTTACTTGTCCTCATCTTCTGCCACTTGAGCCCATGCTTCCGCATCAGGACGAGATACAAAACCAGCGCAGCATGACTCAGTTTGCCTAGACTGAAGAGGGCGAAAATTAAACTTTTTCCTAATCCGAAAACTTGTACACGCTAGTAAGTAAGAACCAATAAATATAATGCTTTTCCATATATGTAGGCCAATGGGAGAAACTTAATTCAATACCAGTTTTGATCCATCCACTGTTGTTAAGATATCAATTGTTGTGGGACTCGGAATCGAGGGTTGTTGGACTTGTTTGTATGATGAATGAGGAAACCACACCATAGGAACGAAACCTCAAAAATATGCATCACCAAAGTTGTTTTGGACCAACTTACGTGCCCTCCTCTTCTGCCACTTGAGCCCATGCTTTGGCATCAGGCCAAGATACAAAACCAGCGCAGCATGACTCAGTTTGCCTAGACTGAAGAGGGAGAAAATTAAACTTTTTCCTAATCCAGAAACTTGTACATGCTAGTAAGTAAGAACCAATGAATATAATGCTTTTCCATATATGTAGGCCGACGTGAGAAACTTAATTCAACATATGTTTTGATCCATCCACTGTTGTTAACATATCAATTGTTGTGGGACTCGGAATCGAGGGTTGTTGGACATGTTGGTATGATGAATGAGGAAACCACACCATAGGAAAGAAACCCCAAAAATATGCATCACCAAAGTTGTTTTGGCCCAACTTACTTGCCCTCATCTTCTGCCACTTGAGCCCACGCTTCGGCATCAGGACGAGATACAAAACCAGCGCAGCATGACTCAGTTTGCCTAGACTGAAGAGGGTGAAAATTAAACTGTTTCCTAATCCGAAAACTTGTACACGCTAGTAAGTAAGAGCCAATGAATATAATGCTTTTCCATATATGTGGGCCAATGGGAGAAACTTAATTCAATACCAGTTTTGATCCATCCACTGTTGTTAACATCTCAATTGTTGTGGGACTCGGAAATGAAGGTTGTTGGACTTGTTGGTATGATGAATGAGGAAACCACATCATAGGAAAGAAACCTCAAAAATATGCATCTCCAAAGTTGTTTTGGCCCAACTTACTTGTCCTCATCTTCTGCCACTTGAGCCCATGCTTCCGCATCTGGACGAGATACAAAACCAGCGCAGCATGACTCAGTTTGCCTAGACTGAAGAGGGCGAAAATTAAACTTTTTCCTAATCCGAAAACTTGTACACGCTAGTAAGTAAGAACCAATAAATATAATGCTTTTCCATATATGTAGGCCAATGGGAGAAACTTAATTCAATACCAGTTTTGATCCATCCACTGTTGTTAAGATATCAATTGTTGTGGGACTCGGAATCGAGGGTTGTTGGACTTGTTTGTACGATGAATGAGGAAACCACACCATAGGAACGAAACCTCAAAAATATGCATCACCAAAGTTGTTTTGGACCAACTTACGTGCCCTCCTCTTCTGCCATTTGAGCCCATGCTTTGGCATCAGGCCAAGATACAAAACCAGCGCAGCATGACTCTGTTTGCCTAGACTGAAGAGGGAGAAAATTAAACTTTTTCCTAATCCAGAAACTTGTACACGCTAGTAAGTAAGAACCAATGAATATAATGCTTTTCCATATATGTAGGCCGATGTGAGAAACTTAATTCAATACAGGTTTTGATCCTTCAACTGTTGTTAACATATCAATTGTTGTGGGACTAAGAATCGAGGGTTGTTCGACTTGTTGGTATGATGAATGAGGAAGCCACACCATCGGAAAGAAACCTCAAAAATATGCATCACCAAAGTTGTTTTGGCCCGACTTACATGCCCTCATCTTCTGCCACTTGAGCCCATGCTTCCGCATCAGGACGAGAGACAAAACCAGCGCAGCATGACTCAGTTTGCTTAGACTGAAGAGGGCGAAAATTAAACTTTTTCCTAATCCGAAAATTTGTACACGCTAGTAAGTAGGAACCATTGAATATAACGATTTTCCATATATGTAGGCCGAAGGGAGAAACTTAATTCAATACAGGTTTTGATCCATCCACTGTTGTTAACATATCAATTGTTGTGGGACTCGGAATCGAGGGTTGTTGGACATGTTGGTATGATGAATGAGGAAACCACACCATAGGAATGAAACCCCAAAAATATGCATCACCAAAGTTGTTTTGGCCCAACTTACATGCCCTCATCTTCTGCCACTTGAGCCCACGCTTCGGCATCAGGACGAGATACAAAACCAGCGCAGCATGACTTAGTTTGCCAAGACTGAAGAGGGTGAAAATTAAACTTTTTCCTAATCCGAAAACTTGTACACGCTAGTAAGTAAGAGCCAATGAATACAATGCTTTTCCATATATGTGGGCCAATGGGAGAAACTTAATTCAATACTAGTTTTGATCCATCCACTGTTGTTAACATCTCAATTATTGTGGGACTCGGAAATGAAGGTTGTTGGACTTGTTGGTATGATGAATGAGGAAACCACACCATAGGAACGAAACCTCAGAAATATGCATCACCAAAGTTGTTTTGGCCGAACTTACAAGCCCTCCTCTTCCGCCAAGATACAAAACCAGCGCAGCATGACTCAGTTTGCCTAGATGAAGAGGGCAAAAATTAAACTTTTTCCTAATCCAAAAACTTGTACACGCTTGTAAGTAGGAACCAATGAATATACTGCTTTTCCATATGTGTAGGCCGATGGGAGAAACTTAATTCAACACAGGTTTTGTTCCATCCACTGTTGTTAACATATCATTTGTTGTGGGACTCCGAATCGAGGGTTGTTGGACTTGTAGGGAATATGAATGAGGAAACCACACCATAGGAACGGAACCTCAAAATATGCATCAGGAAAGTTGTTTTGGCCCAATTTACATGCCCTCCTCTTCTGCCACTTGAGCCCACGCTTCAGCAACAGTCCAAGACACAAAACCAGTGCAGCATGACTCTGTTTGCCTAGACGGAAGAGGTCGAAAATTAAACTTTTTCATAATCCAAAAACTTGTACACGCTAGTAAGCAGGTACCAATGAATATAATGCTTTTCCATATATGTAGGCCGATGGGAGAAACTTAATTCAATACAGGTTTTGATCCATCCGCTGTTGTTAACATATCAAATGTTGTGGGACTCGGAATCGAGGGTTGTTGGACTTGTTGGGAAGATGAATGAGAAAACCAGACCATAGGAACGAAACCTCAATAATATGCATCACCAAAGTTGTTTTGGCCCAACTTACATGCCCTTCTCTTCTACCATGTGAACCCATGCTTCGGCATCAGTCCGAGATACAAAACCAACGCAGCATGACTCAGTGTGCCTAGACTGAAGAGGGCGAAAATTAAACTTTTTCAAAATCCGAAAACTTGTACACGCTAGTAAGTAGGAACCAATGAATATAATGCTTTTCCGTATATGTAGGCCGATGGGAGAAATTTAATTCAATACAGGTTTTGATCCGTCCACTGCTATTAACATTTCAATTGTTGTGGGACTCAGAATCGAGGGTTGTTGGACATCTTGGAATGATGAATGAGGAAACCACACCATAGGAAAGAAACCTAAAAAATATGCATCACCAAAGTTGTTTTGGCCCGACTTACATGCCCTCATCTTCTGCCACTTGAGCCCACGCTTCGGCATCAGGACGAGATACCAAACCAGCGCAGCATGACTCAGTTTGCCTAGACTGAAGAGGGCAAAAATTAAACTCTTTCCTAATCCGAAAACTTATACACGCTAGTAAGTAAGAACCAATGAATATAATGCTTTTCCATATATGTAGGCCGATGGGAGAAACTCAATTCAATACCAGTTTTGACCCATCCACTATTGTTGACATATCAATTGTTGTGGGACTCGGAAACGAAGGTTGTCGGACTTGTTGGTATGATGAATGAGGAAACCACACCATACGAACGAAACCTCAAAAATATGCATCACCAAAGTTTTTTTGGCCCAACTTACATGCCCTCCTCTTTTGCCACTTGAGCCCACGCTTTGGCATCAGGCCAAGATACAAAACCAGCGCAGCATGACTCAGTTTGCCTAGACTGAAGACGGTGAAAATTAAACTTTTTCCTAATCCAAAAACATGTACACGCTAGTAAGTAAGAACCAATGAATATAATGCTTTTCCATATATGTAGGCCGATGGGAGAAACTTAATTCAATACAGGTTTTGTTCCATCCACTGTTGCTAACATATCAATTGTTGTCGGACTCGGAATCGAGTGTTGTTGGCCATGTGGTATGATGAATGAGGAAACCACACCATAGGAAAGAAACCTCAAAAATATGCATCACCAAAGTTGTTTTGGCCCTACTTACACGCCCTCATCTTCTGCCACTTGAGCCCACGCTTCGGCATCAGGACGAGATAGAAAACCAGCACAGCATGACTCCGTTTGCGTAGACTGAAGGGGGCAAAAATTAAACTTTTCCGAATCCAAAAACTAGTACACGCTAGTAAGCAGGAACCAATGAATATAATGCTTTTCCATATATGTAGGCCGATGGGAGAAACTTAATTCAATACAGGTTTTGATCCATCCGCTGTTGTTAACATATCAAATGTTGTGGGACTCGGAATCGAGGGTTGTTGGACTTGTTGGGGAGATGAATGAGAAAACCACACCATAGGAACGAAACCACAAAAATATACATCACCAAAGTTGTTTTGGCCCAACTTATATGCCCTCCTCTTCTGCCACGTGAGCCCATGCTTTGGCATCAGTCCGAAATACAAAACCAACGCAGCATGACTCGGTTTGCCTAGATAGAAGAGGGCGAAAATTAAACTTTTCCTAATCCGAAAACTTGTACACGCTAGTAAGTAAGAACCAATGGATATAATGCTTTTCCATATATGTAGGCCGATGGGAGAAACTTAATTCAATAAGGTTTTGATCTGTCCACTGTTGTTAACATATCAATTGTTGTGGGGCTCAGAATCGAGGGTTGTTGGACTTGTTGGAATGATGAAAGAGGAAAACACACCATAGGAAAGAAACCTCAAAAATATGCATCACCATAGTTGTTTTGGCCCAACTTACGAGCCCTCTTTTTCTGCCACTTGAGCCCGCGCTTCGACATCAGGATGAAATACAAAACAAGCACAGCATGACTCAGTTTGCCTTGACTGAAGAGGGCGAAAATTAAACTTTTTCCTAATCCGAAAACTTGTACACGCTAGTAAATAAGAACCAACGAATATAATGCTTTTCCATATATGTAGGCCGATGGGCAAAACTTAATTCAATACAGGTTTTGATCCGTCAACTGTTGTTAACACATCAATTGTTGTGGGACTCAGAATCGAGGGTTGTTGGACATGTTGGTATGATGAATGAGGAAACCACACCATAGGAAAGAAACCTCAAAAATATGCATCACCAAAGTTGTTTTGGCCCAACTTACATGCCCTCCTCTTCTGCCACGTGAGCCCACGCTTCGGCATCAGTGCGAGATATAAAACCAACGCAGCATGACTCAGTTTGCCTAGACTGAAGAGGGCGAAAATTAAACTTTTTCCTAATCCGAAAACTTGTACACGCTAGTAAGTAAGAACCAACGAACATAACGCTTTTCCAGATATGTAGGCCAGTGGGAGAAACTTAATTCAATACAGGTTTTGATCCATCCACTGTTGTTAACATATCAATTGTTGTGGGACTCGGAATCGAGGGCTGTTGGACATGTTGGTATGATGAATGAGGAAACCACACCATAGGAAAGAAACCTCAAAAATATGCATCACCAAAGTTGTTTTGGCCCAACTTACATGCCCTGCTCATCTGTCACTTGAGCCCACAATTCGGCATCAGGCCAAGATACAAAACCAGCGCAGCATGACTCAGTTTGCCTAGACTGAAGAGGGCGAAAATTAAACTTTTTCCTAACCCAAAAACTTGTACACGCTAGTAAGTAAGAACCAATGAATATAATGCTTTTCCATATATGTAGGCCAATGGGAGAAACTTAATTCAATGCCAGTTTTGATCCATCCACTATTGTTAACATATCAATTGTTTTGGGACTCGGAAACGAAGGTTGTTGGACTTGTTGGTATGATGAATGAGGAAACCACACCATAGGAACGAAACCTCAAAAATATGCATCACCGAAGTTGTTTTGGCCCGACTTACATGCCCTCATCTTCTGCCGCTTGAGCCCACGCTTCGGCATCAGGACGAGATACAAAACCAGCGCAGCATGACTCAGTTTGCCTAGACTGAAGAGGGCGAAAATTAAACTCTTTCCTAATCCGAAAACTTGTACACGCTAGTAAGTAAGAACCAATGAATATAATGCTTTTCCATATATGTAGGCCGATGGGAGAAACTCAATTCAACACCAGTTTTGACCCTTCCACTGTCGTTAACATATCAATTGTTGTGGGACTCGAAAATGAGGGTTGTTGGACTTGTTGGTATGATGAATGAGGAAACCAGACCATAAGAACGAAACCTCAAAAACATGCATCACCAAAGTTGATTTGGCCCAACTTCCATGCGCTCCTCTTCTGCCAGTTGAGCCCACGCTTCGGCATCAGGCCAAGATACAAAACTAGCGCAGAATGACTCAGTTTGCCTAGACTGAAGAGGGCGAAAATTAAACTTTTTCCTAATCCAAAAACTTGTACACGCTAGTAAGTAAGAACCAACGAATATAACGCTTTTCCAGATATGTAGGCCAGTGGGAGAAACTTAATTCAATACAGGTTTTGATCCATCCACTGTTGTTAACATATCAATTGTTGTGGGACTCGGAATCGAGGGTTGTTGGACATGTTGGTATGATGAATGAGGAAACCACACCATAGGAAAGAAACCTCAAAAATATGCCCTCCTCTTCTGCCACTTGAGCCCACGCTTCGGCATCAGGACGAGATACAAAACCAGCGCAGCATGACTCAGTTTGCCTAGACTGAAGCGGGCGAAAATTAAACTTTTTCCTAATCCGAAAACTTGTACACGCTAGTAAGTAAGAACCAATGAATATAATGCTTTTCCATATATGTAGGCCGATGGGAGAAACTTAATTCAATACCAGTTTTGATCCATCCACTGTTGTTAACATATCAATTGTTGTGGGACTGGGAAATGAGGGTTGTTGGACTTGTTGGTATGTTGAAACCACACGATAGGAAAGAAATCTCAACAATATGCATCACCAATGTTGTTTTGGCCCAATTTACATGCCCTCCTCTTCTGCCACGTGAGCCCACGCTTCGGCATCAGTCCGAAATACAAACCCAACGCAGCATGACTTAGTTTGCCTAGACTCAAGAGGGCGAAAATTAAACTTTTTCCTAATCCCAAAACTTGTACACGCTAGTAAGTAGGAACCATTGAATATAACGATTTTACATATATGTAGGCCGAAGGGAGAAACTTAATTCAATACAGGTTTTGATCCGTCCACTGTTGTTAACATATCAATTGTTGTGGGACACGGAATCGAGGGTTGTTGGACTTGTTGGTATGATGAATGAGGAAACCACACCATAGGAAAAAACCCCAAAAATATGCATCACCAAAGTTGTTTTGGCCCAACTTACATGCTCTCATCTTCTGCCACTTAATCCCACGCTTCAGCATCAGGACGAGATACAAAACCAGCGCAGCATGACTCAGTTTGCCTAGACTGAAGAGGGCAAAAATTAAAATTTTTCCTAATCTGAAAACTTGTACACGCTAGTAAGTAAGAGCCAATGAATATAATGCGTTTCCATATATGTAGGCCGATGTGGGAAACTTAATTCAATACCAGTTTTGATCCATCCACTGTTGTTAACATATCAATTGTTTTGGGACTTGGAAACGAAGGTTGTTGGAGTTGTTGGTATGATGAATGAGGAAACCACACCATAGGAACGAAACCTACAAAATATGCATCACCAAAGTTGTTTTGGCCCAACTTACATGCCCTCCTCATCCGCCACTTGAGCCCACGCTTCGGCATCAGGCCAAGATACAAAACCAGCGCAGCATGACTCAGTTTGCCTAGACTGAAGAGGGAGAAAATTAAACTTTTTCCTAATCCAAAAACTTGTACACGCTTGTAAGTAACAACCAATGAATAGAATGCTTTTCCATATATGTAGGCCGATGGGAGAAACTTAATTCAATACCAGTTTTGATCCATCCACTGTTGTTAAAATATCAATTGTTTTGGAACTCGGAAACGAAGGTTGTTGGACTTGTTGGTATGATGAATGAGGAAACCACACCATAGGAACGAAACCTCAAAAATATGCATCACCAAAGTTGTTTTGGCCCAACTTACATGCCCTCCTCTTCCGCCACTTGAGCCCACGCTTCGGCAACAGTCCGGGATACAAAACCAGCGCAGCATGACTCAGTTCGCCTAGACTGAAGAGGGCAAAAATTAAACTTTTTCCTAATCCAAAAACTTGTACACGCTTGTAAGTAAGAACCAATGAATATAATGCTTTTCCATATATGTAGGCCGATGGGAGAAACTTAATTTAACACAGGTTTTCTTCCATCCACAGTTGTTAACATATCATTTGTTGTGAGACTCGGAATCGAGGGTTGTTGGACTTGTTGGGAATATGAATGAGGAAACCACACCATAGGAACGAAACCTCAAAAATATGCATCACCAAAGTTGTTTTAGCCAAATTTACAAGCCCTCCTCTTCTGCCACTTGAGCCCACGCTTCAGCAACAGTCCGAGACACAAAACCAGTGCAGCATGACTCCGTTTGCCTAGACTGAAGTGGGCGAAAATTAAAATTTTTCCTAATCCAAAAACTTGTACACGCTAGTATGCAGGAACCAATGAATATAATGCTTTTCCATATATGTAGGCTGATGGGAGAAACTTAATTCAATACAGGTTTTGATCCATCCACTGTTGTTAACATATCAATTGTTGTGGGGCTCAGAATCGAGGGTTGTTGGACTTGTTGGAATGATGAAAGAGGAAAACACACCATAGGAAAGAAACCTCAAAAATATGCATCACGATAGTTGTTTTGGCCCAACTTACGAGCCCTCTTCTTCTGCCACTTGAGCCCGCGCTTTGACATCAGGATGAGATACAAACCCAGCACAGCATGACTCAGTTTGCCCTGACTGAAGAGGGCGAAAATTAAACTTTTTCCTAATCCGAAAACTTGTACACGCTAGTAAGTAAGAACCAACGAATATAATGCTTTTCTATATATGTAGGCCGATGGGCAAAACTTAATTCAATACAGGTTTTGATCCGTCAACTGTTGTTAACACATCAATTGTTGTGGGACTCAGAATCGAGGGTTGTTGGACATGTTGGTATGATGAATGAGTAAACCACACCATAGGAAAGAAACCTCAAAAATATGCATCACCAAAGTTGTTTTGGCCCAACTTACATGCGCTCCTCTTCTGCCAGTTGAGCCCACGCTTCGGCATCAGGTGAAGATACAAAACTAGCGCAGCATGACTCAGTTTGCCTAGACTGAAGAGGGCGAAAATTAAACTTTTTCCTAATCCAAAAACTTGTACACGCTAGTAAGTAAGAACCAACGAATATAACGCTTTTCCAGATATGTAGGCCAGTGGGAGAAACTTAATTCAATACAGGTTTTGATCCATCCACTGTTATTAACATATCAATTGTTGTGGGACTCGGAATCGAGGGTTGTTGGACATGTTGGTATGATGAATCAGGAAACCACACCATAGGAAACAAACATCAAAAATATGCATCACCAAAGTTGTTTTGGCCCAACTTACATGCCCTCCTCTTCTGCCACTTGAGCCCACGCTTCGGCATCAGGATGAGATACAAAACCAGCGCAGCATGACTCAGTTTGCCTAGACTGAAGAGGGCAAAAATTAAACTTTTTCCTAATCCGAAAACTTGTACACGCTAGTAAGTAAGAACCAATGAATATAATGCTTTTCCATATATGTAGGCCGATGGGAAAAACTTAATTCAATACCAGTTTTGATCCATCCACTGTTGTTAACATATCAATTGTTGTGGGACTGGGAAATGAGGGTTGTTGGACTTGTTGGTATGTTGAAACCACACCATAGGAAAGAAATCTCAACAATATGCATCACCAAAGTTGTTTTGGCCCAACTTACATGCCCTCCTCTTCTGCCACGTGAGCCCACGCTTCGGCATCAGTCTGAGGTACAAAACCAACGCAGCATGACTTAGTTTGCCTAGACTGAAGAGGGCGAAAATTAAACTTTTTCCTAATCCCAAAACTTGTACACGCTAGTAAGTAGGAACCATTGAATATAACAATTTTACATATATGTAGGCCGAAGGGAGAAACTTAATTCAATACAGGTTTTGATCCATCCACTGTTGTTAACATATCAATTGTTGTGGGACAAGGAATCGAGGGTTGTTGGACTTGTTGGTATGATGAATGAGGAAACCACACCATAGGAAAGAAACCCCAAAAATATGCTTCACCAAAGTTGTTTTGGCCCAACTTAGATGCCCTCATCTTCTGCCACTTGAGCCCAGGCTTCGGCATCAGGACGAGATCCGAAACCATCGCAGCATGACTCAGTTTGCCTAGATTGAAGAGGGCGAAAATTAAACTTTTTCCTAATCCAAAAACGTGTACACGCTTGTAAGTAAGAACCAATGAATATAATGCTTTTCCATATATGTAGGCCGATGGGAGAAACTTAATTCAACACAAGTTTTGTTCCATCCACTGTTGTTAACATATCATTTGTTGTGGGACTCGGAATCGAGGGTTGTTGGACTTGTTGGGAATATGAATGAGGAAACCACACCATAGGAACGAAACCTGAAAAATATGCATCACCAAAGTTGTTTTGGCCAAATTTACATGCCCTCCTCTTCTGTCACTTGAGCCCACGCTTCAGCAACAGTCTGAGACACAAAACCAGTGCAGCATGACTCCGTTTGCCTAGACTGAAGATGGCGAAAATTAAACTTTTTCCTAATCCAAAAACTTGTACACGCTAGTAAGCAGGAACCAACGAATATAATGCTTTTCCATATATGTAGGCCGATGGGAAAAACTTAATTCAATACAGGTTTTGATCCATCCACTGTAGTTAACATATCAATTGCTGTGGGACTCGGAATCGAGGGTTGTTGGACTTGTTGGCATGATGAATGAGTAAACCATACCATAGGAAGGAAACCCCAAAAATATGCATCACCAAAGTTGTTTTGGCCCAACTTACATGCCCTCTTCTTCTGCCACTTGAGCCCGCACTTCGGCATCAGGATGAGATACAAAACCAGCACAACATGACTCTGTTTGCCTAGACTGAAGAGGGCGAAAATTAAACTTTTTCCTAATCCGAAAACTTGTACACGCTAGTAAGTAAGAGCCAATGAATATAGTGCTTTTCCATATGTGTAGGCCGATGGGAGAAACTTAATTCAATACCAGTTTTGATCCATCCACTGTTGTTAACATATCAATTGTTTTGGGACTCGGAAACGAAGGTTGTTGGACTTGTTGGTGTGATGAATGAGGAAACCACACCATAGGAACGAAACCTCAAAAATATGCATCACCAAATTTGTTTTGGCCCAACTTACATGCCCTCCTCTTCCGCCACTTGAGCCCACGCTTCGGCATCAGGCCAAGATACAAAACCAGCGCCGCATGACTCAGTTTGCCTAGACTGAAGAGGGCAAAAATTAAACTTTTTCCTAATCCGAAAACTTGTACACGCTAGTAAGTAAGAGCCAATGAATATAATGCTTTTCCATATATGTAGGCCGATGGGAGAAACTTAATTCAACACAGGTTTTGTTCCATCCACTGTTGTTAACATATCATTTGTTGTGGGACTCGAAATCAAGGGTTGTTGGACCTGTTGGGAATATGAATGAGGAAACCATACCATAGGAACGAAACCTCAAAAATATGTATCACCAAAGTTGTTTTGGCCAAATTTACATGCCCTCCTCTTCTGCGACTTGAGCCCACGCTTCAGCAATAGTCCGAGACACAAAACCAGTGCAGCATGACTCCGTTTGCCTAGACTAAAGAGGGCGAAAATTAAACTTTTTCCTAATCCAAAAACTTGTACACGCTAGTATGCAGGAACCAATGAATATAATGCTTTTCCATATATGTAGGCCGATGGGAGAAACTTAATTCAATACAGGTTTTGACCATCCACTGTTGTTAACATATCAATTGTTGTGGGACTCGGAATCGAGGGATGTTGGACTTGTTGGTATGATGAATGAGGAAACCACACCATAGGAAGGAAACCCCAAAAATATGCATCACCAAAGTTGTTTTGGCCCAACTTACATGCCCTCTTCTTCTGCCACTTGAGCCCGTCCTTCGGCATTAGGATGAGATACAAAACCAGCACAGCATCACTCAGTTTGCCTAGACTGAAGAGGGCGAAAATTAAACTTTTTCGTAATCCGAAAACTTGTACACGCTAGTAAATAAGAACCATTGAATATATTGCTTTTCCATATATGTAGGCCGATGGGAGAAACTTAATTCAATACCAGTTTTGATCCATCCACTGTTGTTAACATATTAATTGTTGTGGGACTGGGAAATGTGGGTTGTTGGACTTGTTGGTATGATGATTCCACACCATAGGAAAGAAACCTCAAAAATATGCATCACCAAAGTTGTTTTGGCCCAACTTAGATGCCCTCATCTTCTGCCACTTAATCCCACGCTTCAGCATCAGGACGAGATACAAAACCAGCGCAGCATGACTCAGTTTGCCTAGACTAAAGAGGGCAAAAATTAAAATTTTTCCTAATCCGAAAACTTGTACACGCAAGTAAGTAAGAGCCAATGAATATAATGCGTTTCCATATATGTAGGCCGATGTGAGAAACTTAATTCAATACCAGTTTTGATCCATCCACTGTTGTTAACATATCAATTGTTTTTGGGACTTGGAAACGAAGGTTGTTGGAGTTGTTGGTATGATGAATGAGGAAACCACACCATAGGAACGAAACCTACAATATATGCATCACCAAAGTTGTTTTGGCCCAACTTACATGCCCTCCTCTTCCGCCACTTGAGCCCATGCTTCGGCATCAGGCCAAGATACATAACCAGCGCAGCATGACTCAGTTTGCCTAGACTGAAGAGGGAGAAAATTAAACTTTTTCCTAATCCAAAAAATTGTAAACGCTTGTAAGTAACAACCAATGAATATAATGCTTTTCCATATATGTAGGCCGATGGGAGAAACTTAATTCAATACCAGTTTTGATCCATCCACTGTTGTTAACATATCAATTGTTTTAGGACTCGGAAACGAAGGTTGTTGGACATGTTGGTATGATGAATGTGGAAACCACACCATAGGAACGAAACCTCAAAAATATGCATCACCAAAGTTGTTTTGGCCCAACTTACATGCCCTCCTATTCCGCCACTTGAGCCCACGCTTCGGCAACAGTCCGGGATACAAAACCAATGCAGCATGACTCAGTTTGCCTAGACTGAAGAGGGCGAAAATTAAACTTTTTCCTAATCCAAAAACTTGTACATGGTAGTATGCAGGAACTTAATTCAACACAGGTTTTGATCCATCCACTGTTGTTAACATATTAATTGTTGTGGGACTGGGAAATGAGGGTTGTTGGACTTGTTGGTATGATGAATCCACACCATAGGAAAGAAACCTCAAAAATACGCATCACCAAAGTTGTTTTGGCCCAACTTATATGCCCTCCTCTTTTGCCACGTGAGCCCACGCTTCGGCATCAGTCCGAGATACAAAACGAATGCAGCATGACTTAGTTTGCCCAGACTGAAGAGGGCAAAAATTAAACTTTTTCCTAATCCGAAAACTTGTACACACTAATAAGTAGGAACCATTGAATATAACGATTTTCCATATATGTAGGCCGAAGGGAGAAACTTAATTCAATACAGGTTTTGATCCATCCACTGTTGTTAACATATCAATTGCTGTGGGACTCAGAATTGAGGGTTGTTGGACTTGATGGTATGATGAATGAGGAAACCACACCATAGGAAAGAAACCCCAAAAATATGCTTCACCAAAGTTGTTTTGGCCCCACTTACATGCCCTTATCTTCTGCCACTTGAGCCCAGGCTTCGGCATCAGGACGAGATCCGAAACCATCGCAGCATGACTCAGTTTGCCTAGATTGAAGAGGGCGAAAATTAAACTTTTTCCTAATCCAAAAACGTGTACACGCTTGTAAGTAAGAACCAATGAATATAATGCTTTTCCATATATGTAGGCCGATGGGAGAAACTTAATTCAACACAAGTTTTGTTCCATCCACTGTTGTTAACATATCATTTGTTGTGGGACTCGGAATCGAGGGTTGTTGGACTTGTTGGGAATATGAATGAGGAAACCACACCATAGGAACGAAACCTGAAAAATATGCATCACCAAAGTTGTTTTGGCCAAATTTACATGCCCTCCTCTTCTGTCACTTGAGCCCACGCTTCAGCAACAGTCCGAGACACAAAACCAGTGCAGCATGACTCCGTTTGCCTAGACTGAAGATGGCGAAAATTAAACTTTTTCCTAATCCAAAAACTTGTACACGCTAGTAAGCAGGAACCAACGAATATAATGCTTTTCCATATATGTAGGCCGATGGGAAAAACTTAATTCAATACAGGTTTTGATCCATCCACTGTAGTTAACATATCAATTGCTGTGGGACTCGGAATCGAGGGTTGTTGGACTTGTTGGCATGATGAATGAGTAAACCATACCATAGGAAGGAAACCCCAAAAATATGCATCACCAAAGTTGTTTTGGCCCAACTTACATGCCCTCTTCTTCTGCCACTTGAGCCCGCACTTCGGCATCAGGATGAGATACAAAACCAGCACAACATGACTCTGTTTGCCTAGACTGAAGAGGGCGAAAATTAAACTTTTTCCTAATCCGAAAACTTGTACACGCTAGTAAGTAAGAGCCAATGAATATAGTGCTTTTCCATATGTGTAGGCCGATGGGAGAAACTTAATTCAATACCAGTTTTGATCCATCCACTGTTGTTAACATATCAATTGTTTTGGGACTCGGAAACGAAGGTTGTTGGACTTGTTGGTGTGATGAATGAGGAAACCACACCATAGGAACGAAACCTCAAAAATATGCATCACCAAATTTGTTTTGGCCCAACTTACATGCCCTCCTCTTCCGCCACTTGAGCCCACGCTTCGGCATCAGGCCAAGATACAAAACCAGCGCCGCATGACTCAGTTTGCCTAGACTGAAGAGGGCAAAAATTAAACTTTTCCTAATCCAAAAACTTGTACACGCTTGTAACTAAGAACCAATGAATATAATGCTTTTCCATATATGTAGGCCGATGGGAGAAACTTAATTCAACACAGGTTTTGTTCCATCCACTGTTGTTAACATATCATTTGTTGTGGGACTCGGAATCGAGGGTTGTTGGACCTGTTGGGAATATGAATGAGGAAACCATACCATAGGAACGAAACCTCAAAAATATGTATCACCAAAGTTGTTTTGGCCAAATTTACAAGCCCTCCTCTTCTGCGACTTGAGCCCACGCTTCAGCAACAGTCCAAGACACAAAACCAGTGCAGCATGACTCCGTTTGCCTAGACTAAAGAGGGCGAAAATTAAACTTTTTCCTAATCCAAAAACTTGTACACGCTAGTATGCAGGAACCAATGAATATAATGCTTTTCCATATATGTAGGCCGATGGGAGAAACTTAATTCAATACAGGTTTTGACCATCCACTGTTGTTAACATATCAATTGTTGTGGGACTCGGAATCGAGGGATGTTGGACTTGTTCGTATGATGAATGAGGAAACCACACCATAGGAAGGAAACCCCAAAAATATGCATCACCAAAGTTGTTTTGGCCCAACTTACATGCCCTCTTCTTCTGCCACTTGAGCCCGTCCTTCGGCATTAGGATGAGATACAAAACCAGCACAGCATCACTCAGTTTGCCTAGACTGAAGAGGGTGAAAATTAAACGTTTTCGTAATCCGAAAACTTGTACACGCTAGTAAATAAGAACCATTGAATATAATGCTTTTCCATATATGTAGGCCGATGGGAGAAACTTAATTCAATACCAGTTTTGATCCATCCACTGTTGTTAACATATTAATTGTTGTGGGACTGGGAAATGTGGGTTGTTGGACTTGTTGGTATGATGATTCCACACCATAGGAAAGAAACCTCAAAAATATGCATCACCAAAGTTGTTTTGGCCCAACTTATATGCCCTCCTCTTCTGCCACGTGAGCCCTCGCTTCGGCATCAGTCCGAGATACAAAACCAATGCAGCATGACTTAGTTTGCCTAGACTGAAGAGGGCGAAAATTAAACTTTTTCCTAATCCGAAAACTTGTACACACTAGTAAGTAGGAACCATTGAATATAACGATTTTGCATATATGTAGGCCGAAGGGAGAAACTTAATTCAATACAGGTTTTGATCCATCCACTGTTGTTAACATATCAATTGCTGTGGGACTCAGAATCGAGGGTTGTTGGACTTGTTGGTATGATGAATGAGGAAACCACACCATAGGAATGAAACCCCAAAAATATGCATCACCAAAGTTGTTTTGGCCCAACTTACATGCCCTCATCTTCTATCACTTGAGCCCAGGCTTCGGCATCAGGACGAGATACAAAACCATCGTAGCATGACTCAGTTTGCCTAGACTGAAGAGGGCGAAAATTAAACTTTTTCCTAATCCGAAAACTTGTACACGCTAGTAAGTAAGAGCCAATGAATATAATGCTTTTCCATATATGTAGGCCGATGGGTGAAACTTAATTCAATACCAGTTTTGATCCATCCACTGTTGTTAAGATATCAATTGTTTTGGGACTTGGAAATGAAGGTTGTTGGACTTGTTGGTATGATGAATGAGGAAACCACACCATAGGAACGAAACCTCAAAATATGCATCACCAAAGTTGTTTTGGCCCAACTTAGATGCCCTCCTCTTCCGGCACTTGAGCCCACGCTTCGCCATCAGGCCAAGATACAAAACCAGCGCAGCATGACTCAGTTTGCCTAGACTGAAGAGGGCGAAAATTAAACGTTTTCCTAATCCAAAAACTTGTACACGCTTGTAAGTAAAAACCAATGAATATAATGCTTTTCCATATATGTAGGCCGATGGGAGAATCTTAATTCAACACAGGTTTTGTTCCATCCACTGTTGTTAACATATCATTTGTTGTGGGACTCGGAATCGAGGGTTGTTGGACTTGTTGGGAATATGAATGAGGAAACCACACCATAGGAACGAAACCTAAAAATATGCATCACCAAAGTTGTTTTGGCCCAATTTACATGCCCTCCTCTTCTGCCACTTGAGCCCACGCTTCGGCAACAGTCCGAGATACAAAACCAGTGCAGCATAACTCCATTTGCCTAAACTGAAGAGGGCGAAAATTAAACTTTTTCCTAATCCAAAAACTTTTACACGCTAGTTAGTAGGAACCAATGAATATAATGCTTTTCCATATATGTAGGCTGATGGGAGAAACTTAATTAAATACAGGTTTTGATCCATCCGCTGTTATTAACATACGAAATGTGGTGGGACTCAGAATCGAGGGTTGTTGGACTTGTTGGGAAGATGAATGAGGAAACCACACCATAGGAACGAAACATGAAAAATATGCATCACCAAAGTTGTTTTGGCCAAATTTACATGCCCTCCTCTTCTGTCACTTGAGCCCACGCTTCAGCAACAGTCCGAGACACAAAACCAGTGTAGCATGACTCCGTTTGCCTAGACTGAAGAGGGCGAAAATTGAACTTTTTCCTAATCCAAAAACTTGTACACGCTAGTAAGCAGGAACCAACGAATATAATGCTTTTCCATATATGTAGGCCGATGGGAGAAACTTAATTCAATACAGGTTTTGATCCATCCACTGTTGTTAACATATCAATTGCTGTGGGATTCGGAATCGAGGGTTGTTGGACTTGTTGGCATGATGAATGAGGAAACCACACCATAGGAAGGAAACCCCAAAAATATGCATCACCAAAGTTGTTTTGGCCCAACTTACATGCCCTCTTCTTCTGCCACTTGAGCCCGCACTTCGGCATCAGGATGAGATACAAAACCAGTACAGCATGACTCAGTTTGCCTAGACTGAAGAGGGCGAAAATTAAACTTTTTCCTAATCCGAAAACTTGTACACGCTAGTAAGTAAGAGCCAATGAATATAATGCTTTTCCATATATGTAGGCCGATGGGAGAAACTTAATTCAATACCAGTTTTGATCCATCCACTGTTGTTAACATATCAATTGTTTTGGGACTCGGAAACGAAGGTTGTTGGACTTGTTGGTGTGATGAATGAGGAAACCACACCATAGGAACGAAACCTCAAAAATATGCATCACCAAAGTTGTTTTGGCCCAACTTACATGCCCTCCTCGCCACTTGAGCCCACGCTTCGGCATCAGGCCAAGATACAAAACCAGCGCCGCATGACTCAGTTTGCCTAGACAGAAGAGGGCGAAAATTAAACTTTTTCCTAATCCAAAAACTTGTACACGCTTGTAAGTAAGAACCAATGAATATAATGCTTTTCCATATATGTAGGCCGATGGGAGAAACTTAATTCAACACAGGTTTTGTTCCGTCCACTGTTGTTAACATATCATTTGTTGTGGGACTCAGAATCAAGGGTTGTTGGACTTGTTGGGAATATGAATGAGAAAACCACACCATAGGAACGAAACCTCAAAAATATGTATCACCAAAGTTGTTTTGGCCAAATTTACATGCCCGCCTCTTCTGCGACTTGAGCCCACGCTTCAGCAACAGTCCGAGACACAAAACCAGTGCAGCATGACTCCGTTTGCCTAGACTGAAGAGGGCGAAAATTAAACTTTTTCCTAATCCAAAAACTTGTACACGCTAGTATGCAGGAACCAATGAATATGATGCTTTTCCATATATGTAGGCCGATGGGAGAAACTTAACTCAATACAGGTTTTGACCATCCACTGTTGTTAACGTATCAATTGTTGTGGGACTCGGAATCGAGGGTTGTTGGACTTGTTGGTATGATGAATGAGGAAACCACACCATAGGAAGGAAACCCTAAAAATATGCATCACCAAAGTTGTTTTGGCCCAACTTACATGCCCTCGTCTTCTGCCACTTGAGCCCGCCCTTCGGCATCAGGATGAGATACAAAACCAGCACAGCATCACTCAGTTTGCCTAGACTGAAGAGGGCGAAAATTAAACTTTTTCGTAATCCGAAAACTTGTACACGCTAGTAAATAAGAACCAATGAATATAATGCTTTTCCATATTTGTAGGCCGATGGGAGAAACTTAATTCAATACCAGTTTTGATCCATCCACTGTTGTTAACATATTAATTGTTGTGGGACTGGGAAATGAGGGTGGTTGGACTTGTTGGTATGATGAATCCACACCACAGGAAAGAAACCTCAAAAATATGCATCACCAAAGTTGTTTTGGCACAACTTATATGCCCTCCTCTTCTGCCACGTGAGCCCTCGCTTCGGCATCAGTCCGAGATACAAAACCAATGCAGCATGACTTAGTTTGCCTAGACTGAAGAGGGCGAAAATTAAACTTTTTCCTAATCCGAAAACTTGTACACACTAGTAAGTAGGAACCAATGAATATAACGATTTTCCATATATGTAGACCGAAGGGAGAAACTTAATTCAATACAGGTTTTGATCCATCCACTGTTGTTAACATATCAATTGCTGTGGGACTCAGAATCGAGGGTTGTTGGACTTGTTGGTATGATGAATGAGGAAACCACACCATAGGAAAGAAACCCCAAAAATATGCATCACCAAAGTTGTTTTGGCCCAACTTACATGCCCTCATCTTCTGCCATTGAGCCCAGGCTTCGGCATCAGGACGAGATACAAAACCATCGCAGCATGACTCAGTTTGCCTAGACTGAAGAGGGCAAAAATTAAACTTTTTCCTAATCCGAAAACTTGTACACGCTAGTAAGTAAGAGCCAATGAATATAATGCTTTTCCATATATGTAGGCCGATGGGAGAAACTTAATTCAATACCAGTTTTGATCCATCCACTGTTGTTAACATATCAATTGTTTGGGACTTGGAAACGAAGGTTGTTGGACTTGTTGGTATGATGAATGAGGAAACCACACCATAGGAACGAAACCTCAAAAATATGCATCACCAAAGTTGTTTTGGCCCAACTTAGATGCCCTCCTCTTCCGGCACTTGAGCCCACGCTTCGGCATCAGGCCAAGATACAAAACCAGCGCAGCATGACTTAGTTTGCCTAGACTGAAGAGGGCGAAAATTAAACGTTTTCCTAATCCAAAAACTTGTACACGCTTGTAAGTAAGAACCAATGAATATAATGCTTTTCCATATATGTAGGCCGATGGGAGAAACTTAATTCAACACAGGTTTTGTTCCATCCACTGTTGTTAACATATCATTTGTTGTGGGACTCGGAATCGAGGGTTGTTGGACTTGTTGGGAATATGAATGAGGAAACCACACCATAGGAACGAAACCTAAAAATATGCATCACCAAAGTTGTTTTGGCCCAATTTACATGCCCTCCTCTTCTGCCACTTGAGCCCACGCTTCGGCAACAGTTCGAGATACAAAACCAGTGCAGCTCCGTTTACCTAGACTGAAGAGGGCGAAAATTAAACTTTTTCCTAATCCAAAAACTTGTACACGCTAGTATGCAGGAACCAATGAATATAATTCTTTTCCATATATGTAGGCCGATGGGAGAAACTTAATTCAATATAGGTTTTGACCATCCACTGTTGTTAACATATCAATTGTTGTGGGACTCGGAATCGAGGGTTGTTGGACTTGTTGGTATGATGAATGAGGAAACCACACCATAGGAAGGAAACCCCAAAAATATGCATCACCAAAGTTGTTTTGGCCCAACTTACATGCCCTCATCTTCTGCCACTTGAGCCCAGGCTTCGGCATCAGGACGAGATACAAAACCATCGCAGCATGACTCAGTTTGCCTAGACTGAAGAGGGCGAAAATTAAACTTTTTCCTAATCCGAAAACTTGTACACGCTAGTAAGTAAGAGCCAATGAATATAATGCTTTTCCATATATGTAGGCCGATGGGAGAAACTTAATTCAATACCAGTTTTGATCCATCCACTGTTGCTAACATATCAATTGTTTTGGGACTTGGAAACGAAGGTTGTTGGACTTGTTGGTATGATGAATGAGGAAACCACACCATAGGAACGAAACCTCAAAAATATGCATCACCAAAGTTGTTTTTGCCCAACTTAGATGCCCTCCTCTTCCGGCACTTGAGCCCACGCTTCGGCATCAGGCCAAGATACAAAACCAGCGTAGCATGACTCAGTTTGCCTAGACTGAAGAGGGCGAAAATTAAACGTTTTCCTAATCCAAAAACTTGTACACGCTTGTAAGTAAGAACCAATGAATATAATGCTTTTCCATATATGTAGGCCGATGGGAGAAACTTAATTCAACACAGGTTTTGTTCCATCCACTGTTGTTAACATATCATTTGTTGTGGGACTCGGAATCGAGGGTTGTTGGAGTTGTTGGGAATATGAATGAGGAAACCACACCATAGGAACGAAACCTAAAAATATGCATCACAAAAGTCGTTTTGGCCCAATTTACATGCCCTCCTCTTCTGCCACTTGAGCCCACGCTTCGGCAACAGTCCGAGATACAAAACTAGTGCAGCATGACTCCATTTGCCTAGACTGAAGAGGGCGAAAATTAAACTTTTTCCTAATCCAAAAACTTTTACACGCTAGTTAGTAGGAACCAATGAATATATTGCTTTTCCATATATGTAGGCTGATGGGAGAAACTTAATTCAATACAGGCTTTGATCCATCCGCTGTTATTAACATGCCAAATGTGGTGGGACTCAGAATCGAGGGTTGTTGGACTTGTTGGGAAGATAAATGAGGAAACCACACCATAGGAACGAAACCTGAAAAATATGCATCACCAAAGTTGTTTTGGCCAAATTTACATGCCCTCCTCTTCTGCCATTTGAGCCAACGCTTCAGCAACAGTCCGAGACAAAAAACCAGTGCAGCATGACTCCGTTTGCCTAGACTGAAGAGGGCGAAAATTAAACTTTTTACTAATCCAAAAACTTGTACACGCTAGTAAGCAGCAACCAATGAACATAATGCTTTTCCATATATGTAGGCCGATGGGAGAAACTTAATTCAATATAGGTTTTGATCCATCCACTGTTGTTAACATATCAATTGTTGTGGGACTTGGAATTGAGGGTTGTTGGACTTGTTGGTATGATGAATGAGGAAACCACACCATAGGAAGGAAACCCCAAAAATATGCATCACCAAAGTTGTTTTGGCCCAACTTACATGCCCTCATCTTCTGCCACTTGAGCCCAGGCTTCGGCATCAGGACGAGATACAAAACCATCGTAGCATGACTCAGTTTGCCTAGACTGAATAGGGCGAAAATTAAACTTTTTCCTAATCCGAAAACTTGTACACGCTAGTAAGTAAGAGCCAATGAATATAATGCTTTTCCATATATGTAGGCCGATGGGAGAAACTTAATTCAATACCAGTTTTGATCCATCCACTGTAGCTAACATATCAATTGTTTTGGGACTTGGAAACGAAGGTTGTTGGACTTGTTGGTATGATGAATGAGGAAACCACACCATAGGAACGAAACCTCAAAAATATGCATCACCAAAGTTGTTTTGGCCCAACTTAGATGCCCTCCTCTTCCGGCACTTGAGCCCACGCTTCGCCATCAGGCCAAGATACAAAACCAGCGCAGCATGATTCAGTTTGCCTAGACTGAAGAGGGCGAAAATTAAACGTTTTCCTAATCCAAAAACTTGTACACGCTTGTAAGTAAAAACCAATGAATATAATGCTTTTCCATATATGTAGGCCGATGGGAGAAACTTAATTCAACACAGGTTTTGTTCCATCCACTGTTGTTAACATATCATTTGTTGTGGGACTCGGAATCGAGGGTTGTTGGAGTTGTTGGGAATATGAATGAGGAAACCACACCATAGGAACGAAACCTAAAAATATGCATCACAAAAGTTGTTTTGGCCCAATTTACATGCCCTCCTCTTCTGCCACTTGAGCCCACGCTTCGGCAACAGTCCGAGATACAAAACTAGTGCAGCATGACTCCATTTGCCTAGACTGAAGAGGGCGAAAATTAAACTTTTTCCTAATCCAAAAACTTTTACACGCTAGTTAGTAGGAACCAATGAATATATTGCTTTTCCATATATGTAGGCTGATGGGAGAAACTTAATTCAATACAGGCTTTGATCCATCCGCTGTTATTAACATGCCAAATGTGGTGGGACTCGGAATCGAGGGTTGTTGGACTTGTTGGGAAGATAAATGAGGAAACCACACCATAGGAACGAAACCTGAAAAATATGCATCACCAAAGTTGTTTTGGCCAAATTTACATGCCCTCCTCTTCTGCCACTTGAGCCAACGCTTCAGCAACAGTCCGAGACACAAAACCAGTGCAACATGACTCTGTTTGCCTAGACTGAAGAGGGCGAAAATTAAACTTTTTACTAATCCAAAAACTTGTACACGCTAGTAAGCAGGAACCAATGAATATAATGCTTTTCCATATATGTAGGCCGATGGGAGAAACTTAATTCAATATAGGTTTTGATCCATCCACTGTTGTTAACATATCAATTGTTGTGGGACTTGGAATTGAGGGTTGTTGGACTTGTTGGTATGATGAATGAGGAAACCACACCATAGGAAGGAAACCCCAAAAATATGCATCACCAAAGTTGTTTTGGCCCAACTTACATGCCCTCATCTTCTGCCACTTGAGCCCAGGCTTCGGCATTAGGACGAGATACAAAACCATCGTAGCATGACTCAGTTTGCCTAGACTGAATAGGGCGAAAATTAAACTTTTTCCTAATCCGAAAACTTGTACACGCTAGTAAGTAAGAGCCAATGAATATAATGCTTTTCCATATATGTAGGCCGATGGGAGAAACTTAATTCAATACTAGTTTTGATCCATCCACTGTTGTTAACATATCAATTGTTTTGGGACTTGGAAATGAAGGTTGTTGGACTTGTTGGTATGATGAATGAGGAAACCACACCATAGGAACGAAACCTCAAAAATATGCATCACCAAAGTTGTTTTGGCCCAACTTACATGCCCTCCTCTTCTGCCACTTGAGCCCACGCTTCGGCATCAGTCTAAGATACAAGACCAGCGCAGCATGACTTAGTTTGCCTAGACTGAAGAGGGTGAAAATTAAACTCTTTCCTAATCCGAAAACTTGTACACGCTAGTAAGTAGGAACCGATGAATATAATGCTTTTCCATATATGTAGGCCGATGGGAGAAACTTAATTCAATACAGGTTTTGATCCATCCACTATTGTTAATATATCAATTGTTGTGGGACTCGGAATCGAGGGTTGTTGGACTTGTTGGGAAGATGAATGATGAAACTACACAGTACGAACGAAACCTTAAAAATATGCAACACCAAAGTTATTTTGGCCCAACTTACATGCCCTCCCCTTCAGCCACTTGAGCCCACGCTTCGGCATCAGTCCGAGATACAAAACCAGCGCAGCATGACTCAGTTTGCCTAGACTGAAGAGGGCAAAAATTAAACTTTTTCCTAATCCGAAAACTTGTACACGCTAGTAAGTAGGAGCCAATGAATTTAATGCTTTTCCATATATGTAGGCCGATGGGAGAAACTTAATTCAATTGTGTGGTTTCCTCATTCATCTTACCAACAAGCCCAACAACCCTCGATTCCGAGTCCCACAACAATTGATATGTTAATAACAGTGGATGGACCAAAACAGGTACTGAATTAAGTTTCTCCCATCGGCCTACATATATGTAAAAGCATTATATTCTTTGGTTCCTACTTTCCAGCCTGTAAAAGTTTTCGGATTAGGAAAAAGTTTAATTTTCGCCCTCTTCAGTCTAGGCAAACTGAGTCATGCTGCGCTGGTGTTGTATCTCGGACTGATGCCGAAGTGTGGGCTCAAGTGGCAACAGAGGAGGGCATGTAAGTTAGGCCAAAACAACTTTGGTGATGCATATTTTTGAGGTTTCATTCCTATGGTGTGGTTTCCTCATTCATCTTCCCAACAAGTCCAACAACCCTCGATTTCGAGTCTCACAACAAATGATATGTTAACAACATTTGATGGACCAAAACCAGTTTTGAATTAAGGATCTCCCATGGGCCTACATATATGGAAAAGCAATATATTCATTGATTCCTACTTACTAGCGTGTACAAGTTTTTGAATTAGGAAAAAGGTTAATTTTCGCCCTCTTCAGTCTAGGCAAACTGAGTCATGCTACGCTGGTTTCATATCTCGGCCTGTTGCCGAAGCGTGGGCTCAAGTGGCAGAAGAGGAGTGCATGAAACTTGGGCCAAAACAACTTTGGTGATGCATATTTTTGAGGTTTCGTTCCTATGGTGTGTTTTCCTCATTCATCTTTCCAACAAGACCAACAAACCTCGATTCTGAGTCCCATAACAATTGATATGTTAACAACAGTGGATGGATCAAGACCTATATAGAATTAAGTTTCTCCCATCGGCCTACATATATGGAAAAGCATTAAATTCATTGGCTCCTACTTACTAGCGTGTACAAGTTTTCGGATTAGGAAAAACTTTAATTTTTGCCCTCTTCAGTCTAGGCAAACTGAGTCATGCTGCGCTGGTTTTGTATCTCGGACTGATGCCGAAGCGTGGGCTCAAGTGGATGAAGGGGAGGGCATGTAAGTTGGGCCAAAATAACTTTGGTGTTGCATATTTTTAAGGTTTCGTTCGTACTGTGTAGTTTCATCATTCATCTTCCCAACAAGTCCAACAACCCTCGATTCCGAGTCCCACAACAATTGATATATTAACAATAGTGGATGGATCAAAACCTATATTGAATTAAGTTTCTCCCATCGGCCTACATATATGGAAAAGCATTATATTCATCAGTTCCTACTTACTAGCGTGTACAAGTTTTCGGATTAGGAAAGAGTTTAATTTTCACCCCCTTCAATCTAGGCAAACTAAGTCATGCTGCGCTGGTCTTGTATCTTAGACTGATGCCGAAGCGTGGGCTCAAGTGGCAGAAGAGGAGGGCATGTAAGTTGGGCCAAAACAACTTTGGTGACGCATATTTTTGAGGTTTCGTTCCTATTATGTGGTTTCCTCATTCATCTTCCCAACAAGTCCAACTACCCTCAATTCCGAGTCCCACAACAATTGATATGTTAACAACACTGGATGGATCAAAACTGGTATTGAATTAAGCTTCTTCCATCGTCCTACATATATGGAAAAGCATTATATTCATTGGTTCCTACTTACTAGCGTGTACAAGTTTTCGGATTAGGAAAAGTTTAATTTTCGCCCTCTTCAGTCTAAGCAAACTGAGTCATGCTACGTTGGTTTTGTGTCTTGGACTGATGCCGAAGCGTGGGCTCATGTGGCAGAAGAGGAGGGCATGTAACTTGGGCCAAAACAACTTTGGTGACGCATATTTTTGAGGTTTCGTTCCTATGATGTGGTTTCCTCATTCATCTTCCCAACAAGTCCAACTACCCTCAATTCCGAGTCCCACAACAATTGATATGTTAACAACAGTGGATGGATCAAAACTGGCATTGAATTAAGCTTCTCCCATCGTCCTACATATATGGAAAAACATTATATTCATTGGTTCCTACTTACTAGCGTGTACAAGTTTTCGGATGAGGAAAAGTTTAATTTTCGCCCTCTTCAGTCTAAGCAAACTGAGTCATGCTACGTTGGTTTTGTGTCTTGGGCTGATGCCGAAGCGTGGGCTCATGTGGCAGAAGAGGAGGGCATGTAAGTTGGGCCAAAACAACTTTGGTGACGCATATTTTTGAGGTTTCGTTCATATGATGTGGTTTCCTCATTCATCTTCCCAACAAGTCCAACTACCCTCAATTCCGAGTCCCACAACAATTGATATGTTAACAACAGTGAATGGATCAAAACTGGCATTGAATTAAGCTTCTCCCATCGTCCTACATATATGGAAAAGCATTATATTCATTGGTTCCTACTTACTAGCGTATACAAGTTTTCGGATTAGGAAAAGTTTAATTTTCGCCCTCTTCAGTCTAAGCAAACTGAGTCATGCTACATTGGTTTTGTGTCTCAGACTGATGCCGAAGCGTGGGCTCATGTGGCAGAAGAGGAGGGCATGTAAGTTGGGCCAAAACAACTTTGGAGACGCATATTTTTGAGGTTTCGTTCCAATGGTGTGGTTTCCTCATTTATCTTCCCAACAAGTCCAACAACCCTCGATTTTGAGTCCCACAACAAATGATATGTTAACAACAGTGGATGGACCAAAACCAGTATTGAATTAAGTTTCTCCCATCGGCCTACATATATGGAAAAGCATTATATTACTTGGTTCCTACTTACTAGAGTGTACAAGTTTTTGGATTTGGAAAAGTTTAATTTTTGCCCTCTTCAGTCTAGGCAAACTGAGTCATGCTGCGTTGGTTTTGTATCTCGGACTGATGCCGAAGCGTGGGCTCAAGTGGCAGAAGAGGAGGGCATGTAAGTTGGGCAAAACAACTTTGGTGATGCATATTTTTGAGGTTTCATTCCTATGGTGTGGTTTCCTCATTCATATTGCCAACAAGTCCAACAACCCTGAATTCCATGTCCCACAACAATTGATATGTTAACAACAGTGGATGGATCAAAACCTGTTTTGAATCAAGTTTCTCCCATCGGCCTACATATATGGAAAAGCATTATATTCATTGGTTCCTACTTGCTAGTGTGTACAAGTTTTCGGAATAGGAAAAAGTTTAATTTTCGCCCTCTTCAGTCTAGGCAAACTAAGTCATGCAACGTTGGTTTTGTGTCTCGGACTAATGCCAAAGCGTGGGCTCACGTGGCAGAAGAGGAAGGCATGTAACTTGGGCCAAAACAACTTTGGTGATGCATATTTTTGAGGTTTCGTTCCTATGGTGCGGTTTCCTCATTCATCATAACAACAAGTCATATAACCCTCGATTCCGAGTCCCACAACAATTTATATGTTAACAACAGTGGATGGATCAAAACCTGTATTGAATTAAGTTTCTCCCATCGGCCTACATATATGGAAAAGCATTATGTTCATTGGTTCCTACTTACTAGCGTGTACAAGTTTTCGGATTAGGAAAAAGTTTAATTTCCGCCCTCTTCAGTCTAGGCAAACTGAGTCATGTTGCGCTGGTTTAGTACCACGTCCTGATGCCGAAGCGTGGGCTCAAGTGGTAGAAGTGGAGGGCATGTAAGTTGAGCCAAAACAACTTTGGTGATGCATATTTTTGAGGTTCGTTCCTATGGTGTGGTTTCCTCATTCATCATAACAACAAGTCCAGCAACCCTTGATTCCGAGTCCCACAACAATTGATATGTTAACAACAGCGGATGGATCAAAACTGGTATTGAATTAAGTTTCTCCCATCGGCCTACGTATATGGAAAACCATTATATTCATTGGTTTTTACTTACGAGCGTGTACAAGTTTTCGGATTAGGAAAATGTTTAATTTTCGCCCTGTTCAGTCTAGGCAAACTGAGTCATGCTACGTTGGTTTTGCGTCTCAGACTGATGCCAAAGCGTGGGCTCACGTGGCAGAAGAGAAGGGCATGTAAGTTGGGCCAAAACAACTTTGGTGATGCATATTTTTGAGGTTTCGTTCCTATTATGTGGTTTCCTCATTCATCTTACCAACAAGTCCAACTACCCTCAATTCCGAGTCCCACAACAATTGATATGTTAACAACAGTGGATGGATCAAAACTGGCATTGAATTAAGCTTCTCCCATCGTCCTACATATATGGAAAAGCATTATATTCATTGGTTCCTACTTACTAGCGTGTACAAGTTTTCGGATTAGGAAAAGTTTAATTTTCGCCCTCTTCAGTCTAAGCAAACTGAGTCATGCTACGTTGGTTTTGTGTCTCGGACTGATGCCGAAGCGTGGGCTCATGTGGCAGAAGAGGAGGGCATGTAAGTTGGGCCAAAACAACTTTGGCGATGCATATTTTTGAGGTTTCGTTCCAATGGTGTGGTTTCCTCATTTAGCTTCCCAACAAGTCCAACAACCCTTGATTCTGAGTCCCACAACAAATGATATGTTAACAACAGTGGATGGACCAAAACCTGTATTGAATTAAGTTTCTTCCATCGGCCTACATATATGGAAAAGCATTATATTACTTGGTTCCTACTTACTAGAGTGTACAAGTTTTTGGATTTGGAAAAGTTTAATTTTTGCCCTCTTCAGTCTAGGCAAACTGAGTCATGCTGCGTTGGTTTTGTATCTCGGACTGATGCCGAAGCGTGGGCTCAAGTGGCAGAAGAGGAGGGCATGTAAGTCGGGCAAAACAACTTTGGTGATGCATATTTTTGAGGTTTCGTTCCTATGGTGTGGTTTCCTCATTCATCATACTAACAAACCTCCGAGTCCCACAACAATTGATATGTTAGCAACAGTGGATGGATCAAGACCAGTATCGAATTAAGTTTCTCCCATCGGCCTACATATATGGAAAAGCACTATATTCATTGGTTCCTACTTACTAGCGTGTTCAAGTTTTCGGATTAGGAAAACTGTAATTGTCGCCCTCTTCCGTCAAGGCAAACTAAGTCATGCTGCGTTGGTTTTGTATCTCGGACTGATGTCGAAGCGTGGGATCAAGTGTCAGAAGAGGAGGGCATGTAAGTTGGGCCAAAACAACTTTGGTGATGCATATTTTTGAGCTTTCGTTCCAATGGTATGGTTTCCTCATTCATATTGCCAACAAGTCCAACAACCCTGAATTCCATGTCCCACAACAATTGATATGTTAACAACAGTGGATGGATCAAAACCTGTATTGAATCAAGTTTCTCCCATCGGCCTACATATATGGAAAAGCATTATATTCATTGGTTCCTACTTGCTAGTGTGTACAAGTTTTCGGAATAGGAAAAAGTTTAATTTTCGCCCTCTTCAGTCTAGGCAAACTAAGTCATGCAACGTTGGTTTTGTGTCTCGGACTAATGCCGAAGCGTGGGCTCGCGTGGCAGAAGAGGAAGGCATGTAAGTTGGGCCAAAACAACTTTGGTGATGCATATTTTTGAGGTTTCGTTCCTATGGTGCGGTTTCCTCATTCATCATAACAACAAGTCATATAACCCTCGATTCCGAGTCCCACAACAATTGATATGTTAACAACAGTGGATGGATCAAAACCTGTATTGAATTAAGTTTCTCCCATCGGCCTACATATATGGAAAAGCATTATGTTCATTGGTTCCTACTTACTAGCGTGTACAAGTTTTCGGATTAGGAAAAAGTTTAATTTCCGCCCTCTTCAGTCTAGGCAAACTGAGTCATGTTGCGCTGGTTTAGTACCACGTCCTGATGCCGAAGCGTGGGCTCAAGTGGTAGAAGTGGAGGGCATGTAAGTTGAGCCAAAACAACTTTGGTGATGCATATTTTTGAGGTTCGTTCCTATGGTGTGGTTTGCTCATTCATCATAACAACAAGTCCAGCAACCCTTGATTCTGAGTCCCACAACAATTGATATGTTAACAACAGTGAATGGATCAAAACTGGCATTGAATTAAGCTTCTCCCATCGTCCTACATATATGGAAAAACATTATATTCATTGGTTCCTACTTACTAGCGTGTACAAGTTTTCGGATGAGGAAAAGTTTAATTTTCGCCCTCTTCAGTCTAAGCAAACTGAGTCATGCTACGTTGGTTTTGTGTCTTGGGCTGATGCCGAAGCGTGGGCTCATGTGGCAGAAGAGGAGGGCATGTAAGTTGGGCCAAAACAACTTTGGTGACGCATATTTTTGAGGTTTCGTTCCTATGATGTGGTTTCCTCATTCATCTTCCCAACAAGTCCAACTACCCTCAATTCTGAGTCCCACAACAATTGATATGTTAACAACAGTGAATGGATCAAAACTGGCATTGAATTAAGCTTCTCCCATCGTCCTACATATATGGAAAAGCATTATATTCATTGGTTCCTACTTACTAGCGTGTACAAGTTTTCGGATTAGGAAAAGTTTAATTTTCGCCCTCTTCAGTCTAAGCAAACTGAGTCATGCTACATTGGTTTTGTGCCTCAGACTGATGCCGAAGCGTGGGCTCATGTGGCAGAAGAGGAGGGCATGTAAGTTGGGCCAAAACAACTTTGGAGACGCATATTTTTGAGGTTTCGTTCCAATGGTGTGGTTTCCTCATTTATCTTCCCAACAAGTCCAACAACCCTCGATTCTGAGTCCCACAACAAATGATATGTTAACAACAGTGGATGGACCAAAACCAGTATTGAATTAAGTTTCTCCCATCGGCCTACATATATGGAAAAGCGTTATATTACTTGGTTCCTACTTACTAGAGTGTACAAGTTTTTGGATTTGGAAAAGTTTAATTTTTGCCCTCTTCAGTTTAGGCAAACTGAGTCATGCTGCGTTGGTTTTGTATCTCGGACTGATGCCGAAGCGTGGGCTCAAGTGGCAGAAGAGGAGGGCATGTAAGTTGGGCAAAACAACTTTGGTGATGCATATTTTTGAGGTTTCATTCCTATGGTGTGGTTTCCTCATTCATCATACTAACAAACCTCCGAGTCCCACAACAATTGATATGTTAGCAACAGTGGATGGATCAAGACCTGTATCGAATTAAGTTTCTCCCATCGGCCTACATATATGGAAAAACACTATATTCATTGGTTCCTACTTACTAGCGTGTACAAGTTTTTGGATTAGGAAAACTTTATTTGTCGCCCTCTTCCGTCAAGGCAAACTAAGTCATGCTGCGTTGGTTTTGTATCTCGGACTGATGTCGAAGCGTGGGATCAAGTGGCAGAAGAGGAGGGCATGTAAGTTGGGCCAAAACAACTTTGGTGATGCATATTTTTGAGCTTTCGTTCCAATGGTATGGTTTCCTCATTCATATTGCCAACAAGTCCAACAACCCTGAATTCCATGTCCCACAACAATTGATATGTTAACAACAGTGGATGGATCAAAACCTGTTTTGAATCAAGTTTCTCCCATCGGCCTACATATATGGAAAAGCATTATATTCATTGGTTCCTACTTGCTAGTGTGTACAAGTTTTCGGAATAGGAAAAAGTTTAATTTTCGCCCTCTTCAGTCTAGGCAAACTAAGTCATGCAACGTTGGTTTTGTGTCTCGGACTAATGCCAAAGCGTGGGCTCACGTGGCAGAAGAGGAAGGCATGTAAGTTGGGCCAAAACAACTTTGGTGATGCATATTTTTGAGGTTTCGTTCCTATGGTGCGGTTTCCTCATTCATCAAAACAACAAGTCATATAACCCTCGATTCCGAGTCCCACAACAATTTATATGTTAACAACAGTGGATGGATCAAAACCTGTATTGAATTAAGTTTCTCCCATCGGCCTACATATATGGAAAAGCATTATGTTCATTGGTTCCTACTTACTAGCGTGTACAAGTTTTCGGATTAGGAAAAAGTTTAATTTCCGCCCTCTTCAGTCTAGGCAAACTGAGTCATGTTGCGCTGGTTTAGTACCACGTCCTGATGCCGAAGCGTGGGCTCAAGTGGTAGAAGTGGAGGGCATGTAAGTTGAGCCAAAACAACTTTGGTGATGCATATTTTTGAGGTTCGTTCCTATGGTGTGGTTTCCTCATTCATCATAACAACAAGTCCAGCAACCCTTGATTCCGAGTCCCACAACAATTGATATGTTAAAAACAGCGGATGGATCAAAACTGGTATTGAATTAAGTTTCTCCCATCGGCCTACGTATATGGAAAACCATTATATTCATTGGTTTTTACTTACTAGCGTGTACAAGTTTTCGGATTAGGAAAATGTTTAATTTTCGCCCTGTTCAGTCTAGGCAAACTGAGTCATGCTACGTTGGTTTTGCGTCTCAGACTGATGCCAAAGCGTGGGCTCACGTGGCAGAAGAGAAGGGCATGTAAGTTGGGCCAAAACAACTTTGGTGATGCATATTTTTGAGGTTTCGTTCCTATTATGTGGTTTCCTCATTCATCTTACCAACAAGTCCAACTACCCTCAATTCCGAGTCCCACAACAATTGATATGTTAACAACAGTGGATGGATCAAAACTGGCATTGAATTAAGCTTCTCCCATCGTCCTACATATATGGAAAAGCATTATATTCATTGGTTCCTACTTACTAGCGTGTACAAGTTTTCGGATTAGGAAAAGTTTAATTTTCGCCCTCTTCAGTCTAAGCAAACTGAGTCATGCTACGTTGGTTTTGTGTCTCGGACTGATGCCGAAGCGTGGGCTCATGTGGCAGAAGAGGAGGGCATGTAAGTTGGGCCAAAACAACTTTGGCGATGCATATTTTTGAGGTTTCGTTCCAATGGTGTGGTTTCCTCATTTATCTTCCCAACAAGTCCAACAACCCTTGATTCTGAGTCCCACAACAAATGATATGTTAACAACAGTGGATGGACCAAAACCTGTATTGAATTAAGTTTCTTCCATCGGCCTACATATATGGAAAAGCATTATATTACTTGGTTCCTAATTACTAGAGTGTACAAGTTTTTGGATTTGGAAAAGTTTAATTTTTGCCCTCTTCAGTCTAGGCAAACTGAGTCATGCTGCGTTGGTTTTGTATCTCGGACTGATGCCGAAGCGTGGGCTCCAGTGGCAGAAGAGGAGGGCATGTAAGTCGGGCAAAACAACTTTGGTGATGCATATTTTTGAGGTTTCGTTCCTATGGTGTGGTTTCCTCATTCATCATACTAACAAACCTCCGAGTCCCACAACAATTGATATGTTAGCAACAGTGGATGGATCAAGACCTGTTTCAAATTAAGTTTCTCCCATCGGCCTACATATATGGAAAATCCCTATATCCATTGGTTCCTACTTACTAGCGTGTTCAAGTTTTCGGATTAGGAAAACTGTAATTGTCGCCCTCTTCCGTCAAGGCAAACTAAGTCATGCTGCGTTGGTTTTGTATCTCGGACTGATGTCGAAGCGTGGGATCAAGTGGCAGAAGAGGAGGGCATGTAAGTTGGGCCAAAACAACTTTGGTGATGCATATTTTTGAGCTTTCGTTCCAATGGTATGGTTTCCTCATTCATATTGCCAACAAGTCCAACAACCCTGAATTCCATGTCCCACAACAATTGATATGTTAACAACAGTGGATGGATCAAAACCTGTATTGAATCAAGTTTCTCCCATCGGCCTACATATATGGAAAAGCATTATATTCATTGGTTCCTACTTGCTAGTGTGTACAAGTTTTCGGAATAGGAAAAAGTTTAATTTTCGCCCTCTTCAGTCTAGGCAAACTAAGTCATGCAACGTTGGTTTTGTGTCTCGGACTAATGCCGAAGCGTGGGCTCACGTGGCAGAAGAGGAAGGCATGTAAGTTGGGCCAAAACAACTTTGGTGATGCATATTTTTGAGGTTTCGTTCCTATGGTGCGGTTTCCTCATTCATCATAACAACAAGTCATATAACCCTCGATTCCGAGTCCCACAACAATTGATATGTTAACAACAGTGGATGGATCAAAACCTGTATTGAATTAAGTTTCTCCCATCGGCCTACATATATGGAAAAGCATTATGTTCATTGGTTCCTACTTACTAGCGTGTACAAGTTTTCGGATTAGGAAAAAGTTTAATTTCCGCCCTCTTCAGTCTAGGCAAACTGAGTCATGTTGCGCTGGTTTAGTACCACGTCCTGATGCCGAAGCGTGGGCTCAAGTGGTAGAAGTGGAGGGCATGTAAGTTGAGCCAAAACAACTTTGGTGATGCATATTTTTGAGGTTCGTTCCTATGGTGTGGTTTGCTCATTCATCATAACAACAAGTCCAGCAACCCTTGATTCCGAGTCCCACAACAATTGATATGTTAACAACAGCGGATGGATCAAAACTGGTATTGAATTAAGTTTCTCCCATCGGCCTACGTATATGGAAAACCATTATATTCATTGGTTTTTACTTACTAGCGTGTACAAGTTTTCGGATTAGGAAAATGTTTAATTTTCGCCCTGTTCAGTCTTGGCAAACTGAGTCATGCTACGTTGGTTTTGCGTCTCAGACTGATGCCAAAGCGTGGGCTCACGTGGCAGAAGATGAGGGCATGTAAGTTGGGCCAAAACAACTTTGGTGATGCATATTTTTGAGGTTTCGTTCCTATGGTGTGGTTTCCTCATTCATCTTCCCAACAAATGCAACAACCCTCGATTCCGAGTCCCACAACAAATGCTATGTTAACAATAGTGGATGTTACAAAACATGTATTGAAATAAGTTTCTCCCATTGGCCTACATATATGGAAATGCATTATATTCATTGGTTCTTACTTACTAGCATGTACAACTTTTTCGATTAGGAAAAAGTTTAATTTTCGCCTTCTTCAGTCTAGGCAAACTGAGTCATGCTGCGCTGGTTTTGTATCTTGGCCTGATGCCGAAGCGTGGGGTCAAGTGGCAGAAGACGGGGGAATGTAAGTTGGGCCAAAACAACTTTGGTGATGCATATTTTTGAGGTTTCGTTCCTATGGTGTGGTTTCCTCATTCATATTCCCTACAAGTCCCACAACAATTGATATGTTAAGAACAGCGGATGGATCAAAACCTGTATTGAATTAAGTTTCTCCCATCGGCCTACATATATGGAAAAGCATTATGTTCATTGGTTCCTACTTACTAGCGTGTACAAGTTTTCGGATTAGGAAAAAGTTTAATTTCCGCCCTCTTCAGTCTAGGCAAACTGAGTCATGTTGCGCTGGTTTAGTACCACGTCCTGATGCCGAAGCGTGGGCTCAAGTGGTAGAAGTGGAGGGCATGTAAGTTGAGCCAAAACAACTTTGGTGATGCATATTTTTGAGGTTCGTTCCTATGGTGTGGTTTCCTCATTCATCATAACAACAAGTCCAGCAACCCTTGATTCCGAGTCCCACAACAATTGATATGTTAACAACAGCGGATGGATCAAAACTGGTATTGAATTAAGTTTCTCCCATCGGCCTACGTATATGGAAAACCATTATATTCATTGGTTTTTACTTACTAGCCTGTACAAGTTTTCGGATTAGGAAAATGTTTAATTTTCGCCCTGTTCAGTCTTGGCAAACTGAGTCATGCTACGTTGGTTTTGCGTCTCAGACTGATGCCAAAGCGTGGGCTCACGTGGCAGAAGAGGAGGGCATGTAAGTTGGGCCAAAACAACTTTGGTGATGCATATTTTTGAGGTTTCGTTCCTATTATGTGGTTTCCTCATTCATCTTACCAACAAGTCCAACTACCCTCAATTCCGAGTCCCACAACAATTGATATGTTAACAACAGTGGATGGATCAAAACTGGCATTGAATTAAGCTTCTCCCATCGTGCTACATATATGGAAAAGCATTATATTCATTGGTTCCTACTTACTAGCGTGTACAAGTTTTCGGATTAGGAAAAGTTTAATTTTCGCCCTCTTCAGTCTAAGCAAACTGAGTCATGCTACGTTGGTTTTGTGTCTCGGACTGATGCCGAAGCGTGGGCTCATGTGGCAGAAGAGGAGGGCATGTAAGTTGGGCAAAAACAACTTTGGCGATGCATATTTTTGAGGTTTCGTTCCAATGGTGTGGTTTCCTCATTTATCTTCCCAACAAGTCCAACAACCCTTGATTCTGAGTCCCACAACAAATGATATGTTAACAACAGTGGATGGACCAAAACCTGTATTGAATTAAGTTTCTTCCATCGGCCTACATATATGGAAAAGCATTATATTACTTGGTTCCTACTTACTAGAGTGTACAAGTTTTTGGATTTGGAAAAGTTTAATTTTTGCCCTCCTCAGTCTAGGCAAACTGAGTCATGCTGCGTTGGTTTTGTATCTCGGACTGATGCCGAAGCGTGGGCTCAAGTGGCAGAAGAGGAGGGCATGTAAGTCGGGCAAAACAACTTTGGTGATGCATATTTTTGAGGTTTCGTTCCTATGGTGTGGTTTCCTCATTCATCATACTAACAAACCTCCGGGTCCCACAACAATTGATATGTTAGCAACAGTGGATGGATCAAGACCTGTATCGAATTAAGTTTCTCCCATCGGCCTACATATATGGAAAAGCACTATATTCATTGGTTCCTACTTACTAGCGTGTTCAAGTTTTCGGATTAGGAAAACTGTAATTGTCGCCCTCTTCCGTCAAGGCAAACTAAGTCATGCTGCGTTGGTTTTGTATCTCGGACTGATGTCGAAGCGTGGGATCAAGTGGCAGAAGAGGAGGGCATGTAAGTTGGGCCAAAACAACTTTGGTGATGCATATTTTTGAGCTTTCGTTCCAATGGTATGGTTTCCTCATTCATATTGCCAACAAGTCCAACAACCCTGAATTCCATGTCCCACAACAATTGATATGTTAACAACAGTGGATGGATCAAAACCTGTATTGAATCAAGTTTCTCCCATCGGCCTACATATATGGAAAAGCATTATATTCATTGGTTCCTACTTGCTAGTGTGTACAAGTTTTCGGAATAGGAAAAAGTTTAATTTTCGCCCTCTTCAGTCTAGGCAAACTAAGTCATGCAACGTTGGTTTTGTGTCTCGGACTAATGCCGAAGCGTGGGCTCACGTGGTAGAAGAGGAAGGCATGTAAGTTGGGCCAAAACAACTTTGGTGATGCATATTTTTGAGGTTTCGTTCCTATGGTGCGGTTTCCTCATTCATCATAACAACAAGTCATATAACCCTCGATTCCGAGTCCCACAACAATTGATATGTTAACAACAGTGGATGGATCAAAACCTGTATTGAATTAAGTTTCTCCCATCGGCCTACATATATGGAAAAGCATTATGTTCATTGGTTCCTACTTACTAGCGTGTACAAGTTTTCGGATTAGGAAAAAGTTTAATTTCCGCCCTCTTCAGTCTAGGCAAACTGAGTCATGTTGCGCTGGTTTAGTACCACGTCCTGATGCCGAAGCGTGGGCTCAAGTGGTAGAAGTGGAGGGCATGTAAGTTGAGCCAAAACAACTTTGGTGATGCATATTTTTGAGGTTCGTTCCTATGGTGTGGTTTCCTCATTCATCATAACAACAAGTCCAGCAACCCTTGATTCCGAGTCCCACAACAATTGATATGTTAACAACAGCGGATGGATCAAAACTGGTATTGAATTAAGTTTCTCCCATCGGCCTACGTATATGGAAAACCATTATATTCATTGGTTTTTACTTACTAGCGTGTACAAGTTTTCGGATTAGGAAAATGTTTAATTTTCGCCCTGTTCAGTCTTGGCAAACTGAGTCATGCTACGTTGGTTTTGCGTCTCAGACTGATGCCAAAGCGTGGGCTCACGTGGCAGAAGAGGAGGGCATGTAAGTTGGGCCAAAACAACTTTGGTGATGCATATTTTTGAGGTTTCGTTCCTATGGTGTGGTTTCCTCATTCATCTTCCCAACAAATGCAACAACCCTCGATTCCGAGTCCCACAACAAATGCTATGTTAACAATAGTGGATGTTACAAAACATGTATTGAAATAAGTTTCTCCCATTGGCCTACATATATGGAAATGCATTATATTCATTGGTTCTTACTTACTAGCGTGTACAACTTTTTGGATTAGGAAAAACTTTAATTTTCGCCCTCTTTAGTCTAGGCAAACTGAGTCATGCTGCGCTGGTTTTGTATCTCGTCCTGATGCCGAAGTGTGGGCTCAAGTGGCAGAAGATGATGGCATGTAAGTCGGGCCAAAACAACTTTGGTGATGCATAGTTTTGAGGTTTCTTTCCTATAGTGTGGTTTCCTCATTCATCATACCAACATGTCCAACAACCCTCGATTCTGAGTCCCATAACAATTGATATGTTAACAACAGTGGACGGATCAAAACCTGTACTGAATTAAGTTTCTCCCATCGGCCTACATATATGGAAAAGCATTATATTCATTGGTTCCTACATACTAGCGTGTACATGTTTTCGGATTAGGACAAAGTTTAATTTTCGCCCTCTTCAGTCTAGGGACAACTGAGTCATGCTGTGTTGGTTTTGTATCTTCGACTGATGCCGAAGCATGGGCTCACGTGGCAGAAGAGGAGGGCATGTAAGTTGGGGCAAAACAACTTTGGTGATGCATATTTTTGAGGTTTCGTTCCTATGGTGTGGCTTTCTCATTCATCTTCCCAACAAGTCCATCAACCCTCGATTCCAAGTCCCGCAACATTTGATATGTTAACAACAACGGATGGATCAAAACCTGTATTGAATTAAGTTTCTCCCATCGGCCTACATATATGGAAAAGCATTATATTCATTGGTTCCTACTTACTAGCGTGTACAAGTTTTTGGATTAGGAAAAAGTTTAATTTTCGCCCTCTTCAGTCTTGGCAAACAGAGTCATGTTGCACTGGTTTTGTATCTCGGACTGTTGCCGAAGAGTGGGCTCAAGTGGCAGAAGAGGAGGGCATGTAAATGGGCAAAACAACTTTGGTGTTGCATATTTTTGAGGTTTCGTTCCTATGGTGTGTTTTCCTCATTCATCTTTCCAACAAGTCCAACAAACCTCGATTCTGAGTCCCATAACAATTGATATGTTAACAACAGTGGATGGATCAAAACCTATATTGAATTAAGTTTCTCCTATCGGCCTACGTAGATGGAAAAGCATTATATTCATTGGTTTTTACTTACTAGCGTGTACAAGTTTTTGGATTAGGAAAAAGTGTAATTTTTGAATGTAAGTCGGGCCAAAACAACTTTGGTGATGCATATTTTTGAGGTTTCTTTCCTATGGTGTGGTTTCCTCATTCATCATACTAACATGTCCAACAACCCTCGATTCCGAGTCCCACAACAATTGATATGTTAACAACATTGGACGGATCAAAACCTGTATTGAATTAAGTTTCTCCCATCGGCCTACATATATGGAAAAGCACTATATTCATTGGTTCTTACTTACTAGCGTGTACAAGTTTTCGGATTAGGAAAAAGTTTAATTTTCGCCCTCATCAGTCTAGGTAAACTGAGTCATGCTGCATTGGTTTTGTATCTCGGACTGATGCCGAAGCGTGGGCTCACGTGGCAGAAGAGGAGAGCATGTAAGTTGGGCCAAAACAACTTTGGTGATGCATATTTTTGAGGTTTCTTTCCTATGGTGTGGTTTCTTCATTCATCATACAAACATGTCCAACAACCCAGGATTCCGAGTCCCACAACAATTGATATGTTAACAAAAGTGGAAGGGTCAAAACCTGTATTGAATTATGTTTCTCCCATTGGCCTACATATATGGAAAAGCATTATATTCATTAGTTCTTACTTACTTGCGTGTACAAGTTTTTGGATTAGGAAAAAGTTTAATTTTCTCCCTCTTCAGTCTAGACAAGCTGAGTCATGCTGCGCTGGTTTTGTATCTTGGCCTGATGCCAAAGCATGGGCTCAAGTGGCAGAAGAGGAGGGTATGTAAGTTGGTGCAAGACAACTTTAGTGATGCATATTTTTGAGATTTCGTTCCTATGGTGTGGTTTCCTCATTCATCATACCAACAAGTCCAACAACCCTCAATTTCGAGTCCCACAACAATTGATATGTTAACAACAGTGGATGGATCAAAACTGGTATTGAATTAAGTTTCTGCCATCGGCCTACATATATGGAAAAGCATTATAGTCATTGGTTCTTGACTACTAGCGTGTACAAGTTTTCGGATTAGGAAAAAGTTTAATTTTCGCCCTCTTCAGTCTAGGCAAACTGTGTCATGCTGCGCTGGTTTTGTATCTCGTCCTGATGCCGAAGCATGGGCTCAAGTGGCAGAAGATCAGGACAAGTAAGTTGTGCCTAAACAACTTTGGTGATGCATATTTTTGAGGTTTCTATCCTATGGTGTGGTTTTCTCCCTCTTCAGTCTAGGCAAACTGAGTCATGCTGCGTTGGTTTTGTATCTCGTACTGATGCCGAAGCGTGGGCTCACGTGGCAGAAGAGGAGGGCATGTAAGTTGGGCCAAAACAACTTTGGTGATGCATAGTTTGAGGTTTCTTTCCTATGGTGTGGATTCATCATACCAACAAGTCCAACAACCCTCATTTCCCAATTCCACAACAATTCATATGTTAACAATAGTGGATGGATCAAAACTGGTATTGAATTAAGGTTCTCCCATCGGCCTACATATATGGAAAAGCATTATATTCATTGGTTCTTACTTACTAGCGTGTACAAGTTTTCGGATTAGGAAAAAGTTTAATTTTCGCCCTCTTCAGTCCAGGCAAACTGAGTCATGCTGCGCTGGTTTTGTATCTCGTCCTGATGCCGAAGCGTGGGCTCAAGTGGCAGAAGATGAGGGCATGTAAGTTGGGCCTAAACAACTTTGGTGATGCATATTTTTGAGGTTTCTATACTATGGTGTGGTTTCCTCATTCATCGTACCAACAAGTCCAACAACCCTCGATTTCGAGTCCCACAACAATTGATATGTTAACAACAGTGGATGGATCAAAACCTATATTGAATTAAGTTTCTCCCATCGGCCTACATATATGGAAAAGCATTATATTCATTGGTTCCTGCTTACAAGCGTGTACAAGTTTTTGGATCAGGAAAAAGTTTAATTTTCGCCCTCTTCAGTCTAGGCAAACGGAGTCATGCCGCACTTGTTTTGTGTCTCGGACTATTGCTGAAGCGTGGGCTCAAGTGGCAGAAGAGGAGGGCACGTAAATTTGGCCAAAACAACTTTGGTGATGCATATTTTTCAGGTTTCGTTCCTATGGTGTGGTTTCCTCATTTATCTTCCCAACAAGTCCAACAACCCTCGATTCCGAGTCCCACCACATTTGGCATGTTAATAACAGCGGATGGATCAAAACCTGTATTGAATTAAGTTTCTCCCATCAGCCTACATATATGGAAAAGCATTATATTCATTGGTTCCTACTAACTAGCGTGTAAAAGTTTTTGGATTAGGAAAAAGTTTAATTTTCGCCCTCTTCAGTCTAGGCAAATGGAGTCATGCTGCACTGGTTTTGTATCTCGGACTGTTGCCGAAGCGTGGGCTCAAGTGGCAGAAGAGGAGGGCATCTAAATTGGGCCAAAACAACTTTGGTGATGCATATTTTTAGGTTTCGTTCCTATTGTGTGGTTTCCTCATTCATATTCCCAACAAGTCCAACAACCCTCGATTCCGAGTCCCACAACAAATGATATGTTAACAACAGTGGATGGAACAAAACCTGTGTTGAATTAAGTTTCTCCCATCGGCCTACATATATGGAAAAGCATTATATTCATTGGTTCTTACTTACAAGCGTGTACAAATTTTTGGATTAGGAAAATGTTTAATTTTCGCCCTCTTCTGTCTAGGCAAACTGAGTCATGCTGCGCTGGTTTTGTATCTTGGCCTGATGCTGAAGCGTGGGCTCAAGTGCCGGAAGAGGAGGGCATCTAAGTTGGGCCAAAACAACTTTGGTGATGCATATTTTTGAGGTTTCGTTCCTATGGTGTGGTTTCCTCATTCATCATACCAACAACTCCAACAACCTTCGTTTCCATGTCCCAAAACAATTGATATGTTAACAACAGTGGATGGATCAAAACTGGTATTGAATTAAGTTTCTCCCATCGGCCTACATATATGGAAAAGCATTATATTCATTGGCTCTTACTTACTAGCGTGTACAAGTTTTCGGATTAGGAAAAAGTTTAATTTTCGCCCTCTTCAGTCTAGGCAAACTGAGTCATGCTGCGATGGTTTTGTATCTCGTCCTGATGCCGAAGCCTGGGCTCAAGTGGCAGAAGATGAGGGCATGTAAGTTCGGCCAAAACAACTTTGGTGATGCATATTTTTGAGGTTTCTTTCCTATGGTGTGGTTTCCTCATTCATCATACCAACAAGTCCAACACCCCTCGATTCTGAGTGCCACAGCAATTGATATGTTAACAACAGTGGATGGATCAAAACCTGTATTGAATTAAGTTTCTCCCTTCGGCCTACATATATGGAAAATCGTTATATTCAATGGTTCCTACTTACTAGTGTGTACAAGTTTTCGGATTAGGAAATAGTTTAATTTTCGCCCTCTTCAGTCTAGGCAAACTAAGTCATGCTGCATTGGTTTTGTATCTCGGACTGATGCCGAAGCGAGGGCTCACGTGGCAGAAGAGGAGGGCATATAAGTTGGGCCAAAACAACTTTGGTGATGCATATTTTTGAGGTTTCTTTCCTATGGTGTGGATTCATCATACCAACAAGTCCAACAACCCTCATTTCCCAGTCCCACAACAATTAATATGTTAACAACAGTGGATGGATCAAAACTGGTATTGAATTAAGTTTCTCCCATCGGCCTACATATATCGAAAAGCATTATATTCATTGGTTCTTATTTACTAGCGTGTACAAGTTTTCGGATTAGGAAAAAGTTTAATTTTTGCCCTCTTCAGTCTAGGCAAACTGAGTCATGCTGCGCTGGTTTTGTATCTCGTCTTGATGCCGAAGCTTTGGCTCAAGTGGCAGAAGATGAGGGCATGTAAGTTTGGCCAAAACAACTTTGGCGTTGCATATTTTTGAGGTTTCTTTCCTATGGTGTGGTTTCCTCATTCATCATACCAACAAGTCCAACAACCCACGATTCCGAGTACCACAACAATTGATGTCTTAACAATAGTGGATGGATCAAAACTGGTATTGAATTAAGTTTCTCCCATCGGCCTACATATATGGAAAAGCATTATATTCATTGGTTCTTACTTACTAGCGTGTACAAGTTTTCGGATTAGGAAAAAGTTTAATTTTCGCCCTCTTCAGTCCAGGCAAACTGAGTCATGCTGCGCTGGTTTTGTATCTCGTCCTGATGCCGAAGCGTGGGCTCAAGTGGCAGAAGATGAGGGCATGTAAGTTGGGCCTAAACAACTTTGGTGATGCATATTTTTGAGGTTTCTATACTATGGTGTGGTTTCCTCATTCATCGTACCAACAAGTCCAACAACCCTCGATTCCGAGTCCCACAACAATTGATATGTTAACAACAGTGGATGGATCAAAACCTATATTGAATTAAGTTTCTCCCATTGGCCTACATATATGGAAAAGCATTATATTCATTGGTTCCTGCTTACAAGCGTGTACAAGTTTTTGGATCAGGAAAAAGTTTAATTTTCGCCCTCTTCAGTCTAGGCAAACGGAGTCATGCCGCACTTGTTTTGTGTCTCGGACTGTTGCTGAAGCGTGGGCTCAAGTGGCAGAAGAGGAGGGCACGTAAATTTGGCCAAAACAACTTTGGTGATGCATATTTTTCAGGTTTCGTTCCTATGGTGTGGTTTCCTCATTTATCTTCCCAACAAGTCCAACAACCCTCGATTCCGAGTCCCACCACATTTGGCATGTTAATAATAACGGATGGATCAAAACCTGTATTGAATTAAGTTTCTCCCATCAGCCTACATATATGGAAAAGCATTATATTCATTGGTTCCTACTAACTAGCGTGTAAAAGTTTTTGGATTAGGAAAAAGTTTAATTTTCGCCCTCTTCAGTCTAGGCAAATGGAGTCATGCTGCACTGGTTTTGTATCTCGGACTGTTGCCGAAGCGTGGGCTCAAGTGGCAGAAGAGGAGGGCATCTAAATTGGGCCAAAACAACTTTGGTGATGCATATTTTTTGGGTTTCGTTCCTATGGTGTGGTTTCCTCATTCATATTCCCAACAAGTCCAACAACCCTCGATTCCGAGTCCCACAACAAATGATATGTTAACAACAGTGGATGGAACAAAACCTGTGTTGAATTAAGTTTCTCCCATCGGCCTACATATATGGAAAAGCATTATATTCATTGGTTCTTACTTACAAGCGTGTACAAATTTTTGGATTAGGAAAATGTTTAATTTTCGCCCTCTTCAGTCTAGGCAAACTGAGTCATGCTGCGCTGGTTTTGTATCTTGGCCTGATGCCGAAGCGTGGGCTCAAGTGCCGGAAGAGGAGGGCATCTAAGTTGGGCCAAAACAACTTTGGTGATGCATATTTTTGAGGTTTCGTTCCTATGGTGTGGTTTCCTCATTCATCATACCAACAACTCCAACAACCTTCGTTTCCAAGTCCCAAAACAATTGATATGTTAACAACAGTGGATGGATCAAAACTGGTATTGAATTAAGTTTCTCCCATCGGCCTACATATATGGAAAAGCATTATATTCATTGGCTCTTACTTACTAGCGTGTACAAGTTTTCGGATTAGGAAAAAGTTTAATTTTCGCCCTCTTCAGTCTAGGCAAACTGAGTCATGCTGCGATGGTTTTGTATCTCGTCCTGATGCTGAAGCCTGGGCTCAAGTGGCAGAAGATGAGGGCATGTAAGTTGGGCCAAAACAACTTTGGTGATGCATATTTTTGGGGTTTCTTTCATATGGTGTGGTTTCCTCATTCATCATACCAACAAGTCCAACAACCCTCGATTCTGAGTGCCACAGCAATTGATATGTTAACAATAGTGGATGGATCAAAACCTGTATTGAATTAAGTTTCTCCCTTCGGCCTACATATATGGAAAATCGTTATATTCAATGGTTCCTACTTACTAGTGTGTACAAGTTTTCGGATTAGGAAATAGTTTAATTTTCGCCCTCTTCAGTCTAGGCAAACTAAGTCATGCTGCATTGGTTTTGTATCTCGGACTGATGCCGAAGCGAGGGCTCACGTGGCAGAAGAGGAGGGCATATAAGTTGGGCCAAAACAACTTTGGTGATGCATATTTTTGAGGTTTCTTTCCTATGGTGTGGATTCATCATACCAACAAGTCCAACAACCCTCATTTCCCAGTCCCACAACAATTAATATGTTAACAACAGTGGATGGATCAAAACTGGTATTGAATTAAGTTTCTCCCATCGGCCTACATATATCGAAAAGCATTATATTCAATGGTTCTTATTTACTAGCGTGTACAAGTTTTCGGATTACTAAAAAGTTTAATTTTCGCCCTCTTCAGTCTAGGCAAACTGAGTGATGCTGTGCTGGTTTTGTGTCTCGGACTGTTGCTGAAGCGTGGGCTCAAGTGGCAGAAGAGGAGGGCAAGTAAATTTGGCCGAAACAACTTTGGTGATGCATATTTTTGAGGTTTCGTTCCTATGGTGTGGTTTCCTCATTCATCATACCAACAACTCCAACAACCTTCGTTTCCAAGTCCCAAAACAATTGATATGTTAACAACAGTGGATGGATCAAAACTGGTATTGAATTAAGTTTCTCCCATCGGCCTACATATATGGAAAAGCATTATATTCATTGGCTCTTACTTACTAGCGTGTACAAGTTTTCGGATTAGGAAAAAGTTTAATTTTCGCCCTCTTCAGTCTAGGCAAACTGAGTCATGCTGCGATGGTTTTGTATCTCGTCCTGATGCTGAAGCCTGGGCTCAAGTGGCAGAAGATGAGGGCATGTAAGTTGGGCCAAAACAACTTTGGTGATGCATATTTTTGGGGTTTCTTTCATATGGTGTGGTTTCCTCATTCATCATACCAACAAGTCCAACAACCCTCGATTCTGAGTGCCACAGCAATTGATATGTTAACAATAGTGGATGGATCAAAACCTGTATTGAATTAAGTTTCTCCCTTCGGCCTACATATATGGAAAATCGTTATATTCAATGGTTCCTACTTACTAGTGTGTACAAGTTTTCGGATTAGGAAATAGTTTAATTTTCGCCCTCTTCAGTCTAGGCAAACTAAGTCATGCTGCATTGGTTTTGTATCTCGGACTGATGCCGAAGCGAGGGCTCACGTGGCAGAAGAGGAGGGCATATAAGTTGGGCCAAAACAACTTTGGTGATGCATATTTTTGAGGTTTCTTTCCTATGGTGTGGATTCATCATACCAACAAGTCCAACAACCCTCATTTCCCAGTCCCACAACAATTAATATGTTAACAACAGTGGATGGATCAAAACTGGTATTGAATTAAGTTTCTCCCATCGGCCTACATATATCGAAAAGCATTATATTCAATGGTTCTTATTTACTAGCGTGTACAAGTTTTCGGATTACTAAAAAGTTTAATTTTCGCCCTCTTCAGTCTAGGCAAACTGAGTGATGCTGTGCTGGTTTTGTGTCTCGGACTGTTGCTGAAGCGTGGGCTCAAGTGGCAGAAGAGGAGGGCAAGTAAATTTGGCCGAAACAACTTTGGTGATGCATATTTTTCAGGTTTCGTTCCTATGGTGTGGTTTCCTCATTTATCTTCCCAACAAGTCCAACAACCCTCGATTCCGAGTCCCACCACATTTGGCATGTTAATAACAGCGGATGGATCAAAACCTGTATTGAATTAAGTTTCTCCCATCAGCCTACATATATGGAAAAGCATTATATTCATTGGTTCCTACTAACTAGCGTGTAAAAGTTTTTGGATTAGGAAAAAGTTTAATTTTCGCCCTCTTCAGTCTAGGCAAATGGAGTCATGCTGCACTGGTTTTGTATCTCAGACTGTTGCCGAAGCGTGGGCTCAAGTGGCAGAAGAGGAGGGCATCTAAATTGGGCCAAAACAACTTTGGTGATGCATATTTTTATGTTTCGTTGCTATGGTGTGGTTTCCTCATTCATATTCCCAACAAGTCCAACAACCCTCGATTCCGAGTCCCACAACAAATGATATGTTAACAACAGTGGATGGAACAAAACCTGTGTTGAATTAAGTTTCTCCCATCGGCCTACATATATGGAAAAGCATTATATTCATTGGTTCTTACTTACAAGCGTGTACAAATTTTTGGATTAGGAAAATGTTTAATTTTCGCCCTCTTCAGTCTAGGCAAACTGAGTCATGCTGCGCTGGTTTTGTATCTTGGCCTGATGCCGAAGCGTGGGCTCATGTGCCGGAAGAGGAGGGCATCTAAGTTGGGCCAAAACAACTTTGGTGATGCATATTTTTGAGGTTTCGTTCCTATGGTGTGGTTTCCTCATTCATCATACCAACAACTCCAACAACCTTCGTTTCCAAGTCCCAAAACAATTGATATGTTAACAACAGTGGATGGATCAAAACTGGTATTGAATTAAGTTTCTCCCATCGGCCTACATATATGGAAAAGCATTATATTCATTGGCTCTTACTTACTAGCGTGTACAAGTTTTCGGATTAGTAAAAAGTTTAATTTTCGCCCTCTTCAGTCTAGGCAAACTGAGTCATGCTGCGATGGTTTTGTATCTCGTCCTGATGCCGAAGCCTGGGCTCAAGTGGCAGAAGATGAGGGCATGTAAGTTGGGCCAAAACAACTTTGGTGATGCATATTTTTGGGGTTTCTTTCCTATGGTGTGGTTTCCTCATTCATCATACCAACAAGTCCAACAACCCTTGATTCTGAGTGCCACAGCAATTGATATGTTAACAACAGTGGATGGATCAAAACCTGTATTGAATTAAGTTTCTCCCTTCGGCCTACATATATGGAAAATCGTTATATTCAATGGTTCCTACTTACTAGTGTGTACAAGTTTTCGGATTAGGAAATAGTTTAATTTTCGCCCTCTTCAGTCTAGGCAAACTAAGTCATGCTGCATTGGTTTTGTATCTCGGACTGATGCCGAAGCGAGGGCTCACGTGGCAGAAGAGGAGGGCATATAAGTTGGGCCAAAACAACTTTGGTGATGCATATTTTTGAGGTTTCTTTCCTATGGTGTGGATTCATCATACCAACAAGTCCAACAACCCTCATTTCCCAGTCCCACAACAATTAATATGTTAACAACAGTGGATGGATCAAAACTGGTATTGAATTAACTTTCTCCCATCGGCCTACATATATGGAAAAGCATTATATTCATTGGTTCTTATTTACTAGCGTGTACAAGTTTTCGGATTACGAAAAAGTTTAATTTTCGCCCTCTTCAGTCTAGGCAAACTGAGTGATGCTGTGCTGGTTTTGCATCTCATCCTGATGCCGAAGGGCAGGCTCAAGTGGCAGAAGAAGAGGGCATGTAAGTTGGGCCAAAACAACTTTGGTGATGCATATTTTTGGGGTTTCCTTCCTATGGTGTGGTTTCCTCATTCATCATACCAACAAGTCCAACAACCCTCGATTCCGAGTCCCACAACAATTGATATGTTAATAACAGTGGATGGTCAAAACCTGTATTGAATTAAGTTTCTCCCATCGGCCTACATATATGGAAAAGCATTATATTCATTGGTTCCTGCATACTAGCGTGTACAAGTTTATGGATTAGGAAAAAGTTTAATTTTCGCCCTCTTCAGTCTAGGCAAACGGAGTCATGCTGCACTGGTTTTGTGTCTCGGACTGTTGCTGAAGCGTGGGCTCAAGTCGCAGAAGAGGAGGGCATGTAAATTTGGCCAAAACAACTTTGGTCATACATATTTTTGAGGTTTCGTTCCTATGGTGTGGTTTCCTCATTCATATTCCCAACAAGTCCAACAACCCTCGATTCCGAGTCCCACAACAAATGATATGTTAACAACAGTGGATGGAACAAAACCTGTGTTGAATTAAGTTTCTCCCATCGGCCTACATATATGGAAAAGCATTATATTCATTGGTTCTTACTTACAAGCGTGTACAAGTTTTTGGATTAGGAAAAAGTTTAATTTTCGCCCTCTTCAGCCTAGGCAAACTGAGTCATGCGGCGCTGGTTTTGTATCTTGGCCTGATGCCGAAGCGTGGGCGCGTCGGCTCAAGTGGCGGAAGAGGAGGGCATGTAAGTTGGGCCAAAACAACTATGGTGATGCATATTTTTGAGGTTTCGTTCCTATGGTGTGGTTTCCTCATTCATCACACCAACAAGTCCAACAACCTTCGTTTCCGAGTCTCAAAACAATAGATATGTTAACAACAGTGGATGGATCAAAACTGGTATTGATTTAAGTTTCTCCCATCGGCCTACATATATGGAAAAGCATTATATTCATTGGCTCTTACTTACTAGCGTGTACAAGTTTTCGGATTAGGAAAAAGTTTAATTTTCGCCTTCTTCAGTCTAGGCAAACTGAGTCATGCTGTGTTGGTTTTGTATCTCATCCTGATGCCGAAGTGCGGGCTCAAGTGGCAGAAGAAGAGGGCATGTAAGTTGGGCCAAAACAACTTTGGTGATGCATATTTTTGGGATTTCCTTCCTATGGTGTGGTTTCCTCATTCATCATGCCAACAAGTCCAACAACCCTCGATTCCGAGTCCCACAGCAATTGATATGTTAACAACAGTGGATGGATCAAAACCTGTATTGAATTAAGTTTCTCCCATCGGCCTACATATATGGAAAAGCATTATATTCTTTGGTTCTTGCTTACTAGCGTGTACAAGTTTTTGGATTAGGAAAAAGTTTAATTTTCGCCCTCTTCAGTCTAGGCAAACGGAGTCATGCTGCACTGATTTTGCGTCTCGGACTGTTGCTGAAGCGTGGGCTCAAGTGACAGAAGAGGAGGGCATGTAAATTTGGCCAAGACAACTTTGGTGATGCATATTTTTCAGGTTTCGTTCCTATGGTGTGGTTTCCTCATTCATCTTCCCAACAAGTCCAACAACCCTCGATTCCGAGTCCCACCACATTTCGTATGTTAATAACAGCGGATGGATCAAAACCTGTATTGAATTGAGTTTCTCCCATCAGCCTACATATATGGAAAAGCAATATATTCATTGGTTCCTACTAACTAGCGTGTAAAAGTTTTTGGATTAGGAAAAAGTTTAATTTTCGCCCTCTTCAGTCTAGGCAAATGGAGTCATGCTGCACTAGTTTTGTATCTCGGACTGTTGCCGAAGCGTGGGCTCAAGTGGCAGAAGAGGAGGGCATGTAAATTGGGCCAAAACAACTTTGGTGATGCATATTTTTAGGTTTCGTTCCTATGGTGCGGTTTCCTCATTTATCTTCCCAACAAGTCCAACAACCCTCGATTCCGAGTCCCACCACATTTGGCATGTTAATAACAGCGGATGGATCAAAACCTGTATTGAATTAAGTTTCTCCCATCAGCCTACATATATGGAAAAGCATTATATTCATTGGTTCCTACTAACTAGCGTGTAAAAGTTTTTGGATTAGGAAAAAGTTTAATTTTCGCCCTCTTCAGTCTAGGCAAATGGAGTCATGCTGCACTGGTTTTGTATCTCGGACTGTTGCCGAAGCGTGGGCTCAAGTGGCAGAAGAGAAGGGCATCTAAATTGGGCCAAAACAACTTTGGTGATGCATATTTTTAGGTTTCGTTGCTATGGTGTGGTTTCCTCATTCATATTCCCAACAAGTCCAACAACCCTCGATTCCGAGTCCCACAACAAATGATATGTTAACAACAGTGGATGGAACAAAACCTGTGTTGAATTAAGTTTCTCCCATCGGCCTACATATATGGAAAAGCATTATATTCATTGGTTCTTACTTACAAGCGTGTACAAATTTTTGGATTAGGAAAATGTTTAATTTTCGCCCTCTTCAGTCTAGGCAAACTGAGTCATGCTGCGCTGGTTTTGTATCTTGGCCTGATGCCGAAGCGTGGGCTCATGTGCCGGAAGAGGAGGGCATCTAAGTTGGGCCAAAACAACTTTGGTGATGCATATTTTTGAGGTTTCGTTCCTATGGTGTGGTTTCCTCATTCATCATACCAACAACTCGAACAACCTTCGTTTCCAAGTCCCAAAACAATTGATATGTTAACAACAGTGGATGGATCAAAACTGGTATTGAATTAAGTTTCTCCCATCGGCCTACATATATGGAAAAGCATTATATTCATTGGCTCTTACTTACTAGCGTGTACAAGTTTTCGGATTCGTAAAAAGTTTAATTTTCGCCCTCTTCAGTCTAGGCAAACTGAGTCATGCTGCGATGGTTTTGTATCTCGTCCTGATGCCGAAGCCTGGGCTCAAGTGGCAGAAGATGAGGGCATGTAAGTTGGGCCAAAACAACTTTGGTGATGCATATTTTTGGGGTTTCTTTCCTATGGTGTGGTTTCCTCATTCATCATACCAACAAGTCCAACAACCCTTGATTCTGAGTGCCACAGCAATTGATATGTTAACAACAGTGGATGGATCAAAACCTGTATTGAATTAAGTTTCTCCCTTCGGCCTACATATATGGAAAATCGTTATATTCAATGGTTCCTACTTACTAGTGTGTACAAGTTTTCGGATTAGGAAATAGTTTAATTTTCGCCCTCTTCAGTCTAGGCAAACTAAGTCATGCTGCATTGGTTTTGTATCTCGGACTGATGCCGAAGCGAGGGCTCACGTGGCAGAAGAGGAGGGCATATAAGTTGGGCCAAAACAACTTTGGTGATGCATATTTTTGAGGTTTCTTTCCTATGGTGTGGATTCATCATACCAACAAGTCCAACAACCCTCATTTCCCAGTCCCACAACAATTAATATGTTAACAACAGTGGATGGATCAAAACTGGTATTGAATTAACTTTCTCCCATCGGCCTACATATATGGAAAAGCATTATATTCATTGGTTCTTATTTACTAGCGTGTACAAGTTTTCGGATTACGAAAAAGTTTAATTTTCGCCCTCTTCAGTCTAGGCAAACTGAGTGATGCTGTGCTGGTTTTGTATCTCATCCTGATGCCGAAGGGCAGGCTCAAGTGGCAGAAGAAGAGGGCATGTAAGTTGGGCCAAAACAACTTTGGTGATGCATATTTTTGGGGTTTCCTTCCTATGGTGTGGTTTCCTCATTCATCATACCAACAAGTCCAACAACCCTCGATTCCGAGTCCCACAACAATTGATATGTTAACAACAGTGGATGGTCAAAACCTGTATTGAATTAAGTTTCTCCCATCGGCCTCCATATATGGAAAAGCATTATATTCATTGGTTCCTGCATACTAGCGTGTACAAGTTTATGGATTAGGAAAAAATTTAATTTTCGCCCTCGTCAGTCTAGGCAAACGGAGTCATGCTGCACTGGTTTTGTGTCTCGGACTGTTGCTGAAGCGTGGGCTCAAGTCGCAGAAGAGGAAGGCATGTAAATTTGGCCAAAACAACTTTGGTCATACATATTTTTGAGGTTTCGTTCCTATGCTGTGGTTTCCTCATTCATATTCCCAACAAGTCCAACAACCCTCGATTCCGAGTCCCACAACAAATGATATGTTAACAACAGTGGATGGAACAAAACCTGTGTTGAATTAAGTTTCTCCCATCGGCCTACATATATGGAAAAGCATTATATTCATTGGTTCTTACTTACAAGCGTGTACAAGTTTTTGGATTAGGAAAAAGTTTAATTTTCGCCCTCTTCAGTCTAGGCAAACTGAGTCATGCGGCGCTGGTTTTGTATCTTGGCCTGATGCCGAAGCGTGGGCGCGTGGGCTCAAGTGGCGGAAGAGGAGGGCATGTAAGTTGGGCCAAAACAACTATGGTGATGCATATTTTTGAGGTTTCGTTCCTATGGTGTGGTTTCCTCATTCATCACACCAACAAGTCCAACAACCTTCGTTTCCGAGTCTCAAAACAATAGATATGTTAACAACAGTGGATGGATCAAAACTGGTATTGAATTAACTTTCTCCCATCGGCCTACATATATGGAAAAGCATTATATTCATTGGCTCTTACTTACTAGCGTGTACAAGTTTTCGGATTAGGAAAAAGTTTAATTTTCGCCTTCTTCAGTCTAGGCAAACTGAGTCATGCTGTGTTGGTTTTGTATCTCATCCTGATGCCGAAGTGCGGGCTCAAGTGGCAGAAGAAGAGGGCATGTAAGTTGGGCCAAAACAACTTTGGTGATGCATATTTTTGGGGTTTCCTTCCTATGGTGTGGTTTCCTCATTCATCATGCCAACAAGTCCAACAACCCTCGATTCCGAGTCCCACAGCAATTGATATGTTAACAACAGTGGATGGATCAAAACCTGTATTGAATTAAGTTTCTCCCATCGGCCTACATATATGGAAAAGCATTATATTCTTTGGTTCCTGCTTACTAGCGTGTACAAGTTTTTGGATTAGGAAAAAGTTTAATTTTCGCCCTCTTCAGTCTAGGCAAACGGAGTCATGCTGCACTGATTTTGCGTCTCGGACTGTTGCTGAAGCGTGGGCTCAAGTGACAGAAGAGGAGGGCATGTAAATTTGGCCAAGACAACTTTGGTGATGCATATTTTTCAGGTTTCGTTCCTATGGTGTGGTTTCCTCATTCATCTTCCCAACAAGTCCAACAACCCTCGATTCCGAGTCCCACCACATTTCGTATGTTAATAACAGCGGATGGATCAAAACCTGTATTGAATTAAGTTTCTCCCATCAGCCTACATATATGGAAAAGCAATATATTCATTGGTTCCTACTAACTAGCGTGTAAAAGTTTTTGGATTAGGAAAAAGTTTAATTTTCGCCCTCTTCAGTCTAGGCAAATGGAGTCATGCTGCACTAGTTTTGTATCTCGGACTGTTGCCGAAGCGTGGGCTCAAGTGGCAGAAGAGGAGGGCATGTAAATTGGGCCAAAACAACTTTGGTGATGCATATTTTTAGGTTTCGTTCCTATGGTGTGGTTTCCTCATTCATATTCCCAACAAGTCCAACAACCCTCGATTCCGAGTCCCACAACAAATGATATGTTAACAACAGTGGATGGTCAAAACCTGTATTGAATTAAGTTTCTTCCATCGGCCTACATATATGGAAATGCATTATATTCGTTGGTTCCTGCTTACTAGCGTGTACAAGTTTTTGGATTAGGAAAAAGTTTAATTTTTGCCCTCTTCAGTCTAGGCAAATGGAGTCATGCTGCACTGATTTTGTGTCTCGGACTGTTGCTGAAGCGTGGGCTCAAGTGACAGAAGAGGAGGGCATGTAAATTTGGCCAAAACAACTTTGGTGATGCATATTTTTCAGGTTTCGTTCCTATGGTGTGGTTTCCTCATTCATCTTCCCAACAAGTCCAACAACCCTCGATTCCGAGTCCCACCACATTTCGTATGTTAATAACAGCGGATGGATCAAAACCTGTATTGAATTAAGTTTCTCCCATCAGCCTACATATATGGAAAAGCATTATATTCATTGGTTCCTACTAACTAGCGTGTAAAAGTTTTTGGATTAGGAAAAAGTTAAATTTTCGCCCTCTTCAGTCTAGGCAAATGGAGTCATGCTGCACTAGTTTTGTATCTCGGACTGTTGCCGAAGCGTGGGCTCAAGTGGCAGAAGAGGAGGGCATGTAAATTGGGCCAAAACAACTTTGGTGATGCATATTTTTAGGTTTCGTTCCTATGGTGTGGTTTCCTCATTCATATTCCCAACAAGTCCAACAACCCTCGATTCCGAGTCCCACAACAAATGATATGTTAACAACAGTGGATGGTCAAAACCTGTATTGAATTAAGTTTCTCCCATCGGCCTACATATATGGAAATGCATTATATTCATTGGTTCCTGCATACTAGCGTGTACAAGTTTTTGGATTAGGAAAAAGTTTAATTTTCGCCCTCTTCAGGCTAGGCAAACGGAGTCATGCTGCACTAGTTTTGTGTCTCGGACTGTTGCTGAAGCGTGGGCTCAAGTCGCAGAAGAGGAGGGCATGTAAATTTGGCCAAAACAACTTTGCTAATACATATTTTTGAGGTTTCGTTCCTATTGTGTGGTTTTCTCATTCATATTCCCAACAAGTCCAACAACCCTCGATTCCGAGTCCCACAACAAATGATATGTTAACAACAGTGGATGGAACAAAACCTGTGTTGAATTAAGTTTCTCCCATCGGCCTACATATATGGAAAAGCATTATATTCATTGGTTCTTACTTACTAGCGTGTACAAGTTTTTGGGTTAGGAAAAAGCTTAATTTTCTCCCTCTTCAGTCTAGGCAAACTGAGTCATGCTGCGCTGGTTTTGTATCTTGGCCTGATGCCGAAGCGTGGGCTCAAGTGACAGATGAGCAGGGCACGTAAGTTGGGCCAAAACAACTTTGGTGATGCATATTTTTGGGGTTTCCTTCCTATGGTGTGGTTTCCTCATTCATCATGCCAACAAGTCCAACAACCCTCGATTCTGAGTCCCACAGCAATTGATATGTTAACAACAGTGGATGGATCAAAACGTGTATTGAATTAAGTTTCTCCCATCGGCCTACATATATGGAAAAGCATTATATTCATTGGTTCCTGCTTACTAGTGTGTACAAGTTTTCGGATTAGGAAAAAGTTTACTTTTCGACCTCTTTAGTCTACGCAAACTAAGTCATGCTGCATTGGTTTTGTATCTCGGACTGATGCCGAAGTGAGGGCTCACGTGGCAGAAGAGGAGGGCATATAAGTTGGGCCAAAACAACTTTGGTGATGCATATTTTTGAGGTTTCTTTCCTATGGTGTGGATTCATCATACCAACAAGTCCAACAACCCTCATTTCCCAGTCCCACAACAATTAATATGATAACAATAGTGGATGGATCAAAACTGGTATTGAATTAAGTTTCTCCCATCGGCCTACATATATGGAAAAGCATTATATTCATTGGTTCTTATTTATTAGCGTGTACAAGTTTTCGGATTACGAAAAAGTTTAATTTTCGCCCTCTTTAGTCTAGGCAAACTGAGTGATGCTGTGCTGGTTTTGTATCTCATCCTGATGCCGAAGGGCAGGCTCAAGTGGCAGAAGAAGAGGGCATGTAAGTTGGGCCAAAACAACTTTGGTGATGCATATTTTTGGGGTTTCCTTCCTATGGTGTGGTTTCCTCATTCATCATACCAACAAGTCCAACAACCCTTGATTCCGAGTCCCACAACAATTGATATGTTAACAACAGTGGATGGTCAAAACCTGTATTGAATTAAGTTTCTCCCATCGGCCTACATATATGGAAAAGCATTATATTCATTGGTTCCTGCATACTAGTGTGTACAAGTTTTTGGATTAGGAAAAAGTTTAATTTTCGCCCTCTTCAGTCTAGGCAAACGGAGTCATGCTGCACTGGTTTTCTGTCTCGGACTGTTGCTGAAGCGTGGGCTCAAGTCGCAGAAGAGGAGGGCATGTAAATTTGGCCAAAACAACTTTGGTGATACATATTTTTGAGGTTTCGTTCCTATGGTGTGGTTTCTTCATTCATATTCCCAACAAGTCCAATAACCCTCGATTCCGAGTCCCACAACAAATGATATGTTAACAACAGTGGATGGAACAAAACCTGTGTTGAATTAAGTTTCTCCCATCGGCCTACATATATGGAAAAGCATTATATTCATTGGTTCTTACTTACAAGCGTGTACAAGTTTTTGGATTAGGAAAAAGTTTAATTTTCGCCCTCTTCAGTCTAGGCAAACTGAGTCATGCTGCGCTGGTTTTGTATCCCGGACTGTTGCCGAAGCGTGGGCTCAAGTGGCGGAAGAGGAGGGCATGTAAGTTGGGCCAAAACAACTTTGGTGATGCATATTTTTGAGGTTTCGTTCCTATGGTGTGGTTTCCTCATTCATCATACCAACAAGTCCAACAACCTTCGTTTCCGAGTCCCAAAACAATTGATATGTTAACAACAGTGGATGGATCAAAACTGGTATTAAATTAAGTTTCTCCCATCGGCCTACATATATGGAAAAGCATTATATTCATTGGCCCTTACTTACTAGCATGTACAAATTTTCGGATTAGGAAAAAGTTTAATTTTTGCCCTCTTCAGTCTAGGCAAACTGAGTCATGCTGTGCTAGTTTTGTATCTCATCCTCATGCCGAAGTGCGGGCTCAAGTGGCCGAAGAGGCATGTAAGTTGGGCCAAAACAACTTTGGTGATGCATATTTTTGGGGTTTCCTTCCTATGGTGTGGTTTCCTCATTCATCATGCCAACAAGTCCAACAACCCCCGATTCCGAGTCCCACAGCAATTGATATGTTAACAACAGTAGATGGATCAAAACCTGTATTGAATTAAGTTTCTCCCATCGGCCAACATATATGGAAAAGCATTATATTCGTTGGTTCCTGCTTACTAGCGTGTACAAGTTTTTGGATTAGGAAAAAGTTTAATTTTCGCCCTCTTCAGTCTAGGCAAACGGAGTCATGCTGCACTGGTTTTGTGTCTCAGACTGTTGCTGAAGCGTGGGCTCAAGTGACAGAATAGGAGGGCATGTAAATTTGGCCAAAACAACTTTGGTGATGCATATTTTTCAGGTTTCGTTCCTATGGTGTGGTTTCCTCATTCATCTTCCCAACAAGTCCAACAACCCTCGATTCCGAGTCCCACCACATTTCGTATGTTAATAACAGCGGATGGATCAAAACCTGTATTAAGTTTCTCCCATCAGCCTACATATATGGAAAAGCATTATATTCATTGGTTCCTACTAACTAGCGTGTAAAAGTTTTTGGATTAGGAAAAAGTTAAATTTTCGCCCTCTTCAGTCTAGGCAAATTGAGTCATGCTGAACTAGTTTTGTATCTCGGACTGTTGCCGAAGCGTGGGCTCAAGTGGCAGAAGAGGAGGGCATGTAAATTGGGCCAAAACAACTTTGGTGATGCATATTTTTAGGTTTCGTTCCTATGGTGTGGTTTCCTCATTCATATTCCCAACAAGTCCAACAACCCTCGATTCCGAGTCCCACAACAAATGATATGTTAACAACAGTGGATGGAACAAAACTTGTGTTGAATTAAGTTTCTCCCATCGGTCTACATATATGGAAAAGCATTATATTCATTGGTTCTTACTTACAAGCGTGTACAAGTTTTTGGATTAGGAAAAAGTTTAATTTTCGCCCTCTTCAGTCTAGGCAAACTGAGTCATGCTGCGCTGGTTTTGTATCTTGGCCTGATGCCAAAGCGTGGGCTCAAGTGCCGGGAGAGAAGGGCATGTAAGTTGGGCCAAAACAACTTTGGTGATGCATATTTTTGAGGTTTCGTTCCTATGGTGTGGTTTCCTCATTCATCATACCAACAACTCCAACAACCTTCGTTTCCAAGTCCCAAAACAATTGATATGTTAACAACAGTGGATGGATCAAAACTGGTATTGAATTAAGTTTCTCCCATCGGCCTACATATATGGAAAAGCATTATATTCATTGGCTCTTACTTACTAGCGTGTACAAGTTTTCGGATTAGGAAAAAGTTTAATTTTCGCCCTCTTCAGTCTAGGCAAACTGAGTCATGCTGTGTTGGTTTTGTATCTCATCCTGATGCCGAAGTGCGGGCTCAAGTGGCAGAAGAAGAGGGCATGTAAGTTGGGCCAAAACAACTTTGGTGATGCATATTTTTGGGGTTTCCTTCCTATTGTGTGGTTTCCTCATTCATCGTGCCAACAAGTCCAACAACCCTCGATTCTGAGTCCCACAGCAATTGATATGTTAACAACAGTGGATGGATCAAAACCTGTATTGAATTAAGTTTCTCCCATCGGCCTACATATATGGAAAAGCATTATATTCATTGGTTCCTGCTTACTAGCGTGTACAAGTTTTTGGATTAGGAAAAAGTTTAATTTTCGCCCTCTTCAGTCTAGGCAAACGGAGTCATGCTGCACTGGTTTTGTGTCTCGGACTGTTGCTGAAGCGTGGGCTCAAGTGGCAGAAGAGGAGGGCATGTAAATTTGGCCAAAACAACTTTGGTGATGCATATTTTTCAGGTTTCGTTCCTATGGTGTGGTTTCCTCATTCATCTTCCCAACAAGTCCAACAACCCTCGATTCCGAGTCCCACCACATTTGGTATGTTAATAACAGAGGATGGATCAAAACCTGTATTGAATTAAGTTTCTCCCATCGGCCTACATATATAGAAAAGCATTATATTCATTGGCTCTTACTTACTAGCGTGTACAAGTTTTCGGATTAGGAAAAAGTTTAATTTTCGCCCTCTTCAGTCTAGGCAAACTGAGTCATGCTGCGCTGGTTTTGTATCTCGTCCTGATGCCGAAGCCTGGGCTCAAGTGGCAGAAGATAAGGGCATGTAAGTGGGGCCAAAACAACTTTGGTGAAGCATATTTTTGGGGTTTCTTTCCTATGGTGTGGTTTCCTCATTCATCATACCAACAAGTCAAACAACCCTCAATTCCGAGTCCCACAGCAATTGATATGTTGACAACAGTGGATGGATCAAAACCTATATTGAATTAAGTTTCTCCCTTCGGCCTACATATATGGAAAATCGTTATATTCAATGGTTCCTACTTACTAGTGTGTACAAGTTTTCGGATTAGGAAAAAGTTTAATTTTCGCCCTCTTCAGTCTGGGCAAACTAAGTCATGCTGTATTGGTTTTGTATCTCGGACTGATGCCGAAGCGTGGGCTCACGTGGCAGAAGAGGAGGGCATATAAGTTGGGCCAAAACAACTTTGGTGATGCATATTTTTGAGGTTTCGTTCCTATGGTGTGGTTTCCTCATTCATCTTCCCAACAAGTCCAACAACCCTCGATTCCGAGTCCCACCACATTTGGTATGTTAATAACAGAGGATGGATCAAAACCTGTATTGAATTAAGTTTCTCCCATCGGCCTACATATATGGAAAAGCATTATATTCATTGGTTCTTACTTACAAGCGTGTACAAGTTTTTGGATTAGGAAAAAGTTTAATTTTCGCCCTCTTCAGTCTAGGCAAACTGAGTCATGCTGCGCTGGTTTTGTATCCCGGACTGTTGCCGAAGCGTGGGCTCAAGTGGCGGAAGAGGAGGGCATGTAAGTTGGGCCAAAACAACTTTGGTGATGCATATTTTTGAGGTTTCGTTCCTATGGTGTGGTTTCCTCATTCATCATACCAACAAGTCCAACAACCTTCGTTTCCGAGTCCCAAAACAATTGATATGTTAACAACAGTGGATGGATCAAAACTGGTATTGAATTAAGTTTCTCCCATCGGCCTACATATATGGAAAAGCATTATATTCATTGGTTCTTACTTACTAGCGTGTACAAGTTTTCGGATTAGGAAAAATTTCTCCCTCTTCAGTCTAGGCAAACTGAGTCATGCTGTGCTGGTTTTGTATCTTGGCCTAATGCCGAAGCGTGGGCTCAAGTGGCGGAAGAGGAGGGCATGTAAGTTGGGCCAAAACAACTTTGGTGATGCATATTTTGTAGGTTTCGTTCCTATGGTGTGGTTTCCTCATTCATCATACCATCAACTCCAACAACCTTCGTTTCCAAGTCCCAAAACAAGTGATATGTTAACAACAGTGGATGGATCAAAACTGGTATTGAATTAAGTTTCTCACATCGGCCTACATATATGGAAACGCATTATATTCATTGGCCCTTACTTACTAGCGTGTACAAGTTTTCGGATTAGGAAAAATTTTAATTTTTCCCCTCTTCAGTCTAGGCAAACTGAGTCATGCTGCGCTGGTTTTGTATCTCGTCCTGATGCTGAAGCGTGGGATTAAGTGGCCGAAGATGAGGGCACGTAAGTTGGGACAAAACAACTTTGGTGATGCATATTTTTGGGGTTTCTTTCCAATGGTGTGGTTTCCTCATTCATCATACCAACAAGTCCAACTACCCTCGATTCCGTGTCCCACAACAATTGATATGTCAACAACAGTGGATGGATCAAAACCTGTATTGAATTAAGTTTCTCCCTTCGGCCTACATATATGTAAAATCGTTATATTCAATGGTTCCTACTTACTTGCGTGTACAAGTTTTGGGATTAGGAAAAAGTTTAATTTTCGCCCTCTTCAGTCTAGGCAAACTAAGTCATGTTGCGTTGGTTTTGCATCTCGGACTGATGCCAAAGCGTGGGCTCACGTGGCAGAAGAGGAGGGCATGTAAGTTGGGCCAAAACAACTTTGGTGATGCATATTGTTGAGATTTCTTTCCTATGGTGTGGTTTCAACATACCAACAAGTCCAACAACCCTCATTTCCCAGTCCCACAACAATTGATATGTTAACAACAGTGGATGGATCAAAACTGGTATTGAATTAAGTTTCTCCCATCGGCCTACATATATGGAAAAGCATTATATTCATTGGTTCGTACTTACCAGCGTGTACAAATTTTCGGATTAGGAAAAAGTTTAATTTTCGCCCTCTTCAGTCTAGGCAAACCGAGTCATGCTGCGCTGGTTTTGTATCTCGTCCTGATGCCGAAGCGTGGGCTCAAGTGGCAGAAGAGGAGGGCATGTAAGTTGGGCCAAAGCAACTTTGGTGATGCATATTTTTGAGGTTTCTTTCCTATGGTGTGGTTTCCTCATTCATCATACCAACATGTCCAACAACCCTCGATTCCGAGTCCCACAACAATTGATATGTTAACAACAGTGCATGGATCAAAACCTGTATTGAATTAAGTTTCTCCCACTGGCCTACATATCTGGAAAAGCGTTATATTCGTTGGTTCTTACTTACTAGCGTGTACAAGTTTTTGGATTAGGAAAAAGTTTAATTTTCGCCCTCTTCAGTCTAGGCAAACTGAGTCATGCTGCGCTAGTTTTGTATCTTGGCCTGATGCCGAAGCGTGGGCTCAACTGGCAGAAGAGGAGCGCATGTAAGTTGGGCCAAAGCAACTTTGGTGATGCATGTTTTTTCGTTCTTATGGTCTGGTTTCCTCATTCATCATACCAACAAGTCCAACAACCCTCATTTTCGAGTCCCACAACAATTGATATTTTAACAACAGTGGAAGGGTCAAAACTGGTTTTGAATTGAGTTTCTCCCATCGGCCTACATATATGGAAAAGCATTATATTCATTGGTTCTTACTTACTAGCGTGTACAAGTTTTCGGATTAGGAAAGAGTTTAATTTTCGCCCTCTTCAGTCTAGGCAAACTGAGTCATGCTGCGCTGGTTTTGTATCTCGTCCTGATGCCGAAGCGTGGGCTCAAGTGGCGGAAGAGGAGGGCATGTAAGTTGGGCCAAAACAACTTTGGTGATGCATATTTTGTAGGTTTCGTTCCTATGGTGTGGTTTCCTCACTCATCATACCCTTAACTCCAACAACCTTCGTTTCCAAGTCCCAAAACAATTGATATGTTAATAACAGTGGATGGATCAAAACTGGTATTGAATTAAGTTTCTCACATCGGCCTACATATATGGAAATGCATTATATTCATTGGCCCTTACTTACTAGCGTGTACAAGTTTTCGGATTAGGAAAAATTTTAATTTTTCCCCTCTTCAGTCGAGGCAAACTGAGTCATGCTGCGCTAGTTTTGTATCTCGTCCAGATGCTGAAGCGTGGGATTAAGTGGCAGAAGATGAGGGCATGTAAGTTGGGCCAAAACAACTTTGGTGATGCATATTTTTGGGGTTTCTTTCCAATGGTGTGGTTTCCTCATTCATCATACCAACAAGTCCTACAACCCTCGATTCCGTGTCCCACAACATTTGATATGTTAACAACAGTGGATGGATCAAAACCTGTATTGAATTAAGTTTCTCCCTTTGGCCTACATATATGTAAAATCATTATATTCAATGGTTCCTACTTACTAGCGTGTACAAGTTTTGGGATTAGGAAAAAGTTTAATTTTCGCCCTCTTCAGTCTAGGCAAACTAAGTCATGCTGCGTTGGTTTTGTATCTCGGACTGATGCCGAAGCGTGGGCTCACGTGGCAGAAGAGGAGGGCATGTAAGTTGGGCCAAAACAACTTTGGTGATGCATATTGTTGAGATTTCTTTCCTATGGTGTGGTTTCAACATACCAACAAGTCCAACAACCCTCAATTCCTAGTCCCACAACAATTGATATGTTAACAACAGTGGATGGATCAAAACTGGTATTGAATTAAGTTTCTCCCATCGGCCTACATATATGGAAAAGCATTATATTCATTGGTTCTTACTTAGTAGCGTGTACAAGTTTTCGGATTAGGAAAAAGTTTAATTTTCGCCCTCTTCAGTCTAGGCAAACTGAGTCATGCTGCTCTGGTTTTGTAACTCGTCCTGATGCCGAAGCGTGGGCTCAAGTGGCAGAAGAGGAGGGCATGTAAGTTGGGCCAAAACAACTTTGGTGATGCATATTTTTGTGGTTTCTTTCCTATGGTGTGGTTTCCTCATTCATTATACCAATATGTCCAACAACCCTCGATTCTGAGTCCCACAACAATTGATGTGTTAACAACAGTTGACAGATCAAAACCTGTATTGAATTAAGTTTTGCCCGTGGGCCTACATATATGGAAAAGCATTATATTCGTTGGTTCTTACGTACTAGCGTGTACAAGTTTTCGGATTAGGAAAAAGTTTAATTTTCGCCCTCTTCAGTCAAGGCAAACTGAGTCATGCTGTGCTGGTTTTGTATCTCATCCTGATGTCGAAGCGCGGGCTCAAGTGGCAGAAGAAGAGGGCTCGTAAGTTGGGCCAAAACAACTATGGTGATTCATATTTTTGAGGTTTCTTTCCTATGGTGTGTTTTCCTCTTTCATCATTCCAACAAGCGCAACAACCCTCGATTCTGAGCCCCACAACAATTGATATGTTAACAACAGTGGATGGATCAAAACTTGTATTGAATTAAGTTTCTCCCATCAGCCTACATAGATGGAAAAGCATTATATTCATTGGTTCCTGTATACTAGCGTGTACAAGTTTTTGGATTAGGAAAAAGTTTAATTTTTGCCCTCTTCAGTCTAGGCAAACGGAGTCATGCTGCACTGGTTTTGTGTCTCGGACTGTTGCTGAAGCGTGGGCTCAAATGGCAGAAGAGGAGGGCATGTAAATTTGGCTAAAACAACTTTGGTGATGCATATTTTTGAGGTTTCGTTCCTATGGTGTGGTTTCCTCATTCATATTCCCAACAAGTCCAACAACCCTCGATTCCGAGTCCCACAACAAATGATATGTTAACAACAGTGGATGGAACAAAACCTGTGTTGAATTAAGTTTCTCCCATCGGCCTACATATATGGAAAAGCATTATATTCATTGGTTCTTACTTACAAGCGTGTACAAATTTTTGGATTAGGAAAATGTTTAATTTTCGCCCTCTTCTGTCTAGGCAAACTGAGTCATGCTGCACTGGTTTTGTATCCCGGACTGTTGCCGAAGCGTGGGCTCAAGTGGCGGAAGAGGAGGGCATGTAAGTTGGGCCAAAACAACTTTGGTGATGCATATTTTTGAGGTTTCGTTCCTATGGTGTGGTTTCCTCATTCATCATACCAACAAGTCCAACAACCTTCGTTTCCGAGTCCCAAAACAATTGATATGTTAACAACAGTGGATGGATCAAAACTGGTATTGAATTAAGTTTCTCCCATCGGCCTACATATATGGAAAAGCATTATATTCATTGGTTGTTACTTACAAGCGTGTACAAGTTTTTGGATTAGGAAAAAGTTTAATTTTCTCCCTCTTCAGTCTAGGCAAACTGAGTCATGCTGCGCTGGTTTTGTATCTTGGCCTGATGCCGAAGCGTGGGCTCAAGTGGCGGAAGAGGAGGGCATGTAAGTTGGGCCAAAACAACTTTGGTGATGCATATTTTGTAGGTTTCGTTCCTATGGTATGGTTTCCTCATTCATCATACCAACAACTCCAACAACCTTCGTTTCCAAGTCCCAAAACAATTGATATGTTAACAACAGTGGATGGATCAAAACTGGTATTGAATTAAGTTTCTCACATCGGCCTACATATATGGAAACGCATTATATTCATTGGCTCTTACTTACTAGCGTGTACAAGTTTTCGGATTAGGAAAAATTTTAATTTTTGCCCTCTTCAGTCTTGGCAAACTGAGTCATGCTGCGCTGGTTTTGTATCTCGTCCTGATGCTGAAGCGTGGGATTAAGTGGCAGAAGATGAGGGCATGTAAGTTGGGCCAAAACAACTTTGGTGATGCATATTGTTGGGGTTTCTTTCCTATGGTGTGGTTTCCTCATTCATCATACCAACAAGTCCAACAATCCTCGATTCCGTGTCCCACAACAATTGATATGTTAACAACAGTGGATGGATCAAAACCTGTATTGAATTAAGTTTCTCCCTTCGGCCTACATATATGTAAAATCGTTATATTCAATGGTTCCTACTTACTAGCGTGTACAAGTTTTGGGATTAGGAAAAAGTTTAATTTTCGCCCTCTTCAGTCTAGGCAAACTAAGTCATGCTGCGTTGGTTTTGCATCTCGGACTGATGCCGAAGCGTGGGCTCACGTGGCAGAAGAGGAGGGCATGTAAGTTGGGCCAAAACAACTTTGGTGATGCATATTGTTGAGATTTCTTTCCTATGGTGTGGTTTCAACATACCAACAAGTCCAACAACCCTCATTTCCCAGTCCCACAACAATTGATATGTTAACAACAGTGGATGGATCAAAACTGGTATTGAATTAAGTTTCTCCCATCGGCGTACATATATGGAAAAGCATTATATTCATTGGTTCTTACTTACTAGCGTGTACAAGTTTTCGGATTAGGAAAAAGTTTAATTTTCGCCCTCTTCAGTCTAGGCAAACTGAGTCATGCTGCACTGGTTTTGTATCTCGTCCTGATGCCGAAGCGTGGGCTCAAGTGGCAGAGGAGGAGGGCATGTAAGTTGGGCCAAAACAACTTTGGTGATGCATATTTTTGAGGTTTCTTTCCTATGGTGTGGTTTCCTCATTCATCATACCAACATGTCCAACAACCCTCGATTTCGAGTCCCACAACAATTGATATGTTAACAACAGTGGATGGATCAAAACCTGTATTGAATTAAGTTTCTCCCACTGGCCTACATATCTGGAAAAGCGTTATATTCGTTGGTTCTTACTTACTAGCGTGTACAAGTTTTTGGATTAGGAAAAAGTTTAATTTTCGCCCTCTTCAGTCTAGGCAAACTGAGTCATGCTGCGCTAGTTTTATATCTTGGCCTGATGCCGAAGCGTGGGCTCAACTGGCAGAAGAGGAGCGCATGTAAGTTGGGCCAAAGCAACTTTGGTGATGCATGTTTTTGAGGTTTCGTTCTTATGGTCTGGTTTCCTCATTCATCATACCAACAAGTCCAACAACCCTCGATTCCGTGTCCCACAACAATTGATATGTTAACAACAGTGGATGGATCAAAACCTGTATTGAATTAAGTTTCTCCCTTCGGCCTACATATATGTAAAATCGTTATATTCAATGGTTCCTACTTACTAGCGTGTACAAGTTTTGGGATTAGGAAAAAGTTTAATTTTCGCCCTCTTCAGTCTAGGCAAACTAAGTCATGCTGCGTTGGTTTTGCATCTCGGACTGATGCCGAAGCGTGGGCTCACGTGGCAGAAGAGGAGGGCATGTAAGTTGGGCCAAAACAACTTTGGTGATGCATATTGTTGAGATTTCTTTCCTATGGTGTGGTTTCAACATACCAACAAGTCCAACAACCCTCATTTCCCAGTCCCACAACAATTGATATGTTAACAACAGTGGATGGATCAAAACTGGTATTGAATTAAGTTTCTCCCATCGGCGTACATATATGGAAAAGCATTATATTCATTGGTTCTTACTTACTAGCGTGTACAAGTTTTCGGATTAGGAAAAAGTTTAATTTTCGCCCTCTTCAGTCTAGGCAAACTGAGTCATGCTGCACTGGTTTTGTATCTCGTCCTGATGCCGAAGCGTGGGCTCAAGTGGCAGAGGAGGAGGGCATGTAAGTTGGGCCAAAACAACTTTGGTGATGCATCTTTTTGAGGTTTCTTTCCTATGGTGTGGTTTCCTCATTCATCATACCAACATGTCCAACAACCCTCGATTTCGAGTCCCACAACAATTGATATGTTAACAACAGTGGATGGATCAAAACCTGTATTGAATTAAGTTTCTCCCACTGGCCTACATATCTGGAAAAGCGTTATATTCGTTGGTTCTTACTTACTAGCGTGTACAAGTTTTTGGATTAGGAAAAAGTTTAATTTTCGCCCTCTTCAGTCTAGGCAAACTGAGTCATGCTGCGCTAGTTTTATATCTTGGCCTGATGCCGAAGCGTGGGCTCAACTGGCAGAAGAGGAGCGCATGTAAGTTGGGCCAAAGCAACTTTGGTGATGCATGTTTTTGAGGTTTCGTTCTTATGGTCTGGTTTCCTCATTCATCATACCAACAAGTCCAACAACCCTCATTTTCGAGTCCCACAACAATTGATATGTTAACAACAGTGGAAGGGTCAAAACTGGTTTTGAATTGAGTTTCTCCCATCGGCCTACATATATGGAAAAGCATGATATTCATTGGTTCTTACTTACTAGCGTGTACAAGTTTTCGGATTAGGAAAGAGTTTAATTTTCGCCCTCTTCAGTCTAGGCAAACTGAGTCATGCTGCGCTGGTTTTGTATCTCGTCCTGATGCTGAAGCGTGGGCTCAAGCGGCAGAAGATGAGGGCATGTAAGTCGGGCCAAAACAACTTTGGTGATGCATATTTTTGAGGTTTCGTTCCTATGGTGTGGTTTCCTCATTCATCATACCAACAAGTCCAACAACCTTCGTTTCCGAGTCCCAAAACAATTGATATGTTAACAATAGTGGATGGATCAAAACTGGCATTGAATTAAGTTTCTCCCAATGGCCTACATATATGGAAAAGCATTATATTCATTGGTTCTTACTTACTAGCGTGTACAAGTTTTCGGATTAGGAAAAAGTTTAATTTTCGCCCTCTTCAGTCTAGGCAAACTGAGTCATGCTGCGTTGGTTTTATATCTCGCACTGATGCCGAAGCGTGGGCTCATGTGGCAGAAGAGGAGGGCATGTAAGTTGGGCCAAAACAACTTTGGTGATGCATATTTTTGAGGTTTCTTTCCTATGGTGTGGTTTCCTCATTCATCATACCAACATGTCCAACAACCCTCGATTCTGAGTCCCACAACAATTGATGTGTTAACAACAGTTGACGGATCAAAACCTGTATTGAATTAAGTTTTGCCCATCGGCCTACATATATGGAAAAGCATTATATTCGTTGGTTCTTACTTACTAGCGTGTACAAGTTTTCGGGTTAGGAAAAAGTTTAATTTTCGCCCTCTTCAGTCTAGGCAAACTGAGTCATGCTGCGTTGGTTTTGTAATTCAGACTGATGCCGAAGCATGGGCTCACGTGGCAGAAGAGGAGCGCATGTCAGTTGGGCCAAAATAACTTTGGTGATGCATATTTTTGAGGTTTCGTTCCTATGGTGTGGTTTTCTCATTCATCTTCCCAACAAGTCCAACAACCCTCGATTCCGAGTCCCACAACATTTGATATGTTTCTCCCATCGGCCTACATATATGGAAAAGCATTATATTCATTGGTTCCTACTTACTAGCGTGTACAAGTTTTTGTATTTGGAAAAAGTATAATTTTCGCCCTCTTCAGTCTAGGCAAACGGAGTCATGCTGCACTGGTTTTGTATCTCGGACTGTTGCCGAAGAGTGGGCTCAAGTGGCAGAAGAGGAGGGCATGTAAATTGGGCCAAAACAACTTTGGTGATGCATATTTTTGAGGTTTCGTTCCAATTGTGTGGTTTCCTCATTCATCTTCCCAACAACTCCAACAACCCTCGATTCCGAGTCCCACAACAATTGATATGTTAACAACAGTGGATGCGTCAAAACTGGTGTTGAATTGAATTTCTCCCATCGGCCTACATATATGGAAAAGCATTATATTCATTGGTTCTTACTTACTAGCGTGTACAAGTTTTCGGATTAGGAAAAAGTTTAATTTTCGCCCTCTTCAGTCTAGGCAAACTGAGTCATGCTGCGCTGGTTTTGTATGTTGGCCTGTTGCCGAAGCATGGGCTCAAGTGGCAGAAGAGGAGGGCATGTAAGTTGGTCCAAAACAACTTTGGTGATGCATATTTTTGAGGTTTCGTTCCTATGGTGTGGTTTCCTCATTCATCAGACCAACAAGTCCAACAACCCTCGATTCCGAGTCCCACAACAATTGATATGTTAACAACAGTGGATGGATCAAAACTGGTATTGAATTAAGTTTCTCCCATCGGCCTACATATATGGAAAAGCAATATATTCATTGGTTCTTACTTACTAGCGTGTACAAGTTTTCGGATTAGGAAAAAGTTTAATTTTCGCCCTCTTCAGTCTATGCAAAATGAGTCATGCTGCGCTGGTTTTGTATCTCGTCCTAATTCTGAAGCGTGGGCTCAAGTGGCAGAAGATGAGGGCATGTAAGTCGGAACAAAACAACTTTGGTGATGCATATTTTTGAGGTTTCTTTCCGATGGTGTGGCTTCCTCATTCATCATACCAACAAGTCGAATAACCCTCGATTCCGAGTCCCACAACAATTGATATGTTAACAACAGTTGAAGGATCAAAACCTGTATTGAATTAAGTTTCTCACATCGGCCTACATATATGGAAAAGCATTATATTCATTGGTTCTTACTTACTAGCGTGTACAAGTTTCTGGATTAGGAAAAAGTTTAATTTTCTCCCTCTTCAGTCTAGGCAAACTGAGTCATGCTGCGCTGGTTTTGTATCTTGGCCTGATGCCACAGCATGGGCTCAAGTGGCACAAGAGGAGGGCACGTAAGTTGGTCCAAAACAACATTGGTGATGCATATTTTTGAGGTTTCGTTCCTATCGTGTGGTTTCCTCATTCATCATAGAAACAAGTCCAACAACCCTCGATTCCGAGTCCCACAACAATTGATATCTTAACAATAGTGGATGGATCAAAACTGGTATTGAATTAAGTTTCTCCCATTGGCCTACATATATGGAAAAGCATTATATTTATTGGTTCTTACTTACTAGCGTGTACAAGTTTTCGGATTAGGAAAAAGTTTAATTTTCGCCCTCTTCAGTCTAGGCAAACTGAGTCATGCTGTGCTGGTTTTGTATCTCGTCCTGATGCGGAAGCATGGCCTCAATTGGCAGAAGATGAGGACAAGTAAATTGGGCCAAAACAACTTTGGAGATGCATATTTTTGAGGTTTCTTTCCTATGGTGTGGTTTCCTCATTCATCACTCCAAGATGTCCAACAACCCTCGATTCTGAGTCCCACAACAATTGAAATGTTAATAACAGTGGACGGATCAAAACCTGTATTGAATTAAATTTCTCCCATCGGCCTACATATACGGAAAAGCATTATATTCATTGGTTCCTAGTCACTAGCGTGTACAAGTTTTCGGATTTGGAAAAAGTTTAATTTTCTCCCTCTTTAGTGTAGGCAAACTGAGTCATGCTGCGTTGGTTTTGTATCTCGGACTGATGCCGAAGCATGGGTTCACACGGTAGAAGAGAAGGGCATGTAAGTGGGCCAAAACAACTTTGGTGATGCATATTTTTGAGGTTTCGTTCCTATGGTGTGGTTTTCTCATTCATCTTCCCAACAAGTCCAACAACCCTCGATTTCGAGTCCCACAACATTTGATATGTTAACAACAGCGGATGGATCAAAACCTGTATTGAATTAAGTTTCTCCCATCGGCCTACATATATGGAAAAGCATTATATTCATTGGTACCTGCTTACTAGCGTGTACAAGTTTTTGGATTATGAAAAAGTTTAATTTTCGCCCTCTTCAGTCTAGGCAAACAGAGTCATGCTGCACTGGTTTTGTGTCTCGGACTGTCGCTGAAGCGTGGGCTCAAGTGGAAGAAGAGGAGGGCATGTAAATTGGGCCAAAACAACATTCCTGATGCATATTTTGAGGTTCCGTTCCTATGGTGTGGTTTCCTCATTCATATTCCCTACAAGTCCAACAACCCTCGATTCATAGTCCCACAACAAATGATATGTTAACAACAGTGGATGGAACAAAACCTGTGTTGAATTAAGTTTCTCCCATCGGCCTACACATATGGAAAAGCAGTATATTCATTGGTTCCTACTTACAAGCGTGTACAAGTTTTTGGATTAGGAAAAAGTTTAATTTTTGCCCTCTTCAGTCTAGGCAAACTGAGTCATGCTGCGCTGGTATTGTATCTTGGCGGAAGAGGAGGGCATGTAAGTTGGGCCAAAACAACTTTGGTGATGCATATTTCTGAGGTTTCGTTCCTATGGTGTGGTTTCCTCATTCATCATACCAACAAGTCCAACAACCCTCGATTCGTAGTCCCACAACAATTGAGATGTTAACAACAGTGGATGGATCAAAACTGGTATTGAATTAAGTTTCTCCCATTGGCCCACATATATGGAAAAGCATTATATTCATTGGCTCTTACTTACTAGCGTGTACATGTTTTCGGATTAGGAAAAAGTTTAATTTTCGCCCTCTTCAGTCTAGGCAAACTGAGTCATGCTGTGCTGGTTTTGTATCTCGTCCTGATGCGGAAGCATGGGCTCAATTGGCAGAAGATGAGGACAAGTAAATTGGGCCAAAACAACTTTGGAGATGCATATTTTTGAGGTTTCTTTCCTATGGTGTGGTTTCCTCATTCATCACTCCAAGATATCCAACAACCCTCGATTCTGAGTCCCACAACAATTGAAATGTTAATAACAGTGGAAGGATCAAAACCTGTATTGAATTAAATTTCTCCCATCGGCCTACATATACGGAAAAGCATTATATTCATTGGTTCCTAGTTACTAGCGTGTACAAGTTTTCGGATTTGGAAAAAGTTTAATTTTCGCCCTCTTCAGTGTAGGCAAACCGAGTCATGCTGCGTTGGTTTTGTATCTCGGACTGATGCCGAAGCATGGGTTCACATGGTAGAAGAGAAGGGCATGTAAGTGGGACAAAACAACTTTGGTGATGCATATTTTTGAGGTTTCGTTCCTATGGTGTGGTTTTCTCATTCATCTTCCCAACAAGTCCAATAACCCTCGATTTCGAGTCCCACAACATTTGATATGTTAACAACAGCGGATGGATCAAAACCTGTATTGAATTAAGTTTCTCCCATCGGCCTACATATATGGAAAAGCATTATATTCATTGGTACCTGCTTACTAGCGTGTACAAGTTTTTGGATTATGAAAAAGTTTAATTTTCGCCCTCTTCAGTCTAGGCAAACAGAGTCATGCTGCACTGGTTTTGTGTCTCGGACTGTTGCTGAAGCGTGGGCTCAAGTGGAAGAAGAGGAGGGCATGTAAATTGGGCCAAAACAACATTCCTGATGCATATTTTGAGGTTCCGTTCCTATGGTGTGGTTTCCTCATTCATATTCCCTACAAGTCCAACAACCCTCGATTCATAGTCCCACAACAAATGATATGTTAACAACAGTGGATGGAACAAAACCTGTGTTGAATTAAGTTTCTCCCATCGGCCTACACATATGGAAAAGCAGTATATTCATTGGTTCCTACTTACAAGCGTGTACAAGTTTTTGGATTAGGAAAAAGTTTAATTTTTGTCCTCTTCAGTCTAGGCAAACTGAGTCATGCTGCGCTGGTTTTGTATCTTGGCGGAAGAGGAGGGCATGTAAGTTGGGCCAAAACAACTTTGGTGATGCATATTTCTGAGGTTTCGTTCCTATGGTGTGGTTTCCTCATTCATCATACCAACAAGTCCAACAACCCTCGATTCGTAGTCCCACAACAATTGAGATGTTAACAACAGTGGATGGATCAAAACTGGTATTGAATTAAGTTTCTCCCATTGGCCCACATATATGGAAAAGCATTCTATTCATTGGCTCTTACTTACTAGCGTGTACAGGTTTTCGGATTAGGAAAAAGTTTAATTTTCGCCCTCTTCAGTGTAGGCAAACCGAGTGATGCTGCGTTGGTTTTGTATCTCGGACTGATGCCGAAGCATGGGTTCACATGGTAGAAGAGAAGGGCATGTAAGTGGGCCAAAACAACTTTGGTGATGCATATTTTTGAGGTTTCGTTCCTATGGTGTGGTTTTCTCATTCATCTTCCCAACAAGTCCAACAACCCTCGATTTCGAGTCCCACAACATTTGATATGTTAACAACAGCGGATGGATCAAAACCTTTATTGAATTAAGTTTCTCCCATCGGCCTACATATATGGAAAAGCATTATATTCATTGGTACCTGCTTACTAGCGTGTACAAGTTTTTGGATTATGAAAAAGTTTAATTTTCGCCCTCTTCAGTCTAGGCAAACAGAGTCATGCTGCACTGGTTTTGTGTCTCGGACTGTTGCTGAAGCGTGGGCTCAAGTGGAAGAAGAGGAGGGCATGTAAATTGGGCCAAAACAACATTCCTGATGCATATTTTGAGGTTCCGTTCCTATGGTGTGGTTTCCTCATTCATATTCGCTACAAGTCCAACAACCCTCGATTCATAGTCCCACAACAAATGATATGTTAACAACAGTGGATGGAACAAAACCTGTGTTGAATTAAGTTTCTCCCATCGGCCTACACATATGGAAAAGCAGTATATTCATTGGTTCCTACTTACAAGCGTGTACAAGTTTTTGGATTAGGAAAAAGTTTAATTTTTGCCCTCTTCAGTCTAGGCAAACTGAGTCATGCTGCGCTGGTTTTGTATCTTGGCGGAAGAGGAGGGCATGTAAGTTGGGCCAAAACAACTTTGGTGATGCATATTTCTGAGGTTTCGTTCCTATGGTGTGGTTTCCTCATTCATCATACCAACAAGTCCAACAACCCTCGATTCGTAGTCCCACAACAATTGAGATGTTAACAACAGTGGATGGATCAAAACTGGTATTGAATTAAGTTTCTCCCATTGGCCCACATATATGGAAAAGCATTATATTCATTGGCTCTTACTTACTAGCGTGTACATGTTTTCGGATTAGGAAAAAGTTTAATTTTCACCCTCTTCAGTCTAGGCAAACTGAGTCATGCTGTGCTGGTTTTGTATCTCATCCTGATGCCGAAGCGTGGGCTCAATTGGCAGAAGATGAGGACAAGTAAATTGGGCCAAAACAACTTTGGAGATGCATATTTTTGAGGTTTCTTTCCTATGGTGTGGTTTCCTCATTCATGACTCCAAGATGTCCAACAACCCTCGATTCTGAGTCCCACAACAATTGATACGTTAATAACAGTGGAAGGATCAAAACCTGTATTGAATTAAATTTCTCCCATCGGCCTACATATACGGAAAAGCATTATATTCATTGGTTCCTAGTTACTAGCGTGTACAAGTTTTCGGATTAGGAAAAAGTTTAGTTTTCGCCCTCTTCAGTGTAGGCAAACTGAGTCATGCTGCGTTGGTTTTGTATCTCGGACTGATGCCGAAGCATGGGTTCACATGGTAGAAGAGAAGGGCATGTAAGTGGGCCAAAACAACTTTGGTGATGCATATTTTTGAGGTTTCGTTCCTATGGTGTGGTTTTCTCATTCATCTTCCCAACAAGTCCAACAACCCTCGATTTCGAGTCCCACAACATTTGATATGTTAACAACAGCGGATGGATCAAAACCTGTATTGACTTAAGTTTCTCCCATCGGCCTACATATATGGAAAAGCATTATATTCATTGGTACCTGCTTACTAGCGTGTACAAGTTTTTGGATTATGAAAAAGTTTAATTTTCGCCCTCTTCAGTCTAGGCAAACAGAGTCATGCTGCACTGGTTTTGTGTCTCGGACTGTTGCTGAAGCGTGGGCTCAAGTGGAAGAAGAGGAGGGCATGTAAATTGGGCCAAAACAACATTCCTGATGCATATTTTGAGGTTCCGTTCCTATGGTGTGGTTTCCTCATTCATATTCCCTACAAGTCCAACAACCCTCGATTCATAGTCCCACAACAAATGATATGTTAACAACAGTGGATGGAACAAAACCTGTGTTGAATTAAGTTTCTCCCATCGGCCTACACATATGGAAAAGCAGTATATTCATTGGTTCCTACTTACAAGCGTGTACAAGTTTTTGGATTAGGAAAAAGTTTAATTTTTGCCCTCTTCAGTCTAGGCAAACTGAGTCATGCTGCGCTGGTTTTGTATCTTGGCGGAAGAGGAGGGCATGTAAGTTGGGCCAAAACAACTTTGGTGATGCATATTTCTGAGGTTTCGTTCCTATGGTGTGGTTTCCTCATTCATCATACCAACAAGTCCAACAACCCTCGATTCGTAGTCCCACAACAATTGAGATGTTAACAACAGTGGATGGATCAAAACTGGTATTGAATTAAGTTTCTCCCATTGGCGCACATATATGGAAAAGCATTATATTCATTGGCTCTTACTTACTAGCGTGTACATGTTTTCGGATTAGGAAAAAGTTTAATTTTCACCCTCTTCAGTCTAGGCAAACTGAGTCATGCTGCGCTGGTTTTGTATCTCATCCTGATGCCGAAGCGTGGGCTCAAGTGGCAGAAGATGAGGGCATGTAAGTTGGGCCAAAACAACTTTGGTGATGCATATGTTTGGGGTTTCTTTCCTATGGTGTGGTTTCCTCATTCATCATACCAACATGTCCAACAACCCTTGATTCCGAGTCCCACAACAATTGATATGTTAACAACAGTGGATGGATCAAAACCTGTATTGAATTAAGTTTCTCCCTTCGGCCTACATATATGGAAAATCGTTATATTCAATGGTTCCTACTTACTAGCGTGTACAAGTTTTCGGATTAGGAAAAAGTTTAGTTTTCGCCCTCTTCAGTCTAGGCAAACTGAGTCATGCTGTGCTGGTTTTGTATCTCATCCTGATGCCAAAGCGCGGGCTCAAGTGGCAGAAGAGGAGGGAATGTAAGTTGGGCCAAAACAACTTTGGTGCTGCATATTGTTGAGGTTTCTTTCCTATGGTGTGTTTTCCTCATTCATCATTCCAATATGTCCAACAACCCTCGATTCTGAGCCCCACAACAATTGATATGTTAACAATAGTGGATGGATCAAAACCTGTATTGAATTAAGTTTCTCCCATCGGCCTACATATATGGAAAAGCATTATATTCATTGGTTCCTACTTACTAACGTGTACAAGCTTTCGGATTAGGAAAAAGTTTAATTTTCGCCCTCTTCAGTCTTGGCCAACTGAGTCATGCTGCGTTGGTTTTGTATTTCGGACTGATGCCGAAGCGTGGGCTCACGTGGCAGAAGAGGAGGGCATGTAAGTTGGGCCAAAACAACTTTGGTGATGCATATTTTTGAGGTTTCGTTCCTATGGTGTGGTTTTCTCATTCATCGTACAAGTTTTCGAATTAGGAAAAAGTTTAATTTTCGCCCTCTTCAGTCTACGCAAACTGAGTCATGCTGCGTTGGTTTTGTATTTCGGACTAATGCCGAAGCATGGGCTCACTTTGAAGAAGAGGAGGGCATGTAAGTTGGGCCAAAACAACTTTGGTTATGCATATTTTTGATGTTTCGTTCCTATGGTGTGGTTTTCTCATTCATCTTCCCAACAAGTCCAACAACCCTCGATTCTGAGAACCATAACATTTGATATGTTAACAACAGCGGATGGATCAAAACCTGTATTGAATTAAGTTTCTCCCATCGGCCTACATATATGGAAAAGCATTATATTCATTGGTTCCTGCTTACTAGCGTGTACAAGTTTTTGGATTAGGAAAAAGTTTAATTTTTGCCCTCTTTAGTCTAGGCAAACGGAGTCATGCTGCACTGGTTTTGTATCTCGGACTGTTGCTGAAGCGTGGGCTCAAGTGGCAGAAGAGGAGTGCATGTAAATTGGGCCAAAACGACTTTGGTGATGCATATTTTTGAAGTTTCGTTCCTATGGTGTGGTTTCCTCATTCATCTTCTCAACAAGTCCAACAACCCTCGACTCCGAGTCCCACAACAATTGATGTGTTAACAACAGTGGGTGGGTCAAAACTGGTGTTGAATTGAGTTTCTCCCATCGGCCTTCATATATGGAAAAGCATAATATTCATTGGTTCTTACTTACTAGCGTGTACAAGTTTTCGGATTAGGAAAAAGTTTAATTTTCGCCCTCTTCAGTCTAGGCAAACTGAGTCATGCTGCGCTGGTTTTGTATCTCGTCCTGATGCCAAAGCGTGGACTCAAGTGGCAGAAGATGAGGGCATGTAAGTCGGGCCACAACAACTTTGGTGATGCATATTTTTGAGGTTTCTTTCGTATGGTGTGGTTTCCTCATTCATCATACCAACAAATCCAACAACCCTTGATTCCGAGTCCCACTACAATTGATATGTTAACAATAGTGGATGGAACAAAACCTGTATTGAATTAAGTTTCTCCCATCGGCCCACATATATGGAAAAGCATTATATCCATTGGTTCTTACTTACTAGCGTGTACAAGTTTTCGGATTAGGAAAAATTTTCGCCCTCTTCAGCCTAGGCAAACTGAGTCATGCTATGCAGGTTTTGTATCTCATCCTGATGCCGAAGCGCGGGCTCAAGTGGCAGAAGAAGAGGGCATGTAAGTTGGGCCAAAACAACTTTGGCGATGCATATTTTTGAGGTTTCTTTCCTGTGGTGTGTTTTCCTCATTCATCATTCCAACATGTCCAACAACCCTCGATTCTGAGCTCCACAACAATTGATATGTTAACAACAGTGGACAGATCAAAACCTGTATTGAATTAAGTTTCTCCCATCGGCCTACATATATGGAAAAACATTATATCCATTCGTTCTTACTTACTAGCGTGTACAAGTTTTCGGATTAGGAAAAGTTTAATTTTCGCCCTCTTCTGTCTAGGCAAACTGAGTCATGCTGCGTTGGTTTTGTATTTCGGACTGATGCCGAAGCATGGGCTCACGTGGCAGAAGAGGAGGGCATATAAGTTGGGCCAAAACAACTTTGGCGATGTATATTTTTGAGGTTTCGTTCCTATGGTGTGGTTTTCTCATTCATCTCCCCAACAAGTCCAACAACCCTCGATTCCGAGTCCCACAACATTTGATATGTTAACAACAGCTGATGGATCAAAACCTGTATTGAATTAAGTTTCTCCCATCGGCCTATATATATGGAAAAGCATTATATTCATTGGTTCCTGCTTACTAGCGTGTACTAGTTTTTGGATTCGGAAAGGTTTAATTTTCGCCCCCTTCAGTCTACGCAAACGGAGTCATGCTATGCTGGTTTTGTATCTCGTCCTGATGCCGAAGCGTGGGCTCAAGTGGCAGAAGATGAGGGCGTGTAAGTCGGGCCAAAACAACTTTGGTGATGCATATTTTTGAGGTTTCTTTCCTATGGTGTGGTTTCCTCATTCATCATACCAACATGGCCAACAACACTCGATTCCGAGTCCGACAACAATTGATATGTTAACAACAGTGGATGGAACAAAACCTGTATTGAATTAAGTTTCTCCCATCGGCCTACATATATGGAAAAGCATTATATTCATTGGTTCTTACTTACTAGCGTGTACATGTTTTTGGATTAGGAAAAAGTTTAATTTTCGCCCTCTTCAGTCTAGGCAAACTGAGTCATGCTGCGCTGGTTTTGTATCTTGTCCTGATGCCGAAGCGTGGGCTCAAGTGGCAGAAGAGGAGGGCATGTAAGTTGGGCCAAAAAAACTTTGGTGACGCATATTTTTGAGGTTTCGTTCGTATGGTGTAGTTTCCTCATTCATCATACCAACAAGTCCGACAACCCTCGTTTCCGAGTCCCACAACAATTGATATGTTAACAACAGTGGATGGGTCAAAACTGGTATTGAATTGAGTTTCTCCCATCGGCCTACATATATGGAAAAGCATTATATTCATTGGTTCTTACTTACTAGCGTGTACAAGTTTTCGGATTAGGAAAGAGTTTAATTTTTGCCCTCTTCAGTCTAGGCAAACTGAGTCATGCTGCGCTGGTTTGGTATCTCGTCCTGATGCCGAAGCGTGGGCTCAAGTGGCAGAAGATGAGGGCATGTAAGTCGGGCCAAAACAACTTTGGTGATGCATATTTTTTAGGTTTCTTTCCTATGGTGTGGTTTCCTCATTCATCATACCAACAAGTCCAACAACCCTCGATTCCGAGTCCCACAACAATTGATATGTTAACAACAGTGGATGGATCGAAACCGGTATTGAATTAAGTTTCTCCCTCCGGCCTACATATATGGAAAATCATTATATTTATTGGTTCCTACTTACTAGCGTGTGCAAGTTTTTGGATTAGGAAAAAGTTTAATTTTCGCCCTCTTCAGTCTAGGTAAACTGAGTCATGCTGCGTTGGTTTTGTATCTCGGACTCCTGCCGAAGCGTGGGCTGACGTGGCAGAAGAGGAGGGCATGTAAGTTGGGCCAAAACAACTTTGGTGATGCATATTTTTGGGGTTTCTTTCCTATGGTGTGGTTTCTCATTCATCATACCAACATGTCCAACAACCCTCGATTCCGAATCCCACAACAATTGATATGTTAACAACAGTGGATGGATCAAAACCTGTACTGAATTAAGTTTCTCCCACCGGCCTACATATCTGGAAAAGCGTTATATTCGTTGGTTCTTACTTACTAGCATGTACAAGTTTTTGGATTAGGAAAAAGTTTAATTTTCGCCCTCTTCAGTCTAGGCAAACTGAGTCATGCTGCGGTAGTTTTGTATCTTGGCCTGATGCCGAAGCGTCGGCTCAACTGGCAGAAGAGAAGCGCATGTAAGTTGGGCCAAAGCAACTTTGGTGATGCATGTTTTTGAGGTTTCGTTCTTATGGTGTGGTTTCCTCATTCATCATACGAACAAGTCCAAGAACCCTCGTTTTCGAGTCCCACAACAGTTGATATGTTAACAACAGTGGAAGGGTCAAAACTGGTTTTGAATTGAGTTTCTCCCATCGGCCTACATATATGGAAAAGCATTATATTCATTGGTTCTTACTTACTAGCGTGTACAAGTTTTCGGATTAGGAAAGAGTTTAATTTTTGCCCTCTTCAGTCTAGGCAAACTGAGTCATGCTGCGCTGGTTTTGTATCTCATCCTGATGCCGAAGCGTGGGCTCAAGCGACAGAAGATGAGGGCATGTAAGTCGGGCCAAAACAACTTTGGTGATGCATATTTTTGAGGTTTCTTTCCTATGGTGTGGTTTCCTCATTCATCATACCAACAAGTCCAACAACCCTCGATTCCGAGTCCCACAACAATTGATATGTTAACAACAGTGGATGGATCAAAACCTGTATTGAATTAAGTTTCTCCCATTGGCCTACATATATGGAAAGGCATTATATTCATTGGTTCTTACTTACTAGCGTGTACAAGTTTTTGGGTTAGGAAAAAGTTTAATTTTCGCCCTCTTCAGTCTAGGCAAACTGAGTCATGCTGCGTTGGTTTTGTATCCCAGACTGATGCCGAAGCGTGGGCCCACGTGGCAGAAGAGGAGGGCATATAAGTTGGGCCAAAACAACTTTAGTGACGCATATTTTTGAGGTTTCTTTCCTATGGTGTGGTTTCCTCATTCATCATACCAACATGTTGAACACCCCTCGATTCCGAGTCCCACAACAATTGATATGTTAACAACAGTGGACGGATCAAAACCTGTATTGAATTAAGTTTTGCCCATCGGCCTACATATATGGAAAAGCATTATATTCGTTGGTTCTTACTAGCGTGTACAAGTTTTTGGATTACGAAAAAGTTTAATTTTCGCCCTCTTCAGTCTAGGCAAACTAAGTCATGCTGCGCTAGTTTTGTATCTCGTCCTGATGCCGAAGCTTGGGCTCAAGTGGCAGAAGATGAGGGCATGTAAGTCGGGCCATAACAACTTTGGTGATGCATATTTTTGAGGTTTCTTTCCTATGGTGTGGTTCCCTCATTCATCAGACCAACAAGTCCAACAACCCTCGATTCCAAGTCCCACAACAATTGATATGTTAACAACAGTGGATGAAACAAAACCTGTATTGAATTAAGTCTCTCCCATCGGCCTACATATATGGAAAAGCATTATATTCATTGGTTCCTACTTACTAGCGTGTACAAGTTTTTGGATTAGGAAAAAGTTTAATTTTGGCCCTCTTCGGTCTAGGCAAACTGAGTCATGCTGCACTGGTTTTGAATCTTGGCCTGTTGCCGAAGCATGGGCTCAAGTGACAGAAGAGGAGGGCATGTAAGTTGGGCCAAAACAACTTTGGTGATGCATATTTTTGAGGTTTCTTTCCTATGGTGTGGTTTCGTCATGCATCAAACCAACAAGTCCAACAACCCTCAATTCCGAGTCCCACAACAATTGATATGTTAACAACAATGGATGGATCAAAACTGGTATTGAATTAAGTTTCTCCCATCGGCCTACATATATGGAAAAGCATTATATTCATTGGTTCATACTTACTAGCGTGTACAAGCTTTCGGATTAGGAAAAAGTTCAATTTTCGCCCTCTTCAGTCTGGGCAAACTGAGTCATGCTGCGCTGGTTTTGTATCTCATCCTAATGCCGAAGCATGGGCTCAAGTGGCAGAAGTTGAGGGCATGTAAGTTGGGCCAAAACAACTTTGGTGATGCATATTTTTGAGGTTTCTTTCCTATGGTGTGGTTTCCTCATTCATCATTCCAACATGTCCAACAATCCTCGATTCTGAGTCCCACAACAATTGATATGTTAACAACAGTGGATGGATCAAAACCTGTATTGAATTAAGTTTCTCCCATCGACCCACATATATGGAAAAGCATTATATTTAATGGTTCCTACTTACTAGTGTGTACAAGTTTTCGGATTAGGAAAAAGTTTAATTTTCGCCCTCTTCAGTCTAGGCAAACTGAGTCATGCTGCGCTGGTTTTGTATCTTGTCCTGATGCCGAAGTGTGGGCTCAAGTGGCAGAAGAGGAGAGCATGTAAGTTGGTGCAAAACAACTTTGGTGATGCATATTTTTGAGGTTTCGTTCCTATGGTGTGGTTTCCTCATTCATCATACCAACAAGTTCAACAACCCTCGATTCCGAGTCCCACAACAATTGATATGTTAACAACAATGGATGGATCAAAACTGGCATTGAATTAAGTTTCTCCCAACGGCCTACATATATGGAAAAGCATTATATTCATTGGTTCTTACTTACTAGCGTGTACAAGTTTTCAGATTAGTAAAAACTTTAATTTTCGCCCTCTTCAGTCTGGGCAAACTGAGTCATGCTGCGCTAGTTTTGTATCTTGGCCTGATGCCGAAGCGTGGGCTCAAGTGGCAGAAGATGAGGGCATGTAAGTTGGGCAAAAAACAACTTTGGTGATGCATATTTTTAGGTTTCTTTCCTATGGTGTGGTTTCCTCATTCATCATTCCAACATGTCCAACAACCCTCAATTCCGAGTCCCACAACAATTGATATGTTAACAACAATGGATGGATCAAAACTGGTATTGAATTAAGTTTCTCCCATCGGCCTACATATATGGAAAAGCATTATATTCATTGGTTCATACTTACTAGCGTGTACAAGCTTTCGGATTAGGAAAAAGTTCAATTTTCGCCCTCTTCAGTCTGGGCAAACTGAGTCATGCTGCGCTGGTTTTGTATCTCATCCTAATGCCGAAGCATGGGCTCAAGTGGCAGAAGTTGAGGGCATGTAAGTTGGGCCAAAACAACTTTGGTGATGCATATTTTTGAGGTTTCTTTCCTATGGTGTGGTTTCCTCATTCATCATTCCAACATGTCCAACAATCCTCGATTCTGAGTCCCACAACAATTGATATGTTAACAACAATGGATGGATCAAAACTGGTGCCGAAGCATGGGCTCACGTGGCAGAAGAGGAGGGCATGTAAGTTGGGCCAAAACAACTTTGGAGATGCATATTTTTGAGGTTTCATTCCTATGGTGTGGTTTTCTCATTCATCTTCCCAACAAATCCATCAACCCTCGATTCCGAGTCCCACAACATTGGATATGTTACCAACGGCGGATGGATCAAAACCTGTATTGAATTAAGTTTCTCCCATCGGTCTACATATATGAAAAAGCATTATATTCATTGGTTCCTACTTACTAGCGTGTACAAGTTTTTGGATTAGGAAAAAGTTTAATTTTGGCCCCCTTCGGTCTAGGCAAACTGAGTCATGCTGCGCTGGTTTTGTATCTTGGCCTGTTGCTGAAGCATGGGCTCAAGTGACAGAAGAGGAGGGCATGTAAGTTGGGCCAAAACAACTTTGGTGATGCATATTTTTGAGGTTTCGTTCCTATGGTGTGGTTTCGTCATTCATCAAACCAACAAGTCCAACAACCCTCAATTCCGAGTCCCACAACAATTGATATGTTAACAACAATGGATGGATCAAAACTGGTATTGAATTAAGTTTCTCCCATCGGCCTACATATATGGAAAAGCATTATATTCATTGGTTCATACTTACTAGCGTGTACAAGCTTTCGGATTAGGAAAAAGTTCAATTTTCGCCCTCTTCAGTCTGGGCAAACTGAGTCATGCTGTGCTGGTTTTGTATCTCATCCTAATGCCGAAGCCTGGGCTCAAGTGGCTGAAGTTGGGGGCATGTAAGTTGGGCCAAAACAACTTTGGTGATGCATATTTTTGAGGTTTCTTTCCTATGGTGTGGTTTCCTCATTCATCATTCCAACATGTCCAACAATCCTCGATTCTGAGTCCCACAACAATTGATATGTTAACAACAGTGGATGGATCAAAACCTGTATTGAATTAAGTTTCTCCCATCGACCCACATATATGGAAAAGCATTATATTTAATGGTTCCTACTTACTAGTGTGTACAAGTTTTCGGATTAGGAAAAAGTTTAATTTTCGCCCTCTTCAGTCTAGGCAAACTGAGTCATGCTGCGCTGGTTTTGTATCTTGTCCTGATGCCGAAGTGTGGGCTCAAGTGGCAGAAGAGGAGAGCATGTAAGTTGGTCCAAAACAACTTTGGTGATGCATATTTTTGAGGTTTCGTTCCTATGGTGTGGTTTCCTCATTCATCATACCAACAAGTTCAACAACCCTCGATTCCGAGTCCCACAACAATTGATATGTTAACAACAATGGATGGATCAAAACTGGCATTGAATTAAGTTTCTCCCAACGGCCTACATATATGGAAAAGCATTATATTCATTGGTTCTTACTTACTAGCGTGTACAAGTTTTCAGATTAGTAAAAACTTTAATTTTCGCCCGCTTCAGTCTGGGCAAACTGAGTCATGCTGCGCTAGTTTTGTATCTTGGCCTGATGCCGAAGCGTGGGCTCAAGTGGCAGAAGATGAGGGCATGTAAGTTGGGCAAAAAACAACTTTGGTGATGCATATTTTTAGGTTTCTTTCCTATGGTGTGGTTTCCTCATTCATCATTCCAACATGTCCAACAACCCTCGATTCTGAGTCCCATAACAATTCATATGTTAGCAACAATGGACGGATCAAAACCAGTATTGAATTAAGTTTCTCCCATCGGCCTACATATATGGAAAAGCATTATATTCATTGGTTCCTACTTACTAGCGTGTACAAGTTTTCGGATTAGGAAAAAGTTTAATTTTCGCCCTCTTCTATCTAGGCAAACTGAGTCATGCTACGCTGGTTTTGTATCTCGGACTGATGCCAAAGCATGGGCTCACGTGGCAGAAGAGGAGGGCATGTAAGTTGGGCCAAAACAACTTTGGAGATGCATATTTTTGAGGTTTCATTCCTATGGTGTGGTTTTCTCATTCATCTTCCCAACAAATCCATCAACCCTCGATTCCGAGTCCCACAACATTTGATATGTTACCAACGGCGGATGGATCAAAACTTGTATTGAATTAAGTTTCTCCCATCGGTCTACATATATGAAAAAGCATTATATTCATTGGTTCCTAGTTACTAGCGTGTACAAGTTTTTGGATTAGGAAAAAGTTTAATTTTTGCCCCCCTCAGTCTAGGCAAACTAAGTCACGCTGCGTTGGTTTTGTATCTCAGACTGATGCCGAAGCGTGGGCTCACGAGACAGAAGAGGAGGGCATGTAAGTCAGGCAAAACAACTTTGGTGATGCATATTTTTGTGGTTTCCTCATTCATCATTCCAACATGTCCAACAACTCTCGATTCCGAGTCCCACAACAATTGATATGTTAACAAAAGTGGATGGATCAAAACCTGTATTGAATTAAGTTTGTCCCATCGGCCTACATATATGGAAAAGCATTATATTCGTTGGTTCCTACTTACTAGCGTGTACAAGTTTTCGGATTAGGAAAAGTTTAATTTTCGCCCTCTTCAGTCTAGGCAAACTGAGTCATGCTGCGGTGGTTTTGTATCTCGGACTGATGCCAAAGCGTGGGTCACGTGGCAGAAGAGGAGGGCTTGTAAGTTGGGCCGAAATAACTTTGGTGATGCATATTTTTGAGGTTTCGTTCCTATGGTGTGGTTTTCTTATTCATCTTCCCAACAAGTCCAACAACCCTCGATTCCGAGTCCCACAACAATTGATATGTTAACAACAGCGGATGGATCAAAACCTGTGTTGAATTAAGTTTCTTCCATCGGCCTACATATATGGAAAAGCATTGTATTCATTGGTTCCTACTTACTAGCGTGTACAAGTTTTTGGGTTAGGAAAAAGTTTAATTTTCGCCCTCTTCAGTCTAGGCAAACGGAGTCATGCTACACTGGTTTTGTATCTCGGATTGATGCCGAAGCGTGGGCTCAAGTGGCAGAAGGGAAGGGCATGTAAATTGGGCCAAAACAACTTTGGTGATGCATATTTTTGAGGTCTCGTTCCTATGGTGTGGTTTCGTCATTCATCTTCCCAACAATTCCAACAACCCTCGATTCCAAGTCCCACAACAAATGATATGTTAATAACAGTGGATGAAACAAAACCTGTATTGAATTAAGTTTCTCCCATAGGCCTACACGTTTTTGGATTTGGAAAAAGTTTAATTTTCGCCCTCTTTAGTCTATGCAGACTGAGTCATACTGCGCTGGTTTTGTATCTCGGCCTGATGCCGAAGCATGGGCTCAAGTGGCAGAAGAGGAGGGCATGTAAGTTGGGCCAAAACAACTTCGGTGGTGCATATTTTTCAGGTTGCGTTCCTATGGTGTGGTTTCCTCATTCATCATAGCAACAAGTCCAACAACCCACGATTTTGAGTCCCACAACAATTGATATGTTAACAACAGTGGATGGATCTAAACTGGTATTGAATTAAGTTTCTCCCATCAGCCTACATATATGGAGAAGCATTATATTCATTGGTTCTTACTTACTAGCGTGTACAAGTTTTTGGATTAGGAAAAAGTTTAATTTTCGCCCTCTTCAGTCTAGGCAAACTGTGTCATGCTGCGCTGGTTTTGTATCTCGTCCTGATGCCGAAGCGTGGGCTCAAGTGGCAGAAGATGAGGGCATGTAAGTCGGGCCAAAACAGCTTTGGTGATGCATATTTTTGAGGTTTCTTTCCTTTGGTGTGGTTTCCACATTCATCATACCAACATGTCCAACAACCCTCGATTCCGAGTCCCACAACATTGATATGTTAACAACAGTGGACAGATCAAAACCTGTATTGAATTAAGTTTCTCCCATCGGCCTACATATATGGAAAAGCATTATATTCATTGGTTCCTACCTACTAGCGTGTACAAGTTTTCGGATTACGAAAAACTTTAATTTTCGCCCTCTTCAGTCTAGGCAAACTGAGTCATGCTGCATTGGTTTTGTATCACGGACTGATGCCGAAGTGTGGGCTCACGTGGCAGAAGAGGAGGGCATGTAAGTTGGGCCAAAACAACTTTGGTGATGCATATTTTTGAGGTTTCGTTCCTATGGTGTGGTATTGTCATTCATCTTCCCAGCAAGTCCAACAACCCTCGATTCCGAGTCCCACAACATTTGATATGTTAACAACAGCGGATGGATCAAAACCTGTATTGAATTAAGTTTCTCCCAAAGGCCTACATATATGGAAAAGCATTATATTTATTAGTTCTTACTTACTAGCGTGTACAATTTTTTAGATTTGGAAAAAGTTTAATTTTCGCCCTCTTTAGTCTAGGCAAACTGAGTCATGCTGCGCTGGTGTCAGACCCGGTTTTATAAACAAAACCAGATGACACTATATGTGTGCCCAGGATCTATTTCCCACACATACAGCCGACTTCATTAGTGAATATCAAGAGACAGTGTATTATATAAGCGTATAAAACTTACATTTGACACAAAGGTCAATATATCAGAGTGTAGCGGAACTTCTATCTCGTAGCGGAACTCCATCTTCACAAGAAAGTTGACTCGGGGCACGTACGCCTAAACACATTGTAAACTTCTGGATCCACTCCGTCTTCATATCATCATCAACTTGTATAGAGAAGAACTATAGGTTTGGGATAGCAAGGGTGAGTACATGGCGCACTCAGCAAGTATTCCGTTTAGGATAAAAGTGGACTAGCTTTATAGTGGACAGGCACAGCGGTTGCTTTTAGTTGGTCAAGTTTTATTACTAGCAATGATTAGCATAACCCATCCCATAACTGAAATATTATAAGTAAATAAAATAATTGAGTATCAACCATTGTCGTAACTGCCACCATTACCATCATCAACACTGTCATCATCACTGTCATCACCATTATCATCATGAGCCATTTTCTTTGAAAACTCTAATCTGTGAGGGTCCAGGCCGCTCATAACCGTGAGCACGGCTGATATATCAGTTTTAAACACTCTCGAGAGGTTGTACATCTTTACCCACAAGCCATGATTCCCATATGCCAAGAGGTGGCCAAACCTCATATATTCACTATCCTTTGATGAATCGGCAGGGTTTCATTACTAGACTTTTACAAAGAATTCCTAGAGTCGTGGCATGCCCGTTACAGGTTACTCCAGTTAACTAAAGATATGGGAGTTCCGTTCCAAAGGGTGATTAACCACGATGGCAAAGGGCAAAGTCCCATATCCCCCAGACCCCTCATACGCCATGTTTCAGGGAAGCAGGCCAAAACTCCAGTTCATCTAATTAATCAGTCAAGGATGTCCCATTCCATCTCTTGTGGTTGCACTATTTTCCTGGGTGGTCGCTCGGCGAACCGATCCTTAGGGCGAAGTACTTGAGCAAACCAACAAAACATGCTCAACTCCCCATGTTGCAAAGTAACCAAGCTTTTATCATTATTGCATCATTATTTAATCAAAATTAGCAACATGAGTAATAATAAGTTGAGCGGTAGCAATTAATTTACAACATTACAGCCCTCCCAGGTTTATAGACATGTAAAGGAATATCAAGCTAGTCATCCTTAATAGGAACATGCAAATTTAGGCTCTAGATCATGTGATTAAAGTAAATAGGACATAGGTCAAAGAATACTTTCCTTTATTCCCAAATATATAGCTGCTCAAAGAACCAACTGTAGAACTTAGAGAACTTGTTCTTCACAAACCACGACCACTATAACTCTTGTGTTGATCTTGAAACGTCATGTGCAACACTCATTCTTTACACGACAACACATACAACATACAAAGCAAACAAACATATATGCATAAGAAACAATACACCATTCAGAAGAAAAGTTTTATAAAACATGTTAAAAGAGAGGGCTCGTTGCTACGGTCACATTAACGAAAGACACACTGAAAATAAGGCTAGGGTAGAGAAGAGACAACTAACGGAAGATTTGCATTGTTTGTCAACAGAGAAGACTATAAGCTACATTTTATTTTTAGTTTACAAAATAAGGTAGATGGATATTTTTGGGAAATAACCAAGTTAACATTAATTCATATTGTAATGAAAACCGTGGTTGAAACTAGTCATACTTAATTATTTAATAAATATCTCATATAAATTATGTTCATAAAATAATTAAGTTTAGAAAAACAAGTACGTCATCACCTATTCGGCTTTTAACACATAACGTGCTTTGATCAAAACAGGTCATAACTAAAACACAAAATAATTAATCAAGTTAACATACATTTTAATAAAACCATTAAAAACCGAGGTTTAAACCTAAATGTCTTTTAGTTGGAAAGCATCATAGAATAATTTATCCAAATTAACAAGAGTTTAAGAAAAACCAAGATTAAACCTTACATTGTCTTTATTTGGAAAAGTAATGGAAGTAACATTAATCGAATTAATGTTTATGTTTAACATTAGAAACACATAATATGGTTAACATGAACACAAAAGCGTAGAATTCATTATTACGAATCTAACGCAACTTGAATGGACCAAAACGGATCTAAAACGCAAAAGATATGAATAAATCAAGATGAAAGGGCTATTTTGAAGTATATTTGAAAACTCCAGGGCTAAACCGTGAAAACTTGGACCCAGACGTAACGGATTTCGATTGTGGGCTAATTTATGGAAACATTAAGGGCTCTTTAGCAACATTGCCACGCTGACTGGTTTGACCGGATTCGCGGGCGCTTACGGGCCGTTGGATCTAGATCGGATGGCCTGGAATAGATGTGGAGGGGGAGACGACGGCGGCGATGGGTTTGGCCGCCGCGGCGGCGGAGGATCGCCGGTGATCCACGAACTTGTGGCTCCTGCGGCCTTAGGCTGGCGGGAGGAGTCGCGGGAGCAACGGCGCGGTGCGGTGAAGCGGGCGAGGAGGTCTGCGCGGCGGCGCATCGGCCGAGGGCGGACGACGATGGGGCGCGGCGGCAGCACAACTCCGGCGAGCAATCGCCGGAGCTTCAGTGATCTGCTCTGGTTGACTGCTGCGGCTGCCAATACAATGCGAGAAAGAGACTTAGGATGCTGCTGCTGTTCTGGGTCAAGGCCAAAACAAGAGGAAGAGCTACTATGCTAGCTTGCTACTGCTGCCGATGCAAAGCTGGAGAGAGAGCAGGGGCTGCTTCCCAGCTTAGGCCATGCCTACAAAGAGGAAAGAGCAGGCCATTGCACTACTCGCACTTAGGCCAAAAGGGAAAAGAAAGAAAGGAGGGGGTGAAATAGACTTTGCTTGAATATTTAGAGGAGAGGAAATTTACCGGCAATAGAGACACCCATCGGAGTCGGAGAAAAGCTATAGACTATCTTAGGGCTCCCAAGCTTCCAGGCCTCCATAGAGTAGTCTATATTTTTATGTGCCGTTTAGAGGAGGGGTTGGGTTTATTATATAGGGAGAAGAGCCGGTAGATGCGCGTCAACTAGCAAGGTGGTACTAATAGATTTACATCTCCTAACTTCACTAATGGGTTTAGTGAGTTTAAAGCCCATTAGAGAACCCATAAATGGGCGCTCGGGGTTTATTAAAATTCCAGCATATTTAAATGGAGAAAGCCCAAGTAAATTCGGAATTATTTATTTTCGGAATAAAAATAAATCTAGATAATTCTACGATCAATACTTGAAGTTCGAAAAATATCCCGACGGTCTAAAAAATTCTAGATAAAAAAATCCCAGATATAGTTTTGGACCTAATGAACCCAAATAAAATATTTGGAGCTCATGGAAAGGTTCTTAAGAGATTCCAATAAATGGATTGTGCTCTACGTAAAACAAGAAAAGCTTCTAGGAAAATCTAGAAAGTTTCCAGAAAAGGTTACTTGTAGTTTAAACTCATTTAGAAAATCTTTATCACTTAAAAACATCATGTGAACCAGCATGAATGCAACACATATATTATTATAACATAGATTATATTTGGTCTCTTTACAAAATAATTATTTCCTACACTAAATATCTATGCAAATATATAACTGCTTGACAAAATTTTAAATATTTAAGAAATTCACTGTATTAATTCAAGCCAAAAGTGTCACATTCCAAATTGGAAAATTTGGGGTGTGACAGCTGGTTTTGTTTCTCGGCTTAATGCCGAAGCGTGGGCTCAAGTGGCAGAAGAGGAGGGCATGTAAATTGGGCCAAAACAACTTTGGTGATGCATATTTTTGAGGTTTCGTTCCTATGGTGTGGTTTCCTCATTCATCTTCCCAGCAAGTCCAACAACCCTCGATTCCGAGTCCCACAACAAATGATATGTTAAAAACTGTGGATCGAGCAAAACCTGTATTGAATTTAGTTTCTCTCGTCGGCCTACATACATGGAAAAGCATTATATTCATTGGTTCTTACTTACTAGCGTGTACATGTTTTTTGATTAGGAAAAAGTTTAATTTTTGCCCTCTTCAGTCTAGGCAAACTGAGTCATGCTGCACTGGTTTTGTATCTTGGCCTGATGCCAAAGCGTGGCTCAAGTGGCAGAAGAGGAGGGCATGTAAGTTGGGCCAAAACAACTTTGGTGATGCATATTTTTGAGGTTTCGTTCCTATGGTGTGGTTTCCTCATTCATCATACCAACAAGTCCAACAACCCTCGATTCCGAGTCCCACAACAATTGATATGTTAACAACAGTGGATGGATAAAAACTGGTATTTAATTAAGTTTATTCCACCGGCCTACATATATGGAAAAGCATTATATTCATTGGTTCTTATTTACTAGCGTGTACAAGTTTTTGGATTAGGAAAATGTTTAATTTTCGCCCTCTTCAGTCTAGGCAAACTGAGTCATGCTGCGCTGGTTTTGTATCTCGTCCTGATGCCGAAGCTTGGGCTCAAGTGGCAGAAGATGAGGGCATTTAAGTTGGGCCAAAACAACTTTGGTGATGCATATTTTTGAGGTTTCTTTCCTATGGTGTCGTTTCCTCATTCATCATACCAACAAGTCCAACAACCCTCGATTCTGAGTCCCACAACAATTGATATGTTAACAACAGTGGATGGTTCAACACCTGTATTGAATTAAGTTTCTCCCATCGGCCTACATATATGGAAAAGCATTATATTCATTGGTTCCTACTTACTAGCGTGTACAAGTGTTCGGATAAGGAAAAAGTTTAATTTTTGCCCTCTTCAGTATAGGCAAACTGAGTCATGCTGCGTTGGTTTTGTATCTCGAACTGATGCCGAAGCGTGGGCTCACATGGCAGAAGAGGAGGGCATGTAAGTTGGGCAAAAACAACTTTGGTGATGCATATTTTGGAGGTTTTTTTCCTATGGTGTGGTTTCCTCATTCATCATACCAACATGTCCAACAACCCTCGATTCTGAGTCCCACAACAATTGCTATGTTAACAACAGTGGACTGATCGCAACCTGTATTGAATTAAGTTTCTCCCATCGGCCTACATATATGGAAAAACATTATATTCATTGGTTCCTACTTACTAGCGTGTACAAGTTTTTGGATTAGGAAAAAGCTTAATTTTCGCCCACTTCAGTCTAGGCAAACTGAGTCATGCTGCGTTGGTTTTGTATCTCGGACTGATGCCGAAGCGTGGGCTCATGTGGCAGAAGTGGAGGGCATGTAAGTTGGGCCAAAACAACTTTGGTGATGCATATTTTTGAGGTTTCGTTCCTATGGTGTAGTTTTCTCATTCATCTTCCCAACAAGTCCAACAACCCTCAATTCCGAGTCCCACAACAAATGATATGTTAATAACAGTGGATGGAACAAAACCTGTATTGAATTAAGTTTCTCCCATCGGCGTACATATATGGAAAAGCATTATATTCATTGGTTTTTACTTACTAGCGTGTACAAGTTTTCGGATTAGGAAAAAGTTTAATTTTCTCCCTCTTCAGTCCAGTCAAACTTAGTCATACTGCGCTGGTTTTGTATCTCATCCTGATGCCGAAGCATGGGCTCAAGTGGCAGAAGAGGAGGGCATGTAAGTTGGGCCAAAACAACTTTGGTGATGCATATTTTTGAGGTTTCATTCCTATGGTGTGGTTTCCTCATTCATCATACCAACAAGTCCAACAACCTCGATTCTGAGTCCCACAACAATTGATATGTTAACAACAGTGGGTGGATCAAAACTGGTATTGAATTAAGTTTCTCCCATCGGCCTACATGTATGGAAAAGCATTATATTCATTGGTTCTTACTTGCGAGTGTGTACAGTTTTCGGATTTGGAAAAAGTTTAATTTTCGCCCTCTCAGTCTAGGCAATCTGAGTCATGCTGCATTGGTTTTGTATCTCGGGCCAATGCCAAAGCTTGGGCTCAAGTGGGAGAAGAGGAAGGCATGTAAGTTGGGCCAAAACAACTTTGGCGATGCATATTTTTGAGGTTTCGTTCCTACGGTTTGGTTTCCTAATTCATCATACCAACATGTCCAACAACCCTCGATTCCGAGTCCCACAACAATTGATATGTTAACAAAAGTGGATGGTTTAAACTGGTATTGAATTAAGTTTCTCCCATCGGCCTACATATATGGAAAAGCATTATATTCATTGGTTCCTACTTACTAGCGTGTACAAATTTTCAGATTAGAAAAAAGTTTAATTTTCGCCCTCTTCAGTCGAGGCAAACTAAGTCATGCTGCGTTGGTTTTGTATCTCGGACTGATGCCGAAGCATGGGCTCAAGTGGCAGAAGAGGAGGGCATGTAAGTTGAGCCAAAGCAACTTTGGTGATGCATATTGTTTTCTCGTTCATCTTACCAACAAGTCCAACCAACCTCGATTCCGAGGCCCACAACAATTGATATGTTAACAATAGTGGATGGATCAAAACCTGTATTGAATTACGTTTCTCCCATCGGCCTGCATATATGGAAAAGCATTATATTCATTGGTTCCTACTTACAAGCGTGTACAAGTTTTTGGATTAGAAAAAAGTTTAATTTTCGCCCAAGGCTGTCTAGGCAAATTGAGTCATGCTGCGCTGGTTTTGTATCTCGGATTGATGCTGAAGCGTGCGCTCCAGTGGCAGAAGAGTTGGGCATGTAAGTTGGGCCAAAACAACTTTGGTGATGCATATTTTTGAGGTTTCTGTCCTATGGTGTGGTATTCTCATTCATCATGCCAACAAGTCCAACAACCCTCGATTCCGAGTCCCACAACAATTGATATGTTAACAATAGTGGATGGACCAAAACCTGTATTGAATTAAGTTTCTCCCATCGGCCTACATATATGGAAAAGCATTATATTCATTGGTTCCTACTTACTAGCGTGTACAAGTTTTCGGATTAGGAAAAAGTTTAATCTTTTCCCTCTTTAGTCTATGAAAACTGAGTCATGCTGCGCTGGTTTTGTATCTCAGCCTGACGCCGAAGCGTCGACTCAAGTGGCAGAAGAGGAGGGCATGTAAGATGGGCCAAAACAACTTTGGTGATGCATATTTTTGAAGTTTTGTTCCTATGGTGTGGTTTCTTTATTCATCTTCCCAACAAGTCCAACAACCCTTGATTTCGAGTCCCACAACAAATGATATGTTAACAATAGTGGATGGACCAAATCCTATATTGAATTAAGTTTCTCCCATTGGCCTACATATATGGAAAAGCATTATATTAATTGGTTCCTACTTACTAGCGTGTACAAGGTTTTGAATTAGGAAAAAGGTTAATTTTCGCCCTATTCAGTCTAGGCAAACTGAGTCATTATGCGCTGGTTTTGTATCTCGTCCCGATGCCGAAGCGTGGGCTCAAGTGGCAGAAGAGGAGGGCATGTAAGTTGAGCCAAAACAACTTTGGTGATGCATATTTTTGAGGTTTCGTTCCTTTGGTGTGGTTTCCTCTTTCATCTTACCAACAAATCCAACAAACCTCGATTCCGAGTCCCACAACAATTGATATGTTAACAATAGTGGATGGACTAAAACCTGTATTGAATTAAGTGTGGCGGAATCGCCCTGCTTAATCCAGACTAAGCACACCTGCCACCTCTGGCTCGCAGTGCACTTAGGCCAGACTAAACCCGGTAGTCCGTCGAGAGTACTTTGGCTCTCGATAACACCATTCCCAGAGGAACTGACATCAAACACATCCGACTCTCGAAAGAGCCACAACAATTACATCATCACGGGCAGTTGAAATAGAGAATAGTAGACCGGATTTACAAATATAAGAAGTCAAATACATTTCATAGTAGACCGAGCCCACCGGTACTACCACCTCCAACACAGCTATCCAGATGTCGCCAGTACCTGTAATCCAAAAGTGGGGGCAAACCCTGAGTACTAATTACTCAGTAGGACTTAATGGACGGGGCTTACGGCTGACGCAAAGCATGCTTACTAATCATGTGGATCCTTAGCTGTTGATTCTTAAATAAAGTCATGTGGACATAAGATAGCAGGATTTGACAGCTGCTATCCATTAATCATGTAGATCCTTTATATCATAAAGTAAATACTTGCAGAAAAGTAAACATGAACACATGTTCCGTCCCAAGATTCATAGCGCTTCCATCCAACCCCTTGGGAGTAGCCGTCTCAGGAGCGATACCACAGTACCTCGGGTCAGCCCTCCCTCGACCTCAAAGCATCTCCCAAGTCCATCGACCTCCTAGCAGTGGATGGGAAACACCATGAATAGAGGGACGAAACACACACATCCAATCATGGTTATATACAAAAACGTGACTTAATAAATAGCATGTTACAGTTATTACTATGTTGCCCGACAGTGATATTTGGCATTCTCACACCTGGTGAGCATTAGCGATTCGAATCGATTTTTATATTCCCGGGAATAACTAGAAAGGCCAGGGGTATATGCTTACTAGCCATCGCGTTCCACACATATATTCCCCATCTCCACTTGTCCCATCCCAAGTTCGATTCAATCCTTCTGTTGTTCCCAGGTTGTGCCGCCTTAGGAGCGATACCACGGTAACGTCGGGTTAGCCCTCCCTCGACTACAAGCTCCGCAAGGTGTCACAGTAGGAGTCTGTCTCTGTTCTTCGGATAGCACAAGTAAGACTTTCACCAGGCCCATGTCCTGGATAAGCACTCTAGCAATGTTATGCCAATCAGCAGACGAACGGCGGACGGGCCTTATGCGACTCGTGCGGAGTCCAGTGCACAATACCATGAACAATAAATAACTCATAAAATCTCCGCCCGGTCTCCATTTAAAACATAAGCAAATATAATAACTTCCACAAGTGAGATTTCTGTCACCTTGTAAAGTCGTACCTACGAGACGAGTATAATCACTCGTGTCTACTCGCACCTAGAAATCTAGGCACTCGTCTTACGAACTTTACTTATAGGTGCTAGGGCCAGGGCGGCCAGGAAGTCTAATACAGTTGGTTTCAATCAACTCCTAATGCATATGCGTAAACATCAACAAGATTTGTATTAGCTGGGAGAAATCATAGTCCTGCCTACCTTTAATTGTTCTTAAGAAAACCAACAAACTAAACTATGTTAGTTTGCCGGGTCGTGAGGCTTTGCCCCAGGCAACCCCTTGAAGCAGGGACGGATTTAATCAGCGACCCTTCGTCTTCTTGCTTCGGATATAGCTTGTCGTCCGGTTCCTTGATCACTGGTTTCTCCTGAGTTGATAGCTTCTTGCACGCGGGTCTATATGTATGATAAAATGCTAGTGATTGCAAGAGAACGCAAATGCATGTATATGATACAGTGTTATATGCATGACATAGTGCAAATAAGAGTACAACGTGTTGCAAATGTATGTAGGAGGTGTCAATGGTATATGATGCATGATCAAGCAGTTTATAAAGAATGGGTTCGGGTAATCTTAGTTAAATACCTCCCATAATGAGAAAACTTAACGACTTTGCTAAGAAATCATACAGCCCATCACTAAGAAATCGTACAAACCATCACCATATTTTATCTTTGAAGTTATCAAAAGTTAGTGTGTTATATGTGTACACAGTGCCTATCAAATGAAATGAAGTTGTCACTTGAAAGCGCCTTTATGAATATAATGCACTCATGAGTTCATGTAGTTAGACAACTCAAATTGCTCTCAAATTTTTACCACATGTAGACACATACTTCGTAGTGCTACTGCCAAAATTTCAGCTACAACCAATTTATAATTAATTTATTAAAATTCCAGCAAGTTACCAGCCCTATAGCTTCTTAGATTTTTCATAATTTATCAGAATGGTTTCTAGACTGGAAATTTCTACAGAAAGCATTTCATGGCATGAACATCATATACAAAAATCAGCAAGCACAAAATCCATAGTTTAATATGACACCTATTTTCCATATATTTATCTTATGCAAATTAAGATGCACTAATAAACAGTGTTAATGAACCTTCCAAAAATACTTTCTAGACTCCCTATCACACTAGTAGCACACCAGATTTTTCGTAGAATTAACTATGCATCCTAGAACCACTTTCTCATTTTATTTAGTTAAGTAGGTGTCATTTTGTCATTTTCAAATCACCATTTAAACTCAACATGCAAGGCTTCAAACTTTACCCGCAAGCTATTCATACTGTATAAAGCACATGAAAAATACCAGAGGTCATATTTGAGCACACTTTATGTAGCCTTCATTTTCCAGGTCAAATAAATACACAAACTACATGCATAGGGCAAAACAGTAATTAAACAGTCAATGCTAGGGCTACCAAAAATCACACAGTACGTAGATGCCATAACAAAGCTACTGTCCAAGTTTCATAATTTTTGGAGTTCATTTGGTCTATTTTTACCATTTATTTACCTACACCATGCATGCATTAAACCAGGGGCAAAACAGACTTTTCACACCTTACCTAACATGTAGATCTACTCAAGAGGAGTCCATAGCCACTAAGTTTGTCCATTTTGGATTTTTTTTTTGAATTGTTATGATTTTTCAAAGTTCACAGCTCAATATAAATGAATTTAAATGGAAAAGCTCATAGACCGAGGGCTTGAACGTAATTAACCGTATACCTCAGGGGCTAGATCAGAAGATTATCCTGACTCAGTGCACAGTGCTTGAGAATCTCCTAAAACCTGAGGTTAGATCTGCAAAATACCAGGGCTCGGGTTAAAGTACAAAACTCTAATAGATCCAGAGGTGTTTTCACAAATTATTCAAGACACCGTAAACAGTGATGCAATAAGTAATACGCGAAGGGGGTTTCTGCAAAACACATGTTCTTCTTCTACCTTCGGCCAGGGAAAATCCTCGCGCGGCGGCCGGCGTTCGCGCGCTCGCGCCGGAGCGTGGAGGGGGAACTTGGAGCCGACTCGGGTTGAGGAGGTGGCCGGCACTACGGTGGACACCGTGGGCTAGATGTCGTCGCCGGCGGTGAAGAGTAGAGGCGAGCGGTGGCGGCGAACCGAGAAGGCGACGGTGTGGCGGGGCGCGGTGACGCGGCTCGATTCCGGCGAGGTATGGCACGGGAGGGGTCGCCGCTAGGCTTGGGAGTTGCGCGGCGGCGCGACGGTCCCGATGGCGGTATCGTGGAGGCGAGGGCAAGGCCGGAGGAGGGTTGTCTACGGTGAAGGGCCGGTGGCAATGGCGGCCGTGGGGTGCGCTCTTAGGGAAGGGTGATAGAGGCAAGGGCGAGCGGCGAGACCGTGCGTAGAAGATGGAGGGAGGCGCGGGCCGTGCGAGGCGCGCGTCGGCGGAGTGGGAGGTGGCTCGAGGCGGCGGGTGCCGTGAGCTCGCCGCGGCGGCGATGGTGGCGGGCACTCTGCGCTTGGGAGGGGGAGGCGGAGGGAGACGACTAGGCCTAGTGCGTTGGGCGCGGGAGGGGGAGGCGGTTGTAATGGCGGTGGTCGGGAGGCTCGGGGAGCAGCGGAGCGGCCGGCGCAGCTCGGACTCCGAGCTTGCGGCAATGGCGGGTCGGCGCTCCGCGCTTGGGGAAAGGAGGCAGAGGTGCGCGAGAGAGCGAGCAGTGGAGCGGCGAGTGCGAAGGGAGCCGGGGGTGCGTCCAAGTTCATGAGGGGCGCGGGGTGTTCACCCTTTAGGCGAGGGCGCGGCGCGGCCAGTGCGCTGGCGGCCATGGGCAGGGTGCGCAGAGCGCGCCTACCGCGTGGGCGCGGGGAAGAGGGAAAGGGAACGGTGGGGCGCGATGTGGACTCGGTCCATGGACCGGGTGTCACTGACATGTGGGACCGGGGTGGGAAGAGAAAGGGAGCGTCTATAGGCCGAGTGCGTGGAGACGCGGAAATGGTGGGACCCACTGGACCGGATGGTTGTCCGACGCGGGCGGGAATCCGGTGGACTGCTCGGTGGGGCCCGCCGGTCAGTGAGAGGAAAAGAGAGGGAAAATCCTGAAAATGGAAAAATGGAGTTTGACTACAGATACACTTGTTTGAAGATCACGTTTTTGAACTGGTTAGAGGCCGAATCTAAAAATACCCCAATTGGAGGAAGTGTTCTAAATTTGTTCCTCTACATTTCCCTTATAAACTTGTATACCATGTTCTATTCAAAAATCTGGTGCAAATTTGAATTTAGGCTGCTGACCAAGGTTTGACCAATAGAACCCTCCAGTTTAGAAATTCTAAAAGTCTATTTTCTAGGAACTTTCACAAAAGGAGTTTTATACCAATGTTGTTCACAATTTCGTGATCTACAAATTTCTCAATACAAGCATTGCAAGATTTTGGCTTTAAGATCAAGGAAATTTAAAATTACTAAACAGGTCATGTTTGGACAGAATTCACATGCTGACAGAAAAAGCCCCAAAACTCTATGCAAACCTTCATGCATGTCAAAGCACAAATTACCAAAGTTGTTCATCATTAAATTGTCTAGAGGTTTGTCAATATGAGTTTCACCCAAATCCAAATAGAATCAAAGTTATAGGCACAATCACAAAGACATATCAGCAGAAAACAGGTTTCGATAAGTGGCATTTCAACCAAGTTTGAATTAGGGCTCAAATGCATGTCATTGTATGATGCATTATGATGAATGTTGCATGTATGATGAATGATTATGCACTTGAGATACCGGAGCATCACAATCCACCCCCTTAAAGAAATCTCGTCTGGAGATTCTGATGTGATGTGGGTGGATAAGTTAAACGAGAAGAAAGTGCACTGTGTATGAATTTGAAACTTTGAAACTGCGGTGACGTACTCAATTTGAAGTGGATGGAAGAAAATCAGGATATCTTGTTCGCAAGAATTCTTCTTGCTCCCAAGTTGCCTCTTCTTCGGAGTGATTATTCCACTGCACTTTGTAGAAGTTAATAGTTCTTCTCCGTGTTGACCTTTGCTTTTGGTCGAGGATCTTTATGGGGTGCTCTTCATAAGTGAGGTCCGGTTCAATCTGAATTTGAGATGTATCAATTACTTCCTTTGGCACTCGTAAGCACTTCTTGAGTTGCGAGACGTGAAACACATCATGAACCGCAGCAAGGTGTGGTAGTAATTCTAACCGGTAAGCTACTGATCCACATCTCTCTGATCTTGAATGGACCAACATATCTTGGTGCTAGCTTGCCTTTTACTCCAAACCGGTGTACTCCTTTCATTGGTGACACCCGAAGATACACATGATCGCCTTCTTCAAAGGCTAAGGGTCTTCGCCTCTTATCTGAATAGCTTTTCTGCCTAGATTGTGCTCTTTTCAGGTTGCTGTGTATGAACTTTACTTGCTCTTCAGCTTGTGTTACCAATTTTGGACCAAAGGTGACGCGTTCTCCTGGTTCAGACCAGTTGAGTGGTGTCCTACATCGTCTACCATATAGGGCCTCAAAAGGTGCCATTTCTAAGCTCTTCTGATAGCTGTTGTTGTATGCGAACTCCGCTAAGGGATCCCACTTGGTGGAATAGGTCAAAGCACAGGCCCTCAACATGTCCTCTAAGATCTGATTCACTCTTTCTACTTGGCCGCTTGTTTGAGGGGGGTATGCTGAACTCCGAATCAATTTGGTTCCAAGAGTAGTTTGCAGTTGCTCCCAGAAGCGAGACACAAACAGCGATCCTCAATCGGAAGTGATGGTCTGTGGCACACCATGCAAGGATACAATCCGTGATATGTAGAGCTCAGCATAAGTAGCCGCAGTGTAATGAGTTTTGACAGGCAAGAAGTGAGCGGATTTGGTAAGACGATCGATAATGACCCAAATAGAGTCATAGCCCTTTTGGGTGCGAGGCAAACCCACTATGAAGTCCATGTGTACATCTTCCCATTTCCAGGCTGGAATTGCTAATGGCTGATGCATACCAGCAGGCTTTAGGTGGTCGGCTTTGACTCGCTGACACACGTCGCATTCAGACACATACTTGGCGATCTCCCATTTCATACGGGTCCACCAAAATTTTTGTTTCAAGTCTTGGTACATTTTATTGCTGCCCGGGTGCATGGTGAACATGGAAGTGTGGGCTTCATCAAGTATCTTCTTTCTCAACTCCATGTCCTTAGGTACCACTAAGCGATTTTTAAACCAAAAGACTCCCTGGTCATCAAGTGTGAAGCATGCTCTTTTCTTCTCATCTAATCCTTCGCGAATATGTGCCATACTCTTATCTTGCTTTTGTGCAACGATGATTTGATCCTTTATTGTAGGTTCAATGATGAGGCTATATAATTTAGCGTGCTGCTCTGTAGGCATTTCGATCTCATCCACCTCACAACATATAACTCGCACTGTCGGGCGGGCTTCAATCACATTGCAATGAGCCTTACGGCTTGATGCATCAGCTACAACATTGGCCTTGCCAGGATGGTAGTGAATCTCTAGATCAAAATCTTTTATCAGCTCTAACCACCGTCGTTGCCTCATATTTAACTCGGGTTGTGTGAGGATATACTTGAGGCTCTTGTGGTCAGTGTAGATGTGACACGTATTGCCTAGCAGATAGTGTCTCCATATCTTCAAAGCGTGAACAACTGCTGCAAGCTCAAGATCATGTGTTCGGTAGTTTGCTTCAAGTTTTCTTAGTTGGCGTGAGGCGTAAGCGATTACTCTCCCTTCTTGCATCAGGACACAGCCCAGCCCATTGCCGGAGGCATCACAATACACGTCAAATGGCTTAGTGACGTCCGGTTGAGCCAGCACTGTGCGGATGTTAGCAACTTCTTCAGGGTTTGAAAGGCTTCCTCACAATTCGAACTCCATACATACTTCGCATTCTTTTTTTGTTAGTGAGGTCATTGGCTTCGCAGTTTTGGAGAAGTCCTTAATGAAGCGGCGGTAGTAGCCTGTTGACAGCACTTAAGCATGCCAAATCCTTATACTGCAAGCGCACAGTATCGCGGTAGCTTTTCCCCAGGATGAGTATCTTGGGTTTATCAATCCGGGATTAATTATGTTTAAAATGCTATTAATCAATTATTAACAATATTACTATCTAATTCTAATATATCTAATAAGCTTAAATAAGAGATAAAAGTTATCTAATTACAACTAATAAAGACTCTAATTCTACTCTAATCAAGATCTAATCTATATTCTAATCTATTGCATAAAAGGTATAAGCAAAGACTTAAACTCGGGGTATATAGGATTTAAACAGGCAAAAGGATCCACAAGAGATATGAGACAAACTACTAAAGTACTACGAACCACCTTGACTTAGATCTAAACATTAAGCATAAAATAAGCATGAACATGAATGTCAAGAACCTACTCGAACCTTTCCCCGGGCTCCACTGTCACTGGTAACCAGGTAATCGACGAACTAGTAAACCCTAACTATGCCTAACATGAGCAGATTAAATCTACTAAAAGACATGTGAAGTACTTAACAGTGGCCACTGATTTACACAATTAGACAACAAGCATTGCTAAGCATAGATCATGAACAAGCATAAACAAGAAGCAAAGTTTAAAAGACAACTTTATAGATCCATAATCAAGGTTTTATCATAGTACAGAAGAAGTTCGAGGGGTTTACTCAAGATACATCGGAATTCGTGACCCAAAGTCGTCGAGATGAACTAGACGAAGAAGTCGACGAAAGACGAACTCGATCTGCCCTCGGGATGCCAGGGGTCGGCCGAGCCAGACCCCTAGGGGTCGGCCGACCCCCCTGGGTCCTGTCTCCTCTTGCTTCCTCCTTTCGCCGAGATGTTCCTCCCGCCGAGTTGAACTCCTTTGGCCCTCGAGCTCTGCCCTAGCCTCTCGGTTACAATGGATTTGTGGCGAGTCTCTCCTCTCATCTCCCTAGATGGAGCCCTCTATTTATATCCCGAAGGAAACCCTATACATGGAAACTAATAGGTCGGTTCTAAGAGTCCTAGAACACCTCATACATCTATTTCCAAGTATAATCAAGCTTCTAGAAGAGTCCCGGTCGTCCATATCTTTCCTTGCTTGATGACGAAGTCTTCTCTCTTTAATTCCCGAAATAAACCTTCCCGGTTCTGCAACTTGTAGTAAATCGACCATAACTTTGCCTTCCGAAGTCCAATAAATGCAAACTCGGACTCTAAATTGTAGAGCTCGAAGAGATCTATAACTTTGGTATTCAAACTTTCTTCATTTGACGTCGTTAAGGTCTCCAAATTGGGCCCACAAGTTGCTGCTGTTATTGACTTCGCGAATATTTCAGGAATTGCCTTTCCTAGCAACCTTCATCTTCTAGAATACTCCTTTAATTGGGCTTTATCCTTCAATTGGGCTTCATTATCCTTTTGCACTTGGGCTTTGCTCATCTTAGCATAAATCCTATTTCCGAGAATTCTTCAAATATATCAATTATTACCTGATTTCTTGCAAAAAATGAATAATGCACAAAAACAAAGAGCATTCTCGAAAACGGGGTTAATTGTTAGTAAAATAATAATAAATCACAATATTAATTCATTAAACGGCATAAAATCATATGAAATTATAACATAAATTTAGTACTTAAGCCGCGTCAACAATATCCCCACACTTAGATCATGCTAGTCCTCGAGCATAGGATCGATAAATCTTAAAATAAACTCTCAACTAAATTTATGTTCATTCTAAACAAATACCCATCAAAAATAACTTTACTTCAGAAATCACTCAAATCATAACATGGGAATATTTATTTAACTTTCATGCATATAGATCCCCACAAGATTTATCGAGATTAAATAAATCATAACTATGCCAAAGTCTCTTTTCAGAATATAAAAGAGGATTTTCAATATATTTTTTAGAAAAAGCAAAAAAAACTCTTCAAATGATCAAGAAATTACTAATCCCTTTTAATCAAGCTCTCAAAAAGACACTCTATATAGGTAGCTATCTTAAAAGATAACACTCTCTCTCTCTTAAAAAGGAAATATATATGGAGCTTGGTAAAGGCCTAGCAAAGTTAAACATTTTATTGCTCAAATAAGTTATCTTTCTAAAGCTCAATCAATCAAATTAAACAACCTTGGTCATCGAGAATAAAGAAAATAATATATATAGACAAAGGAAAAGAAGATATAGATAGTGGACATGTGCATATAGATGATGAAATTGGAATAAATTCCGGAATTTTTGCACATGATTGGAAAAAGTGAAAGTCTTTGCCCATTAATTTTTAAACAACAATCTGTGAGACTTTCAAAGAAACTAACTTTTAATTTTATATAAATTTTCTCCCCCTTTTCTCCTTTTTCCTAATTCTACCTCTCTTTTCCTTACCCCTTTTTTTTATTTACTTCGGCCACTTGGCCATTATTTTCTCCCTCTATTTTTTTTTCTTCTTTTTTTTTTCTCTTTTTTTTTTTAATTTCGACAACTTGGTCTTTCCTTTTTTTTTTAACTAGAACCTCTTCTCCTTTTTCATCTCAAAAAGTCCCTTTTTATTTCAATTTTAATTAATGAGCAAAAACCTCACTTAAATAGGTAAAGATAGACAAATGAGATGAAAGGTTTATAAGGTAAAGGAATTGCTTATTATTTTTAAGCAATTGAAATATAATAAGGCTAGCAAACGATGAAAAATATCAATGACCAAGAATTATTTTAAATGATCAAAATTACTAAAGAAATCAAACTTAATCAAACTCACATGAAATAACTTGCTTATAAAGTGGACTTAAAACTAAGCTCTAATAGGTATTTAAAAACTCTCTCTTGATTAAGGGATGTAAAACTTGATCAAATAAAGATAAATTTAAACAAAAGATTTTTATAAACCCCTCTAATTTTTTCTTAATTGGAAACTTTGGCAAAGCTATAAAACATCATCTCCCAACAGAACATGGGTTATACATTATTAATTATTTTAGTAATTCCCATATTACTCTAATCATGATAACTTAGGCAAAATTAAATATCAAAGTAATTGCATAGAATAAACTTAAATAAAGTGAGACAAAATTATCACTAAATATTAATACTTTATTAATAATAAGAATATAATAACGCCATCCCAGCAACTCACACCTAATAGAAAATAATAAATGAAAAAAAAGATAAATGATAAATGGCGTTATTATTTCAAACGCTTTATTCTTCTAAAGGGGAAAATACATCCCCACACTTAGCTAATGCTAAGTGTCCTACTCATCTTCGGTGTCCCATTCCCAGCCATCCTCTGGATCATCGAGTGGATCTTCTCCTGGCCTGTAGAAAGCTGGTTCTTCAACCTCTGGCTCATTCCAAACTTCATTTGGTTGATAATACTGAGGATTATACAGCTTGAAGTTGATGTTCTCCAGAGCATTGTTTAGATGTTGCATTTCTCTTAGCATAAAGCTCACTTCTCCTTTCATACGCCTAGAGAAACTCTCAACATCTCTCCTAATTCCGATCATCTCAGTGGAAAGCCTGTCTTCGAGATCATCTATGACGGTGAAGGTGTCACTATTCTTCTGCAAAAGAGCTCTAATGGCCTCCCTACACTTGGCACAGCAACGTTGTCCATCTCCACCTCCCAGATGATAAGTGTCAATACTAGGGACAACATGAACAGAACTTACTTCTTCATGGTCATCATCTGGATAATCACTGTCATTAGAGTTGATGGTCCCTCCCTTGCTGACTGAAGACTCTGCATAATTGATCTTCTTCTTGCCTGCAATCCGCTTAGACCGCTTCATCTCTACTGGCTCAATGGATAGCTTGGCTAACCTCTTCGAAACATCACGACGTCTTCCAGCTGCAGCACATACCCTCTCAAGTTCCTCATCATCAGAGAAGACAACCTGAGAAAAATTGTTGCGAGCACCCTTGAAAACGAGGTAGGTCGGCCGATCCTGGGCCTTCTGGTCGGCCGAGCCCCCTTCCTTGTTGCTCTCCTCGCCTCCGTTCTTCTCGGGCTGTTTCTCCATGTCTCTGGAAACTGTTGTGGCTATGATTTGGTTGTGTTTGATTTTGATGTCTTGATGTAAAGGTCTGCCTATGGTTTTATACTCCGGAGAAACAATAGTTTTGGTAGGAAAAGTTTCCAATCCGACTCGAACTCCAATCCAAAACAACTCAGAACACCGCGAGACATCGCATACCAAAAATTGAAATGAATCCGACTCGAAAACCCCCCATGTCGGCCGAGTTGGGCCTCTCTGGTCGGCTGACCTGGGCCCCCCTTCTGGCTGCTGGGCCTCAGGTTTGGTCGGAAGGTTTATTTATTAAATAAAAATATTTATGTACAGAAAAAATTTGAAAAATATTTAAACTACGCAACTAAAATATATACAAAGGATAGGTTACTTATGGAAATCTAAGGGTCATATCTATGGTAACCAACTCTAACTTCTTCGAAAATGAAAGTCTCGATATAATTGATGTCAAATTTTTCCTCTTCAACGTAGACCTTCAATCTTTGTCCATTTACCATATACTTGTTCCCTTCAAAATCCATAATGGTAACAGCTCCGGCAGGTGATACGTCATGAACAATATAAGGTCCATCCCATTTACTTTGTAATTTTCCTTTTCCAAATAATTTGAATCTTGAATTATAAAGAAGAACCTTATCACCTGCCTTAAACTCCTTCTTGACGAGCTTCTTGTCAAACCATCTCTTAATCCTCTCCTTATAAATGGTAGCATTATGATAGGCTTGCAAACGAGCTTCATCAAGGGTACTTAATTGAATCCTTCTTTTAACTAAGGCGGCATCTAGGTCTAAATTTAATTCCTTAATTGCCCAATAAGCTTTATGTTCTAGCTCAACTGGTAAATGACAAGTCTTTCCATAAACTAATTGATAGGGTGTCATTCCAATAGGTGCTTTAAATGCAGTCCTATAAGCCCAAAGAGCATCATTAAGCTTCTTTGACCAATTTTTGCCTCCTTTAATTATCATCTTTTTAAGGATTTCTTTTAATTGTTTATTTGATGTTTCGGCTTGGCCATTAGTCTGTGGGTGATAAGCTGTAGAAACTCTATGTTCAATTCCCATCTTAGCCAGATAATCCGTAAACTCCTTACCAATAAAATGCGATCCTCCATCAGAGATAATTACTCTAGGTACTCCATATCTTGGAAAGATGTTATTCTTGATCATCTCTATGGACTCTTGCGTTGATGCTTTCTTACATGGCAAGGCTTCTACCCACTTTGAGACATAATCCACAGTTACTAAAATATACTCATATCCATGTGAATTCTCAAAGGGTCCCATAAAATCCATTCCCCAAACATCAAATAAATCAATCTGTAGATTGTATGTCAAAGGCATAGAATTTCTAGCTGTTATATTTCCAGTTCTCTGACACTCAGGACAAGAGGCGACAAATTTCCTTGCATCTTCATGCATTCCTGGCCAATAGAATCCACTCGCCCATATCTTAGCCTGGGTTCTGAAATGTCCATGATGCCCCCCATATTCTGCAGCGTGACACTTTCTCAAAATCTCACTTCTCTCATCTGCAGGTACGCATCTTCTGAGGACTCCATCAGATCCAAATCTATATAAGTAGGGTGAATTCCAATAAAATTTCTTGGCTTCGGCAAGGACTTTCCTTTTTGAATTATAGTTGAGATGAGTCAATGGCTCTCCTTTAATGGCTCTAATTACGTCTAACATCCAAGAGTCCTTGTCTATAACTGCATAAAGGGTGCCGTCTCTTAATGCATCTTCAATTGGTGGACCTCCTTTACTATGGCTCATCCTAGACAAGTGATCTGCCACTACGTTCTCAACTCCCTTCTTGTCTCTGATCTCTACATCGAATTCTTGTAGCATAAGGATCCATCTAATTAAACGAGGTTTAGCATCTTTTTTAGTTAAAAGGTATTTGATAGCAGCATGATCAGTGTAGACTATAACCTTTGAATTAACTATGTAGGATCTAAATTTCTCAAAGGCAAAAACTACTGCTAATAACTCCTTTTCAGTGGTTGCATAATTAACTTGGGCCTCGTTAAGAGTCTTGCTGGCATAATAAATGGCATGTACTCTTCCGTCTTTTCTCTGCCCCAGCACAGCTCCTACGGCATAGTCACTGGCATCACACATGATCTCAAAGGGTAAATTCCAATCAGGTGGTTGAATGATAGGTGCCTTAACTAGTAATTCCTTAATTTTTCTAAAGGCTACTTCACACTCATCGGTAAACTCAAATGGAACGTCCTTCTGGAGTAGGTAATTCAGTGGCTTAGCTATTTTAGAAAAATCCTTAATAAATCTCCTATAAAACCCAGCATGTCCGAGAAAGCTTCTAAGAGATCTAATATCTGTAGGTGGTGGCAATCTTTCTACAGTCTCTATCTTGGCTTTATCTACTTCAATTCCTTTCTCAGAAATGATGTGTCCCAACACAAGTCCTCTTCTCACCATGAAATGACACTTCTCCCAATTCAACACTAAGTCTACTTCTCCACATCTCTTCAGAACTTTCTCTAAATTCTTTAGACAGTGGTCAAAACTAGTGCCGTGAACTGAGAAATCGTCCATGAAAACCTCCATGATATCCTCAATGAAGTCTGAGAAAATGGCCCTCATACACCGTTGAAATGACGCTGGTGCATCGCATAATCCAAAGGGCATTCTCCTATAGGCAAAGGTTCCATAAGGACAAGTGAAAGTTGTCTTGTGTTGATCGTCTGGATGGATAGGGATTTGAAAGAATCTAGAATAACCATCTAAATAGCAAAAATGGGTATTCTTAGCAAGTCTCTCTAGCATTTCGTCAATAAAGGGTAAAGGGAAGTGATCTTTCTTAGTGGCTTTATTAAGCTTCCGGTAATCTATACACATTCTCCAACCAGTGACAGTCCTTTGTGGAATTAATTCATTATTCTCATTTTTAACTACAGTTAAACCTCCCTTCTTAGGCACACAATGAACTGGGCTAACCCACTCACTAGTTGGTACTGGGTAGATAATTCCGGCGTTTAGTAATTTGATTACTTCCTTCTTCACTACAGATCTCATTTCGTTACTCAGTCTCCTTTGATTGTCTACCACTGGTTTGTGGTCTTCTTCCATTGGAATCCTATGAGTACAAAATGCTGGGCTAATTCCTTTAAGATCTGCTAGAGAATAACCTATTGCCTTCTTATGTTCCCTCAACATTCCTAGCAGTCTTTCCACCTCTTCTGGACTTAGCTGGTCACTAATTATTACAGGATAGGTTTTATCTTTTCCTAAGAATTCATACTTAAGTCCTTCGGGTAGTGGTTTAAGCTCAACATCGGGCGCCTCCTGTGGATTAAGGTCTCCTAATGGTTCTACAGGAATGTCTTTGGTTTCTTCTTGATTAAGGTCAAGTTGTTTAGTGGCAATGGTTGTTTCCTCAGAGAAGAATCCTTCTTCTCCTCCTTCTAATACTAATTTTAATGGCTCTCTAAAGGCATTAATATAATTAATACTCTCTATCTCCTCTATATCGGGAGTGAGATTAATAGGCACTTTAGATGCCGGTAGGAAATCAAAGTCATATTTTAATCCATTAATATTAATATTGATTTTTCCTTTATCATTATTTACTACGGCATTAACCAACTTAAGAAAAGGTCTACCAAGAATTATATTAATATCATTATCGTAGACATTAATTATATAAAAATCAGTTGGTATAATATTATTAGCAAAGTTAACTTCAACATCTTTAATTAAGCCTACAGGTCGAATTATTTCATTATTAGGAAGTTTAATCTTAATACTAGTAGAAACTAAGTGTGGTTTATCACTTAAAGTACAATAAACTTCATAGCTCATAGTACTTACCTGGGCTTCCATAGAGCAGTGAATATTGTTGAAGTCTTCTTTGTTGATGGAGCAAGAAATACCAGTCGAAGATTCTTCTGGCTCCAGGTGGACGATAACCTCCTCAGTTAGTGATGACTCCGGCTTGACACCAATCACCCGCTTCACTTCAGAGACAAAGTCTCTGTCCAGCTCCTCTTCTTGGAATAATTTCTGCAGTACCTCCCCTGTACTTAGATCATCTGAGCTTCTCCTTAGTGGTACCTCTGGTGGAAACAGCTCTTTCTCTTCTTCTAAGTCTTCTAGTGGAAGTGGTCCTGCACACATCAGTGTATCTCCAAAATCTACTGGCATCCAGCTCGTCTTGTCGAATTCTGTCAGTGGTTTTGCACTAGCAAGGCTTCCAAAATCTGAACACTCTGTCTTCACTTGTGGTGCAGAACACTCGTACTCCTCTTCCTCAGCTGCATAAGACACTGGAGTCTTTCTGGCAGGTTGTTGCTCCTTGTAGATAGCATATGTAGACGTCACTCCTGCTAGCTTCTGCTCTTCACTCTCCCTCCTATCTCTTTCAGCCTTCGCGGTCAAGCAGCAATCTGACAGAATCTTCATAGCTTCATCTACATTTCGGCTCAGCAGTGATCCTCCAGCACAGATGTTCACTTGCTTGAAGTCTCTAGTGTTTAGACTGAAGTAGAAGGTTGAAATGATTGTCTCCTCGTCAAAGTTAATGGGTGGTCCTTGTGTCCTCAGTTCTTCCAGTCTGTCCCATGCTTCATCAAGGTCTTCACTCTCAAGTTGCTTGAAGTTTATGATTGCTTTCTTCAACAGGTGTACTTTTATTGGAGAAAAGAATCTTTTGGTGAACTTCAATTTGAGAGCGTCCCAATCACCTTCAGCTTCTATTGATGCAGTGTCGTACCACTTTCTGGCTCTGTCTTCCAATGTAAACGGAAAGAGATTCCACAAAACCCATTCTTCTGGAACTCCGTCTTGATGGAATGTGCGACACACTTGCACTAGCCTCTTCAAGTGAGTGTACGGGTTCTCATCGTCTTCACCACTGAACGGATGTTCGGCAGCAATTCGGATGATTCCTGGCTTCAGCTCGTAGGATCCTGATTCCGGCTGCAGATTTGATCTTTGGAACTTCAAATCTTCCGCTCTTGGAGTTAAAAACTCCCCAAGCGTCAATTTTCTGCCCAACATAGTCATACCTGAAATTTAAACAAAAACAAAAACAAAGATCTATGACAGCAAAAATTTGCTGTACTTTAGACCAAATTAAATCCAAACAAAATAACAGAATTTAAAATTTCAGAATTTAAAAATTACTCCTAATTTCGAAAATTGTAAAATAAAATAAATCTAAAACACTAATTAATAACAAAATTAACTAAAAACAATAAACAAAACTAAATATTAAAACTAGAAGTAGCAAAACTTAATAAAAGATTAATAATAATTTAAACGATAATTATTCGCCGGCAACGGCGCCAGAAAAGCTTGTTGACAGCACTTAAGCATGCCAAATCCTTATACTGCAAGCGCACAGTATCGCGGTAGCTTTTCCCCAGGATGAGTATCTTGGGTTTATCAATCCGGGATTAATTATGTTTAAAATGCTATTAATCAATTATTAACAATATTACTATCTAATTCTAATATATCTAATAAGCTTAAATAAGAGATAAAAGTTATCTAATTACAACTAATAAAGACTCTAATTCTACTCTAATCAAGATCTAATCTATATTCTAATCTATTGCATAAAAGGTATAAGCAAAGACTTAAACTCGGGGTATATAGGATTTAAACAGGCAAAAGGATCCACAAGAGATATGAGACAAACTACTAAAGTACTACGAACCACCTTGACTTAGATCTAAACATTAAGCATAAAATAAGCATGAACATGAATGTCAAGAACCTACTCGAACCTTTCCCCGGGCTCCACTGTCACTGGTAACCAGGTAATCGACGAACTAGTAAACCCTAACTATGCCTAACATGAGCAGATTAAATCTACTAAAAGACATGTGAAGTACTTAACAGTGGCCACTGATTTACACAATTAGACAACAAGCATTGCTAAGCATAGATCATGAACAAGCATAAACAAGAAGCAAAGTTTAAAAGACAACTTTATAGATCCATAATCAAGGTTTTATCATAGTACAGAAGAAGTTCGAGGGGTTTACTCAAGATACATCGGAATTCGTGACCCAAAGTCGTCGAGATGAACTAGACGAAGAAGTCGACGAAAGACGAACTCGATCTGCCCTCGGGATGCCAGGGGTCGGCCGAGCCAGACCCCTAGGGGTCGGCCGACCCCCCTGGGTCCTGTCTCCTCTTGCTTCCTCCTTTCGCCGAGATGTTCCTCCCGCCGAGTTGAACTCCTTTGGCCCTCGAGCTCTGCCCTAGCCTCTCGGTTACAATGGATTTGTGGCGAGTCTCTCCTCTCATCTCCCTAGATGGAGCCCTCTATTTATATCCCGAAGGAAACCCTATACATGGAAACTAATAGGTCGGTTCTAAGAGTCCTAGAACACCTCATACATCTATTTCCAAGTATAATCAAGCTTCTAGAAGAGTCCCGGTCGTCCATATCTTTCCTTGCTTGATGACGAAGTCTTCTCTCTTTAATTCCCGAAATAAACCTTCCCGGTTCTGCAACTTGTAGTAAATCGACCATAACTTTGCCTTCCGAAGTCCAATAAATGCAAACTCGGACTCTAAATTGTAGAGCTCGAAGAGATCTACAACTTTGGTATTCAAACTTTCTTCATTTGACGTCGTTAAGGTCTCCAAATTGGGCCCACAAGTTGCTGCTGTTATTGACTTCGCGAATATTTCAGGAATTGCCTTTCCTAGCAACCTTCATCTTCTAGAATACTCCTTTAATTGGGCTTTATCCTTCAATTGGGCTTCATTATCCTTTTGCACTTGGGCTTTGCTCATCTTAGCATAAATCCTATTTCCGAGAATTCTTCAAATATATCAATTATTACCTGATTTCCTGCAAAAAATGAATAATGCACAAAAACAAAGAGCATTCTCGAAAACGGGGTTAATTGTTAGTAAAATAATAATAAATCACAATATTAATTCATTAAACGGCATAAAATCATATGAAATTATAACATAAATTTAGTACTTAAGCCGCGTCAACATAGCCCACTAAACCAAGGAAACTCTGAATCTCTGTCACTGTCTCGGGTTGCTTCCAGTTCAGAACATCCTTTACCTTGCTAGGGTCAACTGCTACCCCCTTCTCCAACAGAATGTGACCTAAGAAACTCACTAGCCAAAATGCACACTTACTGAACTTGGCATAAAGCTTGTGCTCTCTAAGCCGATTGAGTACTATCCTCAAGTGCTCCTTGTGTTCTTCCTCGCTTTTAGAGTAGATTAATATGTCATCAATGAACACTACAACAAACTTATCCAGTTCATTCATGAACACCGAATTCATCATGTACATGAAGAAAGCCGGTGCATTGGTTAACCCAAAGGACATGACCAAATACTCATACAAGCCATATCTGGTCGAAAAAGCTGTCTTGGGTATATCTTCTCCTCGGATCTTTATTTTGTAGTAGCCAGACCTCAGATCGATTTTTGAAAAGACCTTAGCTCTAGCTAACTGATCAAACAAAATGTCAATGTGTGGTAGCGGGTATTTATTTTTGATGGTGATAGCATTCAAAGGCCAGTAATCAACACATAGCCTTTTACCCCCTTGGTCCTTCTTTTCAACAAAGAGGGCTGGGCAACCCCAAGGCGATGAGTTAGGTCGAATAAACCCTTTATCTAGCTGTTCTTGCAACTGCACTTTCAGCTCTTTCAATTCATCCGGTGCCATTCGGTATGGTCTCCGGGAGACGGGTGCCGTGCCAGGTACAAGCTCTATGGCAAACTCAACATCTCTGTTCGGTGGAAGTCCGGGAAGCTCTTCCGGAAACACATCTGGAAAATCAGAAACCACCAGTATCTTCTTGATCAACTGGGCTTCTGTGGCATTTACTGTGGGTGGCGAATGCTTGTGACTCGGCAGGTGAAGGAGCATAACTTTCCCACTCTTGCTCGACTTCATTTGAACTGTCCTGCTAGTAATATCTAACAAGACATTGTGCTCTTTCATTCAATCCATCCCTAAGATAATGTCGATCCCCTGGTTAGGAAGTACCATAGGGTCAACATAGAATTCTTCTGTGCCTATGCATAAGCGTAAGTGCCTCACAATCTGACTCGTGTCAATTGGTGATCCCGGAGCTGTGATATGGTATTTGGCCTTCATATTATCAATGTGATAACCATATTTGGTTGCATATAACCTGCTGATGAAAGTGTGTGTTGCTCCGAAGTCAAACAAAACCACTGTAGGGTGCTTGTTGACAAGAAATATGCTTGCTAACACTGGTTGACCCTCTGGAATCTGATCTACGTAGGTATAGTGCACACGACCTTCCGTTGGGGCTAAATCTCGCTTGGGTCCCTTCTTCTTATTCTGGCGTGGGTTGTCTTCAATCAACAATGGTGCCTGGCTTCGCCGATGGGCAAGACAATTCTTGCTGAAATGGCCGACCTTTCCGCACTTGTAGCAGGGGTATTTGGCACTTGGTTTGGCAGGTGGCATTGAAGCAGGTGGATGAGGCGGTGCACTGCAGGATGATGGGTGTTGTTGGGTACCCAACTGTTGCTCTGGCTGTTGGGGCATGTCGATGTAATACATGTGCGGCGGTGCACGATGCACAACCCGTTGTCGTTGAGATGAACCCGACTGAAGTGTGCTTGTGAGTCTTTTCCTCTACTGATCCTCGTGGGCCCGACTGAGGCGATTCTCCATGTCGATGGCGGCATCTACCAACTCGGTGAAGTTGTCGTAGCTACACCCCAAGTGAGTCAGCAAAGTGGGGTCGAATCCTTCCAACAGATGGGTAGCCCTATGTGGGTCGGTGTCGACGTCTTCAGGGGAGTACTGCGATAGGCGGATGAAAGCTTGCACGTAGTCGAGTACCGACATGTTCCCTTGTTGAAGTGCACGGAACTCTCGTTGCTTGAGCTCGATGAGGCTAGGCGGGAGATAGTGAGCCCGAAAAGCCGCACGGAACTCATCCCACGTGACGTGGTGCCAGGCTAGTTGCATTGCTAGGAATGAAGCATACCAGGCCCCCGAGGGACCATGTAGACACTGTGCCGCGAAGCAAGCCTTCTGTTGCTCAATGAGTTGGGGCAGTAGATTGAACTTGGACTCAATGATCTGAAGCCAGTCATCAGCATCCAGGGGATCCGTGGCAGCGGTGAAGATTGGCGGTTGGAGTGCCGCAAATTCAGTGTAACTGATCTCTTGCGGGTTGCGCCGTTGTTGCTCTTGAACGAGCATGTTGATGATTTGACCTTGCTGAGCGACCAGAGCAGCCAACTCATGAGGAAACTGTGCCCCATGGGCAGCACCTTGTGCAGACGTCTCCGATGGAGTAACCATCTACATGAAGGAGGCCAATTGTGATTAGTCCAACAACTTTGATGCAACCAATGCGGTGACAAAAAGATCATAGCACCATAATTACGTTCTGAATGCATGAAAGCATGTAAGTGAACAGAACAACTTGATTGTGCAAAAGTGTTAGCCCTCATCTTGTAGGTTCGGACAATCGTTTATGCTATTGGAAAACTTGTGCGTTGTGTTGGACACGGGACAACACTCCCATCAATCTGACTGGGACTACGCCGTAAGGTCGATTTACTAGCTGCAGGTGTACATGACTTTAGGTTGCAAACCGGAACCAAGCTTCAATTCAATCCTAAGGGTCTCTTCTTAAGGCTTTAATTTTAGCAAGGTGAAACAGGTTCCTAGAACCTAATGTTTCCATTAGTGAAACGTGCAGAAAGTTGGCTTAAATCATGATTTATTCCCTTTGTCTTTTAGTAATAACCCCAAAAATGATAGCAAAAGATACATGATGCATGATTCGTCCTATCCGGTCTCACATCACACATCCTATGTATTATATATATAGCTAGCGATAATTCGGTGACATATATGCACGTCTCTTCTTACTGCAACTAGTCGTTCTTAGATTCGCATGTGGTTAGTGTACCTGCAGAAGAATGCATGCTCATACATTACCACCTAATGTGGCATCCACGCGTGACCGCTGCGTGGACAATGTTGGTGGGCCGATGCACCTTTTCCTCAAAGCCTGACTTTCCTCCATTACTGGTGATTGTCGAGAAAAAGGTGGATCCCAAAACCGAATGTAAGTGTGGTGGGTATGAAAGCCCGAAGCATGCCCACCACCCTTAAAATGCTTTTACTACGGGGCATGAATGCAGAGCTTACAACCATTCGCAAAACCCAATAGCTTCCACCAGTACTGGGGACAGCTATGGCCGAAAAGTTGTTTCTCAAAGCGCCGAATATGCATATGAGTTCTAACTAGGTCAGAATGTCAGTGATGTCACCTGTATAACACTAACATCCTTACATGGGCATAGCGTATACTCTCGTTTTGAATTACTTAAAAAGGGCTTTCGAAAATAAGTTTGTAAAACAAAACTTGATGATATAACTGTTGTCTGTGTTTCATCGGCTCTGATACCAGCTGTGGCGGAACCGCCCTGCTTAATCCAGACTAAGCACACCTGCCACCTCTGGCTCGCAGTGCACTTAGGCCAGACTAAACCCGGTAGTCCGTCGAGAGTACTTCGGCTCTCGATAACACCATTCCCAGAGGAACCGACATCAAACACATCCGACTCTCGAAGGAGCCACAACTTTGGTGATGCATATTTTTGAGGTTTCTTTCCTATGGTGTGGTTCCCTCATTCATCATACCAACAAGTCCAACAACCCTCGATTCCGAGTCCCACAACAAATGATATGTTAACAACAGTGGATGGAACAAAACCTGTATTGAATTAAGTTTCTCCCATCGGCGTACATATATGGAAAAGCATTATATTCATTGCTTTTTACTTACTAGCGTATACAAGTTTTCGGATTAGGAAAAAGTTTAATTTTCTCCCTCTTCAGTCCAGGCAAACTGAGTCATGCTGTGCTGGTTTTGTATCTCATCCTGATGCCGAAGCATGGGCTCAAGTGGCAGAAGAGGAGGGCATGTAAGTTGGGCCAAAACAACTTTGGTGATGCATATTTTTGAGGTTTCATTCCTATGGTGTGGTTTCCTCATTCATCATACCAACAAGTCCAACAACCCTTGATTCTAAGTCCCACAACAATTGATATGTTAACAACAGTGGATGGATCAAAACTGGTATTGAATTAAGTTTCTCCCATCGGCCTACATATATGGAAAAGCATTATATTCATTGGTTCTTACTTACTAGCGTGTACAGTTTTCAGATTAGGAAAAAGTTTAATTTTTGCCCTCTTCAGTCTAGGTAATCTGAGTCATGCTGCGTTGGTTTTGTATCTTGGCCTGATGCCAAAGCTTGGGCTCAAGTGGGAGAAGAGGAAGGCATGTAAGTTGGGCCAAAACAACTTTGGTGATGCATATTTTTTAGGTTTCGTTCCTATGGTCTGGTTTCCTAATTCATCATACCAACATGTCCAACAACCCTCGATTCCGTGTCCCACAACAATTGATATGTTAACGAAAGTGGATGGTTTAAACTGGTATTGAATTAAGTTTCTCCCATCGGCCTACATATATGGAAAATCATTATATTCATTGGTTCCTACTTACTAGCGTGTACAAATTTTCAGATTAGGAAAAAGTTTGATATTCGCCCTCTTTAGTCGGGGCAAACTAAGTTGTGCTGCGTTGGTTTTGTATCTCGGACTGATGCCGAAGCGTGGGCTCAAGTGGCAGAAGAGGAGGGCATGTAAGTTGAGCCAAAACAACTTTGGTGATGCATATTTTTGAGGTTTCGTTCCTATGGTGTGGTTTCCTCATTCATCTTACCAACAAGTCCAACAAACCTCGATTCTGAGGCCCACAACAATTGATATGTTAACAACAGTGGATGGATCAAAACCTGTATTGAATTAAGTTTCTCCCATCGGCCAACATATATGGAAAAGCATTATATTCATTGGTTCCTACTTATAAGCGTGTACAAGTTTTTGGATTAGGAAAAATTTTAATTTTCGCCCAAGTTAGTCTAGGCAAATTGAGTCATGCTGCGCTGGTTTTGTATCTCGGATTGATGCTGAAGCGTGGGCTCCAGTGGCAGAAGAGTTGGGCATGTAAGTTGGGCCAAAACAACTTTGGTGATGCATATTTTTGAGGTTTCTGTCCTATTGTGTGGTTTTCTCATTCATCATACCAACGAGTCCAACAACCATCGATTCCGAGTCCCACAACAATTGATATGTTAACAATAGTGGATGGACTAAAACCTGTATTGAATTAAGTTTCTCCCATCGGCCTACTTATATGGAACAGCATTATATTCATTGGTTCCTACTTACTAGCGTGTACAAGTTTTCGATTAGGAAAATGTTTAATCTTCGCCCTCTCCAGTCTATGAAAACTGAGTCATGTTGTGCTGGTTTTGTATCTCGGCCTGACGCCGAAGCGTCGGCTCAAGTGGCAGAAGAGGAGGGCATGTAAGTTGGGCCAAAACAACTTTGGTGATGCATATTTTTGAAGTTTTGTTCCTATGGTGTGGTTTCTTTATTCATCTTCCCAACAAGTCCAACAACCCTCGATTTCGAGTCCCACAACAAATGATATGTTAACAATAGTGGATGGACCAAAACCTGTATTGAATTAAGTTTCTCCCATTGGCCTACATATATGGAAAAGCATTATATTAATTGGTTCCTACTTTCTAGCGTGTACAAGGTTTTGAATTAGGAAAAAGGTTAATTTTCATCCTATTCAGTCTAGGCAAACTGTGTCATTATGCGCTTGTTTTGTATCTCGTCCCGATGCCGAAGCGTGGGCTCAAGTGGCAGAAGAGGAGGGCATATAAGTTGAGCCAAAACAACTTTGGTGATGCATATTTTTGAGGTTTCGTTCCTATGGTGTGGTTTCCTCATTCATCTTACCAACAAATCCAACAAACCTCGATTCCGTCCCACAACAATCGATATGTTAACAACAGTGGATGGATCAAAACCTGTATTGAATTAAGTTTCTCCCATCGGCGTACATGTGTGGAAAAGCAATATATTCATTTGTTCCTACTTACTAGCGTGTACACGTTTTTGGATTAGGAAAAGTTTAATTTTCGCCTTCTTCAGTCTAGGCAAACTGAGTCATGCTGCGTCGATTTTGTATCTCGAACCGATGCCAAAGCGTGGGCTCAAGTGGCAGATGGGAAGGGCATGTAAGTTGGGCTAAAACATCTTTGGTGATACATATTTTTGAGGTTTCATCCCTATGGTGTGGTTTCCTCATTCATCTTCCCAACAAGTCCAACAACCCTCGATCCTGAGTCCCACAACAATTGATATGTTAACAACAGTGCATGGATCAAAACTTGTATTGAATTTAGTTTCTCCCATCGGCCTACATATATGGAAAAGCATTATATTCATTGGTTCCTACGTACTAGCGTGTACATGTTTTTGGATTAGGAGAAAGTTTAATTTTTGCCCAAGTCAGTCTAGGCAAATTGAGTCATGCTGCGCTGGTTTTGTATCTCGGACTGATGCTGAAGCGTGGGCTCCAATGGCAGAAGAGTTGGGCATGTAAGTTGGGCCAAAACAACTTTGGTGATGCATATTGAGGTTTCATTCCTATGGTGTGGTTTTCGCATTCGTCATACCAAAAAGTCCAACAAACATCGATTCCGATTCCCACAACAATTGATATGTTAACAACAGTGGATGGATCAAAACCTGTATTGAATTAAGTTTCTCCCATCGGCCTACATATATGGAAAAGCATTATATTCATTGGTTCCTACTTACTAGCGTGTACACGTTTTCGGATTAAGAAAAAGTTTAATTTTCGCCCTCTTCAGTTTAGGCAAACTGAGTCATGATGCGCTGGTTCTGTATCTCGGCCTGACGCCGAAGCGTGGGCTCAAGTGGCAGAAGAGGAGAGCATGTAAGTTGAGCCAAAACAACTTTGGCGATGCATATTTTTGAGGTTTCGTTCCTATGTTGTGGTTTCCTCGTTCATCTTACCAACAAGTCTAGCCAACCTCGATTCCGAGTCCCACAACAATTGATATGTTAACAACAGTGGATGGATCAAAAGCTGTATTGAATTAAGTTTCTCCCATCGGCATACATGTATGGAAAAGCAATATATTCATTGGTTCCTACTTACTAGCGTGTACACGTTTTTGGATTAGGAAAAGTTTAATTTTCGCCCTCTTCAGTCTAGGCAAACTGAGTCATGTTGCATTGGTTTTGTATCTCGAACCGATGCCAAAGCATGGGCTCAAGTGGCAGAATGGGAGGGCATGTAAGATGGGCCAAAACATCTTTGGTGATGCATATTTTTGAAGTTTCATTCCTATGGTGTGGTTTCCTCATTCATCTTCCCAACAAGTCCAACAACCGTCGATTCTGAGTCTCACAACAATTGATATGTTAACAATAGTGGATGGACCAAAACTTGTATTGAATTAAGTTTCTCCCATCGGGCTACATATATGGAAAAGCATTATATTCATTGGTTCCTACTTACTAGCGTGTACAAGTTTTTGGATTAGGAGAAAGTTTAATTTCTGCCCAAGTCAGTCTAGGCAAATTGAGTCATGCTGCGCTGCTTTTGTATCTCAGACTGATGCTGAAGCGTGGGCTCCAGTGGCAGAAGAGTTGGGCATGTAAGTTGGGCCAAAACAACCTTGGTGATGCATATTTTTGAGGTTTCAGTCCTATGGTTTGGTTTTCACATTCGTCATACCAACAAGTCCAACAACCCTCGATTCCGAGTCCCACAACAATTGATATGTTAATAACAGTGGATGAATCAAAACCTGTATTGAATTAAGTTTCTCCCATCGGCCTACATATATGGAAAAGCATTATATTCATTGGTTCCTACTTACTAGCTTGTACAAAGTTTTCGGATTAGGAAAAAGTTTAATTTTCGCCCTCTTTAGTCTACGCAAACTGAGTCATGCTGCGCTGGTTCTGTATCTGGGCCTGACGCCAAAGCGTGGGCTCAAGTGGCAGAAGAGGAGGGCATGTAAATTGGGCCAAAACAACTTTCGTGATGCATATTTTTGAAGTTTCGTTCCTATGGTGTGGTTTCTTTATTCATCTTCCCAACAAGTCCAACAACCCTTGATTTCGAGTCCCACATCAAATGATATGTTAACAATAGTGAATTGACCAAAACCTGTATTGAATTAAGTTTCTCCCATTGGCCTACATATATGGAAAAGCATTATATTAATTGGTTCCTACTTACTAGCGTGTACAAGTTTTTGAATTAGGAAAAAGGTTAATTTTCACCCTCTTCAGTCTAGGCAAACTGAGTCATTATGCGCTGGTTTTGTATCTCGACCCGATGCCGAAGCGTGGGCTCAAGTGGCAGAAGAGGAGGGAATGTAAGTTGAGCCAAAACAACTTTGGTGATGCATATTTTTGATGATTCGTTCCTATGGTGTGGTTTCCTCATTCATCTTACCAACAAGTCCAACAAACCTCGATTCCGAGTCCCAAAACAATTAATATGTTAACAACAGTGGATGGATCAAAACCTGTATTGAATTAAGTTTCTCCCATCGGCGTACATGTATGGAAAAGCAATATATTCATTAGTTCCTACTTACTAGCGTGTACACATTTCTGGATTAGGAAAAGTTTAATTTTCGCCCTCTTCAGTCTAGGCAAACTGAGTCATGCTGCATCGGTTTTGTATCTCGAACCGATGCCAAAGCGTGGGCTCAAGTGGCAGAATGGGAGGGCATGTAAGTTGGGCCAAAACATCTTTGGTGATGCATATTTTTGAAGTTTCATTCCTATGGTGTGGTTTCCTCATTCATCTTCACAACAAGTCCGACAACCCTCGATTCCGAGTCCCACAACAATTGATATGTTAACAATAGTGGATGGACCAAAACTTGTACTGAATTAAGTTTCTCCCATCGGCCTACATATATGGAAAAACATTATATTCATTGGTTCCTACTTACTAGCGTGTACGAGTTTTTCGATTAGGAGAAAGTTTAATTTTCGCGCAAGTTAGTCTAGGCAAATTGAGTCGTGCTGCGCTGGTTTTGTATCCCAGACTGATGCTGAAGCGTGGGCTCCAGTGGCAGAAGAGTTGGGCATGTAAGTTGGGCCAAAACAACTTTGGTGATGCATATTTTTGAGGTTTCATTCCTATGGTGTGGTTTTCTCATTTGTCATACCAACAAGTCCAACAACCCTCGATTCCGAGTCCCACAACAATAGATATGTTAACAACAGTGGATGGATCAAAACCTATATTGAATTTAGTTTCTCCCATCGGCCTACATATATGGAAAAGCAATATATTCATTGGTTCCTATTTACCAGCGTTTACAAGTTTTTAGATTGGGAAAAAGTTTAATTTTCGCCCTCTTCAATCTAGGCAAACTGAGTCATGCTGCACTGGTTTTGTATCTCAGCCTAATGCCAAAGCAGGGGCTCATGTGGCAGAAGAATAGGGCATGTAAGTTCGGCCAAAACAACTTTGGTGATGCATATTTTTGAGGTTTCGTTCCTATGGTGTGGTTTCCTCATTCATCTTACCAACAAGTCCAACATCCCTCTATTCTGAGTCCCACAACAATTGATATGTTAACAACAGTGGATGGTTCAAAACTGGTATTGAATTAAATTTCTTCCTACGGCGTACATATATGGAAAAGCATTATATTCATTGGTTCTTACTTACTAGCGTGTACAAGTTTTCGAATTAGAAAAAAGGTAAATTTTCGCCCTCTTCAGTCTAGGCAAACTGAGTCATGCTGTGCTAGTTTAGCCTGATGCTGAAGCGTGGGCTAGAGTGGCAGAAGAGGAGGGCATGTAAGTTGGGCCAGAACAACTTTGGTGATGCATATTTTTGAGGTTTCGTTCCTATGGTGTGGTTTCCTCATTCATTATACCAACAAGTCCAACAACCCTCGATTCCGAGTCCCACAACAATTGATATGTTAACAATAGTGGATGGATCAAAACCTGTATTGAATTAAGTTTCTCCTATCGGCCTACATATATGGAAAAGCATTATATTCATTGGTCCTTACTACCTAGTGTGTACAAGTTTTCGGATTAGGAAAAAGTTTAATTTTCGCCCTCTTCAGTCTAGGCAAACTGAGTCATATTGCGCTGGTTTTGTATCTCAGCCTGATACCGAAGCGTGGGCTCTTGTGGCAGAAGAGGAGGGCATGTAAGTTGGGCCAAAACAACTTTTCTGATGCATATTTTTGAGGTTTCATTCCTATCATTCATCCTACAAACCAGTCCAACAACCCTTGATTCCGAGCCCCAGAACAATTGGTATGTTAACAACAGTGGATGGATCAAAACCTGTATTGAATTAAGTTTCTCCCATCGGCTTACATATATGGAAACACATTATGTTCATTGGTTCCTACTTACTATCGTGTACAAGTTTTTGGATTAGGAAAAAGTTTAATTTTCACCCTCTTAGGCCTAGACAAACTAAGTCATGGTTCGCTGGTATCATCACTCAGCCAAGTGCGGAAGCGCGGGCTGAAGTGGTGGAAGACGAGGGCATGTAAGTTGGGCCAAAACAACTTTGGTGATGCATATTTTTAAGGTATCATTCCTATGGTGTGGTTTCCTCATTCATCTTACTAACAAGTCCAACAAACCCCGATTCCAAGTCCCACAACAAATGATACGATAACAACAATGGATGGACCAAAACCCATATTTAATTATGTTTCTCCCATCGGCGTACATATTTGGAAATGCATTATTTTCATTGGTTCCACCTTACTAGCGTGCACAAGTTTTTGGATTAGGAAAAAGGTTAATTTTCGCGCTCTTCAGTCTAGGCAAACAAAGTCATGGCGCGCTGGTTTCGTATCTCGGCGTGATGCCGAAGCGCGGGCTCAAGTGGAAGAAGAGGAGGGCATGTAAGTTGGGCCAAAACAACTTTGGTGATGCATATTTTTGAGGTTTCGTTCCAATGGAGTGGTTTCCTGATTCATCCTACAAACAAGTCTAACAACCCTCGATTCCGAGTCCCACAACAATTGATATGTTAACAACAGTGGATGGATCAAAACCTGTATTGAATTAAGTTTCTCGCATCGGCCCACATATATGGAAAAGCATTATATTCATTGGTTCTTATTTAGCAGCGTGTACAAGTTTTCGGATTAGGAAAAAGTTCAAATCTCGCCCTCTTAGGTCTAGGCAAACTAAGTCATAGTGTGCTGTGTCACCTCTCAGCCTAGTGTGGAAGCGCTAGCTGAAGTGGCAGAAGAGGAGGGCATGTAAGTTGGGCCAAAACAACTTTGGTGATGCATATTTTTAAGGTTTCGTTATTATGGTGTGGTTTCCTCATTCATCTTACCAACAAGTCCAACAAACCTCGGTTCCGGGTCCCACAACAAATGACACGTTAACAACAATGGATGGACCAAAATCTATATTTAATTAAGTTTCTCCCATCGTCCTACATATTTGGAAAAGCGTTATATTCATTGGTTCCACCTTACTAGCATGTACAAGTTTTTGGATTCGGAAAAAATAAGATTTTTGCCCTCATGAGGCTAGGCGAACTGAGTCATGGTGCATTGGTTTCGTCTCTCGGCCTGGTGCGAAAGCGCGGGCTCAAGTGGCAGAAGAGGAGGGCATGTAAGTTGGGCTAAAACAACTTTGCTGATGCATATTTTTGAGGTTTCGTTCCTATCATTCATCTTACAAACCAGTCCAACAACCCTTGATTCCGAGCCCCAGAACAATTAGTATGTTAACAACAGTGGATGGATCAAAACCTGTATTGAATTAAGTTTCTCTCATCAGCTTACATATATGGAAACTCATTATATTCATTGGTTCCTACTTACTAGCGTGTACAAGTTTTTGGATTAGGAAAAAGTTTAATTTTCACCCTCTTAGGCCTAGACAAACTAACTCATGGTCCGCTGTTATCATCTCTTAGCCAAGTGCGGAAGCGCGGGCTGAAGTGGTGGAAGACGAGGGCATATAAGTTGGGCCAAAACAACTTTGGTGATGCATATTTTTAAGGTTTCATTCCTACGGTATGGTTTCCTCTTTCATCTTACCAACAAGTCCAACAAACCCTGATTCTAAGTCCCACAACAAATGATACGTTAACAACAATGGATGGACCAAAACCTATATTTAATTATGTTTCTCCCATCGTCCTACATATTTGGTAATGCAGTATGTTCATTGGGTCCTCCTTACTAGCGTGTACATGTTTTTGGATTAGGAAAAAGGTTAATTTTCGCCCTCTTCAGTCTAGGCAAACAGAGTCATGCTGCGCTAGTTTAATATCTCGACCTGGTGCGGAAGTGCGGGCTCAAGTGGCAAAAGAGGATGGCATGTAAGTTGGGCCAAAACAACTTTGGTGATGCATATTTTTAGGTTTCATTTGTATGGTGTGGTTTCCTCATTCATCTTACCAACAAGTCCGGCAATCCTTGATTCCGAGTCCCACAACTATTGATATGTTAACAACAGTGGATGGATCAAAACATGTATTGAATTAAGTTTCTCGCATCGGCCTACATATATGGAAAAGCATTATATTCATTGGTTCTTATTTAGCCGCGTGTACAAGTTTTCGGCTTAGGAAAAAGTTGAAATTTCTTCTTCTTAGGTCTAGGCAAACTAGGTCATAGTGTGCTGTTTCATCTCTCAACCTAGTGCGGAAGCGCTAGCTGAGGTGGCAGAAGAGGAGGGCATGTAAGTTGGGCCAAAACAACTTTGGTGATGCATATTTTTAAGGTTTCGTTCTTATGGTGTGGTTTTCTCATTCATCTTACCTCATAATTAATATCCCTACATGCAAAAGTCTTGCCATGGCATTTTTCCCGTTTCCTTTGTGTGCACGTACATCTCAACATTGTCACCTCTCTCGAGAACTCCTATTATTGCAAATAAAACCCTATCCACTCAGGTTCAAGATCTAAACTCACAGTACCGTTCAGCCATCGTTTTATCAATAATTATATTTCTGAGCAGAGACAATGCATACACACATGATGATTACATTCGGTGGCCAAGTATTTATTTTATACTAAGGGCCTCGGGCCTCCTTCGAGCGCAAGATTAAAAAAAACATACAGAAATTTGGCAGAATAAAAACATAGAATCAGGAAAGAATCATGTGTACCAAAGAGGGCAAGAGATTATACTTGGTGCTGAGTTAAGTGTTGCTAAATATAGGCTCTGGTGACCGGATCTCTAAAAAATAGTAGAAACAATACAACAACATAGTGTCAAGGCTCATAAAGAGGTATTTGCAACTTTGGTCTGGGGTTTTAGACGCATGGTGTTGTGGTTTTAGGAAGAGTAGCCACAATACCAACTTCATCAATGTATAGGGTTTAGTTGAACCTTATTAGCAAATTTAACTAAACTCAGTGTGGCACATTCTCATGACCATATTGTCTGGTAGATCTGTCACACCCGGCTCATTTGGCCCATAGTGGCCCATGTGGTTGATATGAGATATTGTGAAGAATTGAGTCCCACCTTGGTTGTTTAGAGTGGGATAAACCAATATATAAGGCTTCTAGAGTCCATCCCACCATTCCCGGGTTAATCCTTTTAAGCGAAGTGTAACACCCTAGGTGTTTGACATCAGCTAAGCAATGGATCTTAGCTCAATCATGCCATTGTGGTGACCAAGGTGCTAAGGTCAATTCCCTAGAGATGAACCTTGACTTAAACTTGGATGATATCCCTTTGCTTATATGTTGACCTTTTCAACTATATGCCAAGGTAATGTTGAAGGAGATCATTTCATGTGCTTCACACTCATTTCCATCTATTTGGAAGAGTGGAAACGTTCCATGAAATTTAGAGTTAAAAGGTTACATGAAATGACGAGACATACACTTTTAATTTGCTTTATGAAGTGGATGAGATCTTTTGTCATCAACCAAGTCATGTAATCTTGCCCAAACAACTCTATTTTAGCTCATGAACAAAAGTCATGAAGGGTTCATGTTGAGCAAATGTCAAGACGATGCCCTTATTGGCCTAAAACCTATAATTAAAGAGTTATCATGAGGCTGCCTAAACGTAAGTGAAACTTCATCTTTTGTGCTAGTTATGAAGTTTGGCCCTAAACAAATAGTGAAGTCCAAGTCATGAGGAACAAACTTGGCTTAATGACTCAAGTCTAATTCTCTCTCTAAACCTGTCAAATCGAGGCATGGAAATCGAATCAGCTGCTAACTTTCAGACTTAGAAATAATTCTAAGTATTGGAATTATAGTGCCGATTCTGATTGACGTCTCGTGTTCTCCAATTTTTGTTAAGCAACTTGAGTTTGTCCATAAACAAAGATTGAAGTTAACCTATTGGACGACAACATATCAAAAGGTGCGATCAATTTGAACTGAGTTGACAAGGTTTCGACGTTCGTTTCCAATTAACAATTAATCATTGACAATGCTGTTTAGGGAGTTCATTATCTCTTAATTCGAGAGCCTAATGAACATACACCCTTAATAGAATTTGTAGAGTGATCAGATCTTGACAATCTTTGTTCTTGGCCCATGAGCTAAATCGGCCAGCAAGCGGCCCAAAATCGAGCTTGAATCGGCCCACATCGATGCATGCCAGCCGTTCGGTGGAATGCCCCTATGGGCGACGCGTGCCCTCGCGCGTCTGCCTCCCAGAGCGCGAGCAAGCCATTGCCGACAGCTGCCCCTCCACCTCACCTCGTCCCTGCCTCTCCACTCGATGGGGAAACAGCAGGAGGCGAGGCGCATCACCTCTCCTCTCTCGTCCACTCGGCCCTGTCTCATCCTCGCTCGCCTCCGTGCGCCGCGCACAGTGCCATGGCCAGGCTCGCCATGCTGCTGCCGCGTTCTGCTGCGGCTGTTGCTCCGCGCTACGTGCAAACGCACTTCACGTGGGCGTGCCGTCGCCGGTGAGCCCTCTACCTGCGCGCGTGGCCCTGCGCTGCCGGACCGCCGATGCCTCCGCGGCCGCCCGCCCTCGGTCGCGTGACCGCGGGATAGCTTTGGAGCGAGCCGAGGCCAGGTGCGGAGGAAGCCCGATAGTGCCCTGCCTGGACGGTCCGCCCTGCAGGCCGCTGGTCTCCCTGCCGGTCCCAGGCCGCGTCCTGACGAACCGATCCCGACGCCCCTTCCCGTCCCTGCTCTGTGTACGGGATGAGGAAGAAGAAAGGGGTAAGAATGAATTAGAAACTCTTTTCTGGTTTATGATGTAAAAATGCCAAGGCACATAGATTTACATTTATGGGCTCGATTAATTTGCTAGCAAGTCCAGGGATCCTGATGCAAAGTGATTTTTGTTTTTCGTTTATGCATTAATCGGCTGACACTTTGGAAATTCATAGTAATTCGTATTAAAATCGTAAAATAGCAAATGAGGACTTTTTGGAATCCTTGTGAATAGATGATAATATGATAGTGTTTTGTAGAAATTTTGTGCTGTTTATACTTATGTTTGATAAATAGGGATAAATTCATATCTCAAGTTATAGTGTTACAATTGCTGTGAAATTTCTATGAGGGCCTATGTATGCTGTGAGTGTGCTATGGTTAAATTTTTATGCATTTTGATTGATGGATGAAGGAGTTATGATTTTCCTTGCTTTGCATGTAAGGAAACTTTAGAAAATTCTAGTAGATTATTTATAAGTATTGTAACTGTGATTTTTGGGGATCTCCCTTCTCTTGCCATGAGAAGCCCCACGAAAAAGTTTGAGCTGCATAGGGTGTCTCTAAATGGGTTTTCCTATTTATGCTCCCTTGCATCATGTGTTTTGTTATTTTCGATATCTCCAAAAGCACTTGGTCAAATGCTATGAAATTTGTACAGTAGTCTCCTGGGAGCATATTCTAGCTGCTGTAATTTTTTGTAGAATTTATGGTGCACTTTAGATGCATGATCTTATATATGTGCCTATTTGCCTTTTTTTTTTCAAAATCAATTAAGAAATAGGGTACATAAATTTTGTTTGGGGGCAAATGTTGCTTATTTTGGTGTTCACATATCATATGTAAACTGTTGGTGTGCTTGCCGTGGCTTGGATATGCTTTTCAAATAATTATAGATGTCTATAATTCATTTTTAGGCAATCTGGACAGTTTTGGGGAGATTGCTAAATACTCCCCCTAGACTATGTTTTCTGTGGTTCAGTTGAATACAAAAAGTGTTCATAACTTGTTGATCTAGCTACTTACCAATTGTGATGGCCATTGCCTTAATATTCTAGTAGTTATGGCTGTTTTGGTTAAAGTTCAGAAATCTGCCTTCGCGCAGTCTCACTGGACAGTTTCTGTTCTTCTGCTATTTCGACCGTTTTACTTTGGGAATCTTGCTGTGATGGCTGAAAATGATTTATGGAGAATTTCCTAAGCTTTTCATAGAGTCTAAGTTTGATAATTTTCGATGTCTGTAGCTCCAGTTATGAATTTTCTTGTAACTGGGTTGTGTGCAGTTCAAAATCTGGAAAGTGCTTGTGTTGAAATTGTTTGCATGACTTATGTTATGATTTATATACATGTCTTTCCTCGCATTCATACATATGCATTGTGCATTTCATTTAGGTACGCTAGGTGAATCGCGAGAAGGACATGGATGATGTAATGTTGGAGCCAATCCTGAGGATGGTGTTTAGTGGTCCAACCCGAAGAAGCAAGAACTAAGATGGGAGATGCTCATCAAGATGGTGCGGCTAACTTGATTGACTTGAGTCCAATTCCAGGCAAGCCCCGGAGCATTCTCAACTTCCTATGTTTTACAAATTAAATTATGTTGAGTATTTTATGATGTTTTATGCATTAAGTGATAGGAGTTGTTTGAAAACCCTTGTTGCACATATATTCCTCTCCTTGTCCACCAAATAAATCCCGGAAATCCTATGTTTAAGTGTAGGATCGACTAGTTGCTTAGTTATGCAAATAAACGGTAGAAGTCAGGTGAAGTTTTCACCTGCGAGAGATAGGTGGATACCTGAAACAAATGGAATATGGTGTGTCATGGGTGTACCCAATATTTTTTGTAAAACAAAATTAGGGAGATCGGGCAGGAAAGTGGAGGCTACAGGACGAGGAGGTCCTGGGAGTCGGTAGTCCTGTCTGAGTCGATTAAGGACTTGATCTTTGGAGCACTTCCTAATCGTTGAATGCAGCCTATCACTTAGCTGGCCGGCCTGAGGTTGCCGACCGCGAAGCCGAGTAGTTCTATTCAAGCCGGAAACCCGGTGAGTATAAAGTGCGGCTCGGAAGGGAGTCGTCGCATAGTCGATGGGCAAGGTGTTTAAAAGTCCTTCGCTGTTCCGGCGAGGCGATATCCCCGAGAGTGCGGCGCTTGCTGGGACCGTGATACTTGAATGAGTCCAAAGGTAACCCAATGATCCCCGACGGGGGAAAACAGGGGTGAGTCTTAGGAATAATTTCCCAGCTGGATAGTAATCGATTCGAATCGCCATCTCTCCTGGATAGTGAGAACTTGATGGAATGGTTTCAATGTAGCAAACTAAAACTAAATAATGATATGATGATGGGTTAATGATGATGATGGTGTTGATCACCCTGACGGTGATGTTTGGACATGATCCAATCGCATAGGGATGCTTGTTTATTTTTATACTTGTTTTAGCATAGATGCAAATCTAGTTTATAATTGAAGGTTTTAATTTGATGCAAGTTACACTTATAATTCCCTACAAATGCCTTTATGCAAATTTTGTCAAGCCAGCTCCACTTTTAAAGCCTTGCATGATCCTTGGTGTCTTTTAATTTAATTTATGACGGGTAAGTCTAGCTGAGTACATTCCCGTACTCAGGGTTTATTCCCAAATTGTTGCAGGTTGTGATGTATCATGGTTACTGCAAGAAGTTGGATGGCTCCTACCATAGCGGAGGAGTGAGATCATGGGCATGATCATTCTTATTTACCTTATCTGTTATGCTTTTGTGGAATATGACTAAGAGCTGGCATTGTAATAAAAGGTTTCTATTTTGTTTTAAAGCTATGTTGCTTTCGCTACTTTATATTTGGTTTATAATACTTAATTGATCTCCGATGAATGGTAAGGTGTTTCATATTACATTGAAATCTGTGATGGCAAACGATGTGGTGCACCGAATCAGTACGATCTTGGTACGTTGCGATGTTGGTTTGGAATCCTTTGAGATTTCAGTAACTTCAGGATTATACGAGTGTGAGTTCGATACTTAGCCACTTCGGTGATTACTTATTGAATTTTTGCTCTTATAATTTTGGGTATGTGACACGAAGCGAGGACGAAAGAATTGTTAGTTGTACCTAGCACTGATGGTGCTGTACGTATATGGTGACCTATACGAAGGAATTGTATTAAGTGTAAACGACATAAAAACATATAAGTTTGGAGATTCCATAGATGTAGAGGAATTGTGACAGAGGCATGTAGAATTTTGTGACCAAATGCAACCGACAGAAAAGGACACATGCATTTTTTTCTCCCTTTTTCTTCACTTTCTGTCCATGATTTGTCAATCTTGTATCTAGTAAATGAAATTGAGTTTGTTCTTGAAACTTTACGGTATGCATCTATATTATCATTTCATCTACATTTATAGAGTTTTTTAGGGATATTTAAAACTTAAATTTGTTGTGCCCATCTATATCACCGCCTTGTCCTTTTGAAAAATGGAGGTGGGGTTATCCGAAAATTGTTGCTATACTTAGGCCTTGTTTAGATGTTATCGGATTTACCCCAATCCACATATGTTCGGGTGGATTGAGATGCAATTTAGTTCAAGTTTCACTACAGTCAACCCCAATACATGATGCGAATCTAACTAAATCCAAGCAATAAGCACAAATCTAGAAACATATCCTAGTCCTAGGATATAGTATGGGTTTCTTCATCTTATTTTCTACATTTAGTCCATCCCTCTAGACTTCAGTGACTCCATGCTTCTACATTTAGTCCAGCCTTATAAACTTCAATTTATATAGGATTTATAGGGTGGGTTAGGAGAGGCTCCATGCTTCGAGCGGCGGTGGGAGGGTTTAAGCCGCAGCCACCCGTTGTTGGATCCGCCCCCCACTTAAATCTATTATTAGCAGTCATGAAAATGGTACGGATATTTTCCGACCGTATTCATTACCGAATTCGTTTAGAGGGGTTTTAATCAGTCCGTATCTCAGTCCGGAAATTCAACATCCGATACCGTATCCGTTTCCAAATATTGAAACTGCATATTTATAATGCTGACATCCAACCGTATCGTATCCGCCATGGTTGACACTATCCGTATTCGAATCCGAATCCGAACAAAAATATGAAAACCAATGTGGTATCGGCGATATCCGTTTGTATCCGATCCGTTTTCACCAAGAATGATTAGGCAGCAACTTTTTTCCCAGACCATATTGCAGTCATCTTCTCCCTAACAGCACATGCGTCCTCCCATCTCCCAACATCAGGCATTCAGGCATGACTTGGACTTGAGAGTTGAGAGATTCCGTGCCCCCCGCCCCGCCCCCCCCAGCGTCCACTTCTCTGTGAAAAAAAAAACCTCTCCAGCCTCCTCCGACGCCAGCAACTCCTCTGAGGCTCTGCTCCTCACAGCTTGTAGACGACAGTGGCTTTGTTCGTCGTGCACTACCTAGTGCCTAGCACTACACACCCAACAGGCCAGGGCCAACACAAGGCAACGCCCACGATCAGGCCCCCGCGGCGGAGACCGAAGCCGTGGATTGCCCCGCCTCGCGCCGAGGTCTGCGCATGCCGAAAGCACGCTAGCGAGTGTCAGCGCGTTCGGGTGCCACGTCCCATCCGGGGCTCCGGGCGAAAGCCGAGATTTGGGCTTCGTCCACGACACCGTGTCCCCGTGGCCCGCGGGGACAGATCATTCATCCCAAATTCCCATCACGATTCACGATCACTAAACCAAGTTCGGTTTCATTAGTAGAGAAGAAATACTGTGCGGAGGTGATATGTATCGCGGGGTCATCATAGCCAGCCGAATACCGTGAAAAATCGGTCGCAAAAAAAAAAAAAACAGGCACGTCTAAAAACACTTTGTTCACTTTTTTCTTTTTCTTTTTCGGTTTTCATTTCTACTGTATCTTTTGCGCTGTGGCTTGAATGACAAATTCTCCAGATTTGTGGTCACTTCGTCGATTACACCACATCATGAAAACACCTCTCCTATATTAGCCCTGCAGGGAATCAAGTGAAAAACTCGAGCCCAGAAGAGAACATCGGCACCATATCAGGCAGCACGCTAGCTTGCAGTAGAGCAGGTGGCCCTGTTGGGCGTCCTTTTGAGGAGCACGACGCAGTCGGAGTCGTGGCGGTACGTCAGCCGGACCAGGCTCCCCACCACTCGGTACCGGGACCGCGCCCTGACCGTGATGGTGAGTTTTTTTTTTAGAATAAAAGGGCAGTGCCCCCGTCCATTAAAAAGCATAACGGACCATATACAGTTTACAGCGCTTAACAGGTGGTATGACCATCTGCGAACAGTGAGAGAGTTCTTAAACCAGAGGCTACAGCTACCTAGCTATGAGCCAAAGACTACAACTTCAAAACTTATTACAGGACGGCAACGCCATGACGCGATACAGTAATAAACTGGGACATATCAGAAGGAAAACTCTTGCTTCAGGCTTGTCTCCAAGTTGCTTGGCAACTCCCAACTGGACTCCATCATGTACTGGGGAGCCAGAGGACCTGAGCCGCCTCCTTCTTGATCCGCATCGCCATTGTTCTCAATTCCTCCTTCTTCGATGGGCACAAGAGCTCCCAATTTAGAATCATTGCAGCTGTTTTGTGGAAAAGTATAGTCATACTTTGCCACATTGTTCTCTGAAAACAGATATCATTCCTAAGTTTCCATATACTCCAAAAAACAGCTGAAGTACAAATATTAAATATACCATTACGTTTATTGCTTAGCCAATATTTCCCTACATCCTCTAGAGAGTCCAAACTTTGTGTATGAAAGATATTAGCCAACACAGACCATAACTGTTTAACAACTACACAATCAAAAAAAAGGTGGTGCATGGTCTCCTGTTCTTCACAGAAGAGACAGGTGAGGTCCTCCACTTTCTTTCTCTTATTCAGATTATCACGGGTTAATAGCCTATTTTTACTCATAAGCCAAAGATGATATTGTACTCTAGGAGGAATTTTGAGGTCCCAGATGGCACAGACAAAAACAATCTGAACTCCTCTAAAATTTACCACTTTATATAAGGACTGCACACTATATATCCCTTTTGAGGTAAAGGTCCAAACTAATGCATCATCTTCCTCATTAAAACTAATTGTGGATGCAAATTGACAGATTTCCTCCTAGAGCACCATCAGGTTAACGTCACCCATTCTCCTAAAAGTACATTTCAAATTAACACCATCCCACAAGTCAGCTACAGACTGATTTTTCTCATTGACATATCTATATAAGCTCCAATACTGGATTGCTAGACTTGAGGAGCCCAGCCAATTATCTTCCCAAAACCTAACTCTTTTTCCATTTCCAATAATCCATCTGTATCCCATTTTGGTTGCATGTACAGCACTCATAAAACCTTTGAAGAACACCGAGCTACCTACACTATTGTCTTGGAAAATGTTAGGCTTATTTGTCTTATATTTGTAGTCAATAAGCTCTCTCCAGAGTTTATTTTTGTCTTTCTCATATCTTTTCAACCAGGAAGCTTGTAGACAAATATTCAAATCCCTCAAATTAGGGAGCTCTAGACCACCATAATCTTTGTGGAGGGAAACTAACTCCTAGTTTGCCAAATGGTATTTGTGAGCACCTTCTATATCATTCCAGAGATAATTGCTCATATGAGTATTAAGGGTTTCAATGGCCCATTTAGGGAACTTAATGAAAGAGAGTAAATAAGTAGGAATGCTAGCTAAACATGTTTTGATCAGCAAGGCTCTAGCAGCTAAAGATAAGAGTTTCCCCCTCCAACCTTGAATCCTATGGAGAAGTTTGTCTACTAAAGGCTGAAGCTCTTCTCTAGTAAGTTTCTCAAAATGTAAAGGTGCACCCAAATACTTTAACGGAAAGGACCCAGCAGGGCAGTTGAAAATACTACGGATCTCCTTAGATTCCTCTTCCTCCAAATTCATAGTTAGAATCTCACTCTTGTGGAAATTTACTCTCATGCCAGATAGCTGTTCAAACCACATGGAGTGTTTCAGGTTCCACAGATGAGATTTATCAACACTAGAGAATAATATTGTGTCATCAGCATACTGAAGGGAGAGGATCCCTCCAGGTCTAAAATCTTGCAAAACGCCTTGTACTAGACACTTGTTAGCAGCCCTGTCTAAAATCCTTGTGAAAGCATCCCCAACTAAGTTAAAGAGGAGAGGAGACAAAGGATCACCTTGTCTCAGACCCTTACTAGGTTTAAAGTATGGGGTTTCCTCACCATTCACTAAGATTCCTACAGAACCACCTACTACTAAGCATTTAATCCAATGTATCCAATTGGGGGAAAAGCCTCTAGTGTTTAGAACTTCAAATAGGAATTCCCAGCTAACCCTATCGTATGCCTTCTCATAGTCTAGCTTAATAATAACTCCTTTTTCCTTATTCCTATGCAGACTATGAACTATCTCATTAGCCACAACAACACTCTCTAAAACGTATCTCCCTTTTATAAAGGCACTCTGGTTAGTAGCCACTAACCTTTGTGCTACTTTGCCTAATCTATTAGTTAAGAGCTTTGAAAACATTTTTAAACTGCAATTTATTAAACTAATTGGCCTAAACTGTTTCATATTACAAGCCTCACTCACTTTAGGAACCAAGGTTACTAGAGCAAAATTTAGTCTTTGGATATCTAAAGTACCTTGATAAAAATCTGTAAACATGGCCATGATATCACTTTTGATTATCTCCCAAAACTTTTGGTAACAAAGAAAAGATAGCCCATCAGGTCCTGGGGCACCCTCTGGATAGCAGCTAAAGATAGCTTCCTTAATCTTAGCTTCTGAGAAAGGAGCATCTAACATATTATTTTCTTCCTCTGTTACTTTCTGGGAGGCTTCCCAAAAATCTTCACTAAGATTAATATTACCCCTCTCTTCTTTCGCAAAAAGCTTTTTTTGTAGAAATCTAGAGCTATGTCCATCATCCCTTTTTGATCTGATATGTGCCCTGCAGAGCTCTCTAAAAAATCTATTCTTTTCTTTCTACTTCTGTAATTAGCCACCGCATGAAAATATGTTGTGTTTCTATCTCCTTCTAGAATCTCTCTTTCCCTGGACCTCTGTCTAATCCTAATCTCCTCCATCCTCCAGAATTTATCTAGTTCTTTTTCTATATGTTTATATCTACTCCACTCATCTGCATCTAAGTCTCTTTCTTCTAACGCCTGATCTAGTTTACCATATTCTTGGGATAACATAGTTTTGTTGTTGCTTAGCAAGGCCACCTGGTTAGCTGCCCACCCCCTTACCAGTCTACGAAAAGACCTAACTCTGAACTACCAAACATCAATGCTCCTATTTTCAAAACATGGTAGTGTCCATGCCTTCTTCACAACTTCTGTGAAAGACTCTTCTAGTAACCACCATTTTTCAAACCTAAACCTCTTCTTCCCATAAAAAGCGTTATCTCCTAGTTGAACTAGGAGTGGGTTGTGATCACTAGGGGTTCTATCTAAAGCTTTCATCTTAGCTAGAGGGAAAGCCAATTCAAACTCAGTAGAAACAAAAATTTTGTCAATCCTAGCCATAATCAGATTTTCTTAATTATTGGTCCAAGTATATTTTTTGTTCTTCAACTCTAATTCTATCAGACCCCATTTTCCTATCCAATCATTAAAAGAATCAGCCCATTTGAAATTGATAATGCCATTACTTTTCTCATGACTATATCTAACTAGATTAAAATCTCCCCCAAGAATAATGGGGCCTTGCCAGGAGCCCATTATCTTGTGCAGTTCATCCAAAAAGACTAGCTTACCATCCTCATATGGTGAGCCATAAATAACTACCAGTTTAAAAGCAAAACCAGAGGATTTGTTGGTTAACATAACACTAACATAGAAGTCTAAAATATCTCCTACAGTAACTGTAAATCTGTCAGAGTTGGCTCCTACTAGAATACCTCCATCAGTACCTCTTGCTCTTAGGGAGCACCAATCAAACTTCATATTACCAGTCAGAGATCTAAGTAAACCTACAGAAAACTCACTTTTCTTAGTCTCAACAATGCCTACAAAATCAGCATGGTTTTCTCTAATTCTATTTGCTAAAGCTGGAATTCTACCTTGTTGGCCCATGCCTCTGATATTCCAAAAAAGACCTATCGTTTTCTATTCTTTTTATATCTCCTAATGCCTCTGCTCTTAGGTTTACCCCTACCTTTCCTCTCAGCATAAACAGATTGGTCATCAGACTCTATTTCAATGTATGTAAAGTTATCTGGGTAGCCACCCACTATACTACTGGGATCATTATGAACATCACCTTCATCAATAGAACTAGAATCTGCAGTATTTACCCTTTTAACACTCTTTTTCTCAGCACATATATTCTTATAATTCTCAGCTCTACTCTTATCTAAGCTAACCATGTTATCCAACATGTTAATATCTAAGGGATAACCATCCCTAGAAGAAATACCTAAATCTGCAGCAATCGGAGGATAAATGACCAGGACTAGTGTGTACAGTGGGTAAGTTAGATTTACCTTTCATGAGTTGGAGATTCTGCTTTTCCTTGAGATCTTGAGCTTTTTGGAGCATTGTTCTCCCATCATCAGAAACTCTCACGCTTTTCTTCATGGCCAGGATAGGCCCCCACTTCTGATTGGTGACTCTTTTATGTTGGTCATGAGGTTCTCTTTGGTTGATCATCGTCTGTAAATCTTCAGTAGTTGGCTGAGAGCCAATTGCATCTCCAATTTCCTTCTCCTCCCCTGTAGGCATGTTATCACTATGAAATACTAGTCCATTACCCTCTCTTAGGTTGGTTAAGTGATCAATCCATTCCAAAGGCAAGTTTAGTTGACCCTCCTCAAGCTGAACATCCTCTCCCTTATCAGTTATATCTTCTATCTCTTCTACCTCAGTTCCATCAATCTCCATGGCCTTTAGTAAGTACACACAGCCATATTGTTCCAGAGAATGCTCTTGGTTTACTCCAAAGAATTCCAGCGATCTTCTAACACTCCTACTTTCCCCCTGACTTGTAGAGGTTTGTCCACTTTTACCTTGATTTGATTTTTCTCCAGTCTGATTAACACTTCTCTTATCACCATTCTTTGTCCTGTCCCTCCTCCTCTCTAAGCTCATCATCTAGTAAGTCATCATCCTCAAGATCTTCTTCATCATTATCCTTACCATCCTTCCTGTTCTTGTCTTCATGAGAATCACCATCATTTCCATCTCCATCATGGTCATCTCCCCCATCTTTAGGCTCTCCCAATTGCATCACTCCTTCAGTTTTGAAGTGAATGAGGAAGCAACTATCACCAAGCTCATATATCCTCTCAAAAGGAATTCTGGCTGGATTTTTGCATTTGATTCTGATCCTTGCCATTGAAAAAAAAACTTTGAGCAATTCAGTCCAATCTACCTCCAGAAGCAGTCCTAGGCTTAAGGCAATATCCTTATGGTCCACCAATCAACCCACTTATGTGGAACGCCCTTGACTTCTACCCAAACCTCTTTCAGTCTGCTGATTGGTTCCACATTTCCATTCCAAGGTTTCATAGAGGCCACAACATTTGTTCCCTCTAGCTCAAATAGTGTAGCCTTCCCAATGACCAGATTCTCCACTCTCTTGTGGGGTGGAAATCTGGTGATGTATGTGTATTCCTCTTCAGACCTCAGTTTCCAGTCCTAGGTTTCATCAAACAGCCTCCTCAAATGAGGTATAAACTCAACCTCGTTGATGTCACCTTGCTCTATTGTTATAATACCAAAATTGTCCAGCCCTATCCAGTGACTAAATCTGTGTTCCCTAGGTTCCACATCAATGTGATAAAAGCCTAACCCCTTGCAAGCACTCCCATAGTACTAGGCCACTGATTGTTCTTTCTTCCACTCAGGACAATTCTCCACCACATGATCCTCCTTTCTGCATATGAAGCAACACCTAGGTTTGGTACAGGCAGTACTGAAATGACCAATATCTCCATAGTTGAAGCACACTACATCCATGAATTTTTCCTTAGCCTCTGGGACAGCTTCTCTCTTCTCTTCCACCTCCATATCTGTGGTTTGGTTCTTATCCTGACCTAGCTTGCCACCATTTCTTCCATGCTCTTGATCTGGTCTGACTTGCTGTCTGCCCATCGGCGCCCTTCCTCTCCCTACACTCTGTCTGCCACCACCTCTAGGCCTCGGCCCCTGGAATGGTGATGGTGAGTGGCTGGAGTCCAGCAGGTCCTGCATGCCGCGCCCCGCCGCGTACATGGGCTTGTCCTGCGCTGCCACGAACAGCCTCACCGTCCAAGTGCCGCATGGACCGACGCCGTCTCCCTGCAGCACCAGCATAGCAATGCAAGACCACACACGGAACAGCTTAGCTCAGCAGCTGGTCGGTTATGAATAGAGACGAGAGAGAGCACGAGATCGATCGACGTGCTGGCCTGTGAGATGGCCAAGACGAATCGGCCGAAGGACATCTGGAGCTGCGGTGGGCCAACGCGCAGCGTGAAGACCTTGGAGTAGTTGTCGATGACCATATCGACGGAGGAGTTGCAGTTGAGGAAGCTGGTCTCCACGCCCGAGCCGTCCAGCCCTTCGCCCAGTGCGAACCGCTGGACCTTGCCGACGTTGAAGGACACCTGGGGGTGCCATGGCCTGGTGGCCAGGACGAAGACGAGCAGCGCGAACGCCACGCTGGCCGCCACCTAGAACGCGATGCAGCAGCATGGGGCCTCAGGGTCCAGCTTCACGTACCTCCACGCCCCGCTCCTTTGGGCCGCCTCATCGCCGTCCGCGTCGTCGCCGTCGCCGTCGTCGTGGTGGCCTGATGACCGCCCCGACACCACGCGCAGCACCTGCCGGGCTTCTTGTCGCCGCTGACTAGGAAGGAGCTGTTGGATCCTCGTGGTCGTGGTCGTGTTCGCGGCGGGCGTCCACGTCGTGGTGGAGGGTCGGGAAGGGGAAGAGGATGAGCGCCATGGAGTCGGACGCCGGGTGGCTGAGTGTGTGCGACGCCGCGGAGGGGCTCTGCACGTAGTAGTGCGCGCACGGCGACAGGTGGAAGAGTGGAAGCTCATTGTCATCCGCGCCCATTGGCCGTAGGTGCCATGACGACGTCTTTGTGTCGAAGTTGTGCGCGCGTCTCACTTGCCGATTGGTTGCCGCGGATTGCCTTGGTGTGTAGCGTTAAACCATGATCGGTTTATGTAGGAGAAAAAGGCAATGTTTGAAGCTTCATGCCAATGATTCTAGCTGGCTGGAACGGCTCAGCCTTTTTTATTTATGCACATGCCGGTGTCTAGCTTCATGCACCTTGATCAACCGCCTTTTCTTTGGAAAAGGAAGGAAATGGACGGTGTTGCAGTTGCCACCTGAGCGGGCCTGTTCGGCTGGTCACAAGCCGGCATATTTCGGCTTAATTCGACGTCTAGCTTCATGCTCCTTGATCAACCGCCTTTTCTTTGGAAAAGGAAGGAAATGGACGGTGTTGCGGTTGCCACCTGAGCGCACATACACATGTGGGCCTGTTCGGCTGGTCACAAGCCGGTATATTTCGGCTTGTTTGCTCTTACAGCCGAATTCTGTCGGCTTATCTACCAGCTGAATAGGGCAACCGAAGTGATTGCTTGGATCTTGTAACGCCCCAGAGTCCAAACGGCTCAAATCCACTCTGCATGCTGAGTGAACCACACCTACCACCATCCCACTTAAGCTTTCGTCCTCGCTTCGTGTCACAGACCCAAAATTATAAGAGCAAAAATTCGATAAGTAATCACCGAAGTGGCTAAGTATCGAACTCACACTCGTATAATCCTGAAGTTACTGAAATCTCGAAGGATTCCAAACCAACATCGCAACGTACCAAGATCGTACTGATTCGGTGCACCACATCGTTTGCCATCACAGATTTCAATGTAATATGAAACACCTTACCATTCATCGGAGATCAATTTAGTATTATAAACCAAATATAAAGTAGCGGAAGCAACATAGCTTTAAAACAAAATAGAAACCTTTTATTACAATGCCAGCTCTTAGTCATATTCCACAAAAGCATAACAGATAAGGTAAATAAGAATGATCATGCCCATGATCTCACTCCTCCGCTATGGCAGGAGCCATCCAACTTCTTGCAGTAACCATGATACATCACAACCTGCAACAATTTGGGAATAAACCCTGAGTACGAGAATGTACTCAGCTAGACTTACCCGTCATAAATTAAATTAAAAGACACCAAGGATCATGCAAGGCTTTATAAGTGGAGCTGGCTTAACAAAATTTGCATAAAGGCATTTGTAGGGAATTATAAGTGTAACTTGCATCAAATTAAAACCTTCAATTATAAACTAGATTTGCATCTATGCTAAAACAAGTATAAAAATAAACAAGCATCCCTATGCGATTGGATCATGTCCAAACATCACCATCAGGGTGATCAACACCATCATCATCATTAACCCATCATCATATCATTATTTATTTTAGTTTGCTACATTGAAACCGTTCCGTCAAGTTCTCACTATCCAGGAGAGATGGCGATTCGAATCGATTACTACCCAGCTGGGGAATTATTCCTAACACTCACCCCTGTTTTCCCCCGTCGGGGATCATTGGGTTACCTTTGGACTCATTCAAGTCTCGCGGTCCCAGCAAGCGCCGCACTCTCGGGGATATCGCCTCGCCGGAACAGCGAAGGACTTTTAAACACCTTGCCCATCGACTATGCGACGACTCCCTTCCGAGCCGCACTTTATACTCACCGGGTTTCCGGCTTGAATAGAACTACTCGGCTTCGCGGTCGGCAACCTCAGGCCGGCCAGCTAAGTGATAGGCTGCGTTCAACGATTAGGAAGTGCTCCAAAGATCAAGTCCTTAATCGACTCAGACAGGACTATCGCCTCCCCGGACCTCCTCGTCCTGTAGCCTCCACTTTCCTGCCCGGTCTCCCTAATTTTGTTTTACAAAAAATATCTGGTACACCCATGACACACCATATTCCATTTGTTTCAGGTATCCACCTATCTCTCGCAGGTGAAAACTTCACCTAACTTCTACCGTTTAGTTGCATAACTAAGCAACTAGTCGATCATACACTTAAACATAGGATTTCCGGGATTTATTTGGTGGACAAGGAGAGGAATATATGTGCAACAAGGGTTTTCAAACAACTCCTATCACTTAATGCATAAAACATCATAAAATACTCAACATAATTTAATTTGTAAAACATAGGAAGTTGAGAATGCTCCGAGGCTTGCCTGGAATTGGACTCAAGTCAATCAAGTTAGCCGCACTGTCTTGATGAGCATCTCCCATCTTAGTTCTTGCTTCTTCGGGTTGGACCACTAAACACCATCCTCAGGATTGGCTCCAACATTACATCATCCATGTCCTTCTCGCGATTCACCTAGCGTACCTAAATGAAATGCACAATGCATATGTATGAATGTGAGGAAAGACATGTATATAAATCATAACATAAGTCATGCAAACAACTTCAACATAAGCACTTTCCAGATTTTGAACTGCACACAACCCAGTTACAAGAAAATTCATAACTGGAGCTACAGACATCGAAAATTATCAAACTTAGACTCTATGGAAAGCTTAGGAAATTCTCCATAAATCATTTTCAGGCATCACAGCAAGATTCCCAAAGTAAAACGGTCGAAATAGCAGAAGAACAGAAACTGTCCAGTGAGACTGCACGAAGGCAGATTTCTGAACTTGAACCAAAACAGCCATAACTCCTAGAATATTAAGGCAATGGCCATCACAATTGGTCAGTAGCTAGATCAACAAGTTATGAACACTTTTTGTATTCAACTCAACCACAGAAAACATAGTCTAGGGGGAGTATTTAGCAATCTCCTCAAAACTGTCCAGATTGCCTAAAAATGAATTATATACATCTATAATTATTTGAAAAGCATATCCAAGCCACGGCAAGCACACCAACAGTTTACATATGATATGTGAACACCAAAATAAGCAACATTTGCCCCCAAACAAAATTTATGTACCCTATTTCTTAATTTATTTTGAAAAAAAAGGCAAATAGGCACATATATAAGATAATGCTTCTAAAGTGCACCATAAATTCTACAAAAAATTACAGCTGCTAGAATATGCTCCCAGGAGACTACTGTACAAATTTCATAGCATTTGACCAAGTGCTTTTGGAGATATCGAAAATAACAAAACACATGATGCAAGGGAGCATAAATAGGAAAACCCATTTAGAGACACCCTATGCAGCTCAAACTTTTTCGTGGGGCTTCTCATGGCAAGAGAAGGGAGATCCCCAAAAATCACAGTTACAACACTTATAAATAATCTACTAGAATTTTCTAAAGTTTCCTTACATGCAAAGCAAGGAAAATCATAACTCCTTCATCCATCAATCAAAATGCATAAAAATTTAACCATAGCACACTCACAGCATACATAGGCCCTCATAAAAATTTCACAGCAATTGTAACACTATAACTTGAGATATGAATTTATCCCTATTTATCAAACATAAGTATAAACAGCACAAAATTTCTACAAAACACTATCATATTATCATCTATTCACAAGGATTCCAAAAAGTCCTCATTTGCTATTTTACGATTTTAATACGAATTACTATGAATTTCCAAAGTGTCAGCCGATTAATGCATAAACGAAAAACAAAAATCACTTTGCATCAGGACCCCTGGACTTGCTAGCAAATTAATCGAGCCCATAAATGTAAATCTATGAGCCTTGGCATTTTTACATCATAAACCAGAAAAGAGTTTCTAATTCATTCTTACCCCTTTCTTCTTCCTCATCCCGTACACAGAGCAGGGACGGGAAGGGGCGTCGGGATCGGTTCGTCAGGACACGGCCTGGGATCGGCAGGGAGACCAGCGGCCTGCAGGGCGGACCGTCCAGGCAGGGCACTATCGGGCTTCCTCCGCACCTGGCCTCGGCTCGCCCCAAAGCTATCCCGCGGTCACACGACCGAGGGCGGGCGGCCGCGGAGGCATCGGCGGTCCGGCAGCGCAGGGCCACGCGCGCAGGTAGAGGGCTCACCGACGACGGCACGCCCACGTGAAGTGCGTTTGCACGTAGCGCGGAGCAACAGCCGCAGCAGAACGCGGCAGCAGCATGGCGAGCCTGGCCATGGCACTGTGCGCGGCGCACGGAGGCGAGCGAGGATGAGACAGGGCCGAGTGGACGAGAGAGGAGAGGTGATGTGCCTCGCCTCCTGCTGTTTCCCCATCGAGTGGAGAGGCAGGGACGAGGTGAGGTGGAGGGGCAGCTGTCGGCAATGGCTTGCTTGCGCTCTGGGAGGCAGACGCGCGAGGGCACGCGTCGCCCATAGGGGCATTCCACCGAACGGCTGGCATGCATCGATGTGGGCCGATTCAAGCTCGATTTTGTGCCACTTGCTGGCCGATTTAGCTCATGGGCCAAGAACAAAGATTGTCAAGCTCTGATCACTCTACAAATTCTATTAAGGGTGTATGTTCATTAGGCTCTCGAATTAAGAGATAATGAACTCCCTAAACAGCATTGTCAATGATTAATTGTTAATTGGAAACGAACGTCGAAACCTTATCAACTCAGTTCAAATTGATCGCACCTTTTGATATGTTGTCGTCCAATAGGTTAACTTCAATCTTTGTTTATGGACAAACTCAAGTTGCTTAACAAAAATTGGAGAACACTAGACGTTAATCAGAATCGGCACTATAATTCCAATACTTGAATTATTTCTAAGTCTGCAAGTTAGCAGCTGATTCGATTTCCATGCCTCGATTTGACAGGTTTAGATAGGGAATTAGACTTGGGTCATTAAGCCAAGTTTGTTCCTCATGACTTGGACTTCACTCTATGTTTAGGGCCAAACTTCATAACTAGCACAGAAGATGAAGTTTCACTTACGTTTAGACAGCCTCATGATAACTCTTTAATTATAGGTTTTAGGCCAATAAGGGCATCGTCTTGACATTTGCTCAACATGAACCCTTCATGACTTTTGTTCATGAGCTAAAATAGAGTTGTTTGGGCAAGATTACATGACTTAGTTGATGACATAAGATCTCATCCACTTCATAAAGCAAATTAAAAGTGTATGTCTCGTCATTTCATGTAACATTTTAACTCTAAATTTCATGGAACGTTTCCACTCTTCCAAATAGATGGAAATGAGTGTGAAGCACATGAAATGATCTCCTTCAACATTACCTTGGCATATAGTTGAAAAGGTCAACATATAAGCATAGGGATATCATCCAAGTTTAAGTCAAGGTTCATCTCTAGGGAATTGACCTTAGCACCTTGGTCACCACAATGGCATGATTGAGCTAAGATCCATTGCTTAGCTGATGTCAAACACCTAGGGTGTTACACTTCGCTTAAAAGGATTAACCCGGGAATGGTGGGATGGACTCTAGAAGCCTTATATATTGGTCTATCCCACTCTAAACAACCAAGGTGGGACTCAACTCTTCACAATATCTCATATCAACCACATGGGCCACTATGGGCCAAATGAGCCGGGTGTGACAGATCTACCAGACAATATGGTCATGAGAATGTGCCACACTGAGTTTAGTTAAATTTGCTAATAAGGTTCAGCTAAACCCTATACATTGATGAAGTTGGTATTGTGGGTACTCTTCCTAAAACAACGACACCATCCCTCTAAAACCCCAGACCAAAGTTGCAAATACCTCTTTATGAGCCTTGACACTATGTTGTTGTATTGTTTCTACTATTTTTTAGAGATCCGGTCACCAGAGCCTATATTTAGCAACACTTAACTCAGCACCAAGTATAATCTCTTGCCCTCTTTGGTACACATGATTCTTTCCTGATTCTATGTTTTTATTTTGCCAAATTTCTGTATGTTTTTTTTAATCTTGCGCTCGAAGGAGGCCTGAGGACCTTAGTATAAAGTAAATACTTGGCCACCGAATGTAATCATCATGTGTGTATGCATTGTCTGCTCAGAAATATAATTATTGATAAAACGATGGCTGAACGGTACTGTGAGTTTAGATCTTGAACCTGAGAGGATAGGGTTTTATTTGCAATAATAGGAGTTCTCGAGAGAGGTGACAATGTTGAGATGTACGTGCACACAAAGGAAACGGGAAAAATGCCATGTCAAGACTTTCGCATGTAAGGATATTAATTATGAGGTAAGATGAATGAGGAAACCACACCATAAGAACGAAACCTTAAAAATATGCATCACCAAAGTTGTTTTGGCCCAACTTACATGCCCTCCTCTTCTGCCACTTCAGCTAGTGCTTCTGCACTAGGTTGAGAGATGAAACAGCACACTATGACTTAGTTTGCCTAGACCTAAGAGGAAGAAATTTGAACTTTTTCCTAAGCCGAAAACTTGTACACGCGGCTAAATAAGAACCAATGAATATAATGCTTTTCCATATATGTAGGCCGATGCGAGAAACTTAATTCAATACATGTTTTGATCCATCCACTGTTGTTAACATATCAATAGTTGTGGGACTCGGAATCAAGGATTGCCGGACTTGTTTGTAAGATGAATGAGGAAACCACACCATACAAACGAAACCTAAAAATATGCATCACCAAAGTTGTTTTGGCCCAACTTACATGCCCTCCTCTTCTGCCACTTGAGCCCGCACTTCCGCACCAGGCCGAGATATTAAACCAGCGCAGCATGACTCAGTTTGGCTAGACTAAAGAGGGCGAAAATTAATCTTTTTCCTAATCCAAAAACATGTACACGCTAGTAAGGAGGACCCAATGAAAATACTGCATTTCCAAATATGTAGGACGATGGGAGAAACATAATTAAATATAGGTTTTGGTCCATCCATTGTTGTTAATGTATCATTTGTTGTGGGACTTGGAATCAGGGTTTGTTGGACTTGTTGGTAAGATGAATGACGAAACCATACCATAGGAATGAAACCTTAAAAATATGCATCACCAAAGTTGTTTTGGCCCAACTTACATGCCCTCGTCTTCCACCACTTCAGCCCGCGCTTCCGCACTTGGCTGAGAGATGATACCAGCGGACCATGAGTTAGTTTGTCTAGGCCTAAGAGGGTGAAAATTAAACTTTTTCCTAATCCAAAAACTTGTACACGCTAGTAAGTAGGAACCAATGAATATAATGCGTTTCCATATATGTAAGCCGATGGGAGAAACTTAATTCAATACAGGTTTTGATCCATCCACTGTTGTTAACATACCACTTGTTCTGGGGCTCGGAATCAAGGGTTGTTGGACTGGTTTGTAAGATGAATGATAGCAACGAAACCTCAAAAATATGCATCAGAAAAGTTGTTTTGGCCCAACTTACAAGCCCTTCTCTTCTGCCACTTGAGCCCGCGCTTTCGCACCAGGCCGAGAGACGAAACCAATGCACCATGACTCAGTTCGCCTAGCCTCAAGAGGGCAAAAATCTTACTTTTTCCGAATCCAAAAACTTTTTACATGCTAGTAAGGTGGAACCAATGAATATAACGCTTTTCCAAATATGTGGGACTCGGAACCGAGGTTTGTTGGACTTGTTGGTAAGATGAATGAGGAAACCACACCATAAGAACGAAACCTTAAAAATATGCATCACCAAAGTTGTTTTGGCCCTACTTACATGCCCTCCTCTTCTGCCACTTCAGCTAGCGCTTCCGCACTAGGCTGAGAGGTGAAACAGCACACTATGACTTAGTTTGCCTAGACCTAAGAGGGCGAAATTTGAACTTTTTACTAATCCGAAAACTTGTACACGCTGCTAAATAAGAACCAATGAAAATAATGCTTTTCCATATATGTGGGCCGATGCGAGAAACTTAATTCAATACAGTTTTTGATCCATCCACTGTTGTTAACATATCAATTGTTGTGGGACTCAGAATCGAGGGTTGTTGGACTTGTTTGCAGGATGAATCAGGAAACCACTCCATTGGAATGAAACCTCAAAAATATGCATCACCAAAGTTGTTTTGGCCCAACTTACATGCCCTCCTCTTCTTCCACTTGAGCCCGCGCTACCGCATCAGGCCGAGATATGAAACCAGCGCGCCATGACTTAGTTTGCCTAGACTGAAGAGCGCGAAAATTAACCTTTTTCCTAATCCAAAAACTTGTGCATGCTAGTAAGGTGGAACCAATGAAAATAATGCATTTCCAAATATGTACGCCGATGGGAGAAACATAATTAAATATATGTTTTGGTCCATCCATTATTGTTATCATATCATTTGTTGTGGGACTTGGAATCGGGGTTTGTTGGACTTGTTGGTAAGATGAATGAGGAATCCACACCATAGGAATGAAACCTTAAAAATATGCATCACCAAAGTTGTTTTGGCCCAATTTACATGCCCTAGTCTTCCACCACTTCAGCCCGCGCTTCCGCACTTGGCTGAGAGATGATACCAGCGGACCATGACTTAGTTTGTCTAGGCCTAAGAGGGTGAAAATTAAACTTTTTCCTAATCCAAAAATTTGTACACGCTAGTAAGTAGGAACCAATGAACATAATGCGTTTCCATATATGTAAGCCGATGGGAGAAACTTAATTCAATACAGGTTTTGATCCATCCACTATTGTTAACATACCAATTGTTCTGGGGCTCGGAATCAAGGGTTGTTGGACTGGTTTGTAGGATGAATGATAGGAACGAAACCTCAAAAATATGCATCAGCAAAGTTGTTTTGGCCCAACTAACATGCCCTCCTCTTCTGCCACAAGAGCCACGCTTCGGTATCAGGCTGAGATACAAAACCAGCGCAACATGACTCAGTTTGCCTAGACTGAAGAGGGCGAAAATTAAACTTTTTCCTAATCCGAAAACTTGTACACGCTAGGTAGTAAGAACCAATGAATATAATGCTTTTCCATATATGTAGGCCGATGAGAGAAACTTAATTCAATACAGGTTTTGATCCATCCACTATTGTTAACATATCAATTGTTGTGGGACTCGGAATCGAGGGTTGTTGGACTTGTTGGTATAATGAATGAGGAAACCACACCATAGGAACGAAACCTCAAAAATATGCATCACCAAAGTTGTTCTGGCCCAACTTACATGCCCTTCTCTTCTGCCACTCGAGCCCACGCTTCGGCATCAGGCTAAACCAGCACAGCATGACTCAGTTTGCCTACACTGAAGAGGGCGAAAATTTACCTTTTTTCTAATTCGAAAACTTGTAAACGCTAGTAAGTAAGAACCAATGAATATAGTGCTTTTCCATATATGTACGCCGATGGGAGAAATTTAATTCAATACCAGTTTCGATCCATCCACTGTTATTAACATATCAATTGTTGTGGGACTCAGAATACAGGGATGTTGGACTTGTTGGTAAGATGAATGAGGAAACCACACCATAGGAACCAAACCTCAAAAATATGCATCACCAAAGTTGTTTTGGCCCAACTTACATGCCCTCCTCTTCTGCCACATGAGCCCATGCTTTGACATTAGGCTGAGATACAAAACCAGCGCAACGTGACTCAGTTTGCCTAGATTGAAGAGGGCAAAAATTAAACTTTTTCCCAATCCAAAAACTTGTACACGCTGGTAAATAGGAACCAATGAATATAATGCTTTTCCATATATGTAGGCCGATGGGAGAAACTAAATTCAATATAGGTTTTGATCCATCCACTGTTGTTAACGTATCAATTGTTGTGCGACTCGGAATCGAGGATTGTTGGAATTGGTGGTATGACAAATGAGAAAACCACGCCATAGGAATGAAACCTCAAAAATATGCATCACCAAAGTTGTTTTGGCCCAACTTACATGCCCAACTCTTCTGCCACTGGAGCCCACACTTCAGCATCAGTCTGGGATACAAAACCAGCGCAGCATGACTCAATTTGCCTAGACTAACTTGGCGAAAATTAAACTTTCTCCTAATTGAAAAACTCGTACACGCTAGTAAGTAGGAACCAATGAATATAATGCTTTTCCATATATGTAGGCCGATGGGAGAAACTTAATTCAATACAAGTTTTGGTCCATCCACTATTGTTAACATATCAATTGTTGTGGGACTCGGAATCGAGGGTTGTTGGACTTGTTGGGAAGATGAATGAGGAAACCACACCATAGGAATGAAACTTCAAAAATATGCATCACCAAAGATGTTTTGGCCCAACTTACATGCCCTCCCATTCTGCCACTTGAGCCCACGCTTTGGCATCGGTTCGAGATACAAAACCGATGCATCATGACTCAGTTTGCCTAGACTGAAGAGGGCGAAAATTAAACTTTTCCTAATCCAAAAACGTGTACACCCTAGCAAGTAGGAACCAATGAATATATTGCTTTTCCACACATGTACGCCGATGGGAGAAACTTAATTCGATACAGGTTTTGATCCATCCACTGTTGTTAACATATCATTTGTAGTGGGACTCGAAATCGAGGTTTGTTGGACTTGTTGGTAAGATGAATGAGGAAACCACACCATAGGAACGAAACCTCAAAAATATGCATCACCAAAGTTGTTTTGGCCCAACTTACATGCCCTCCTCTTCTGCCACATGAGCCCATGCTTTGGCATTAGGCTGAGATACAAAACCAGCGCAACGTGACTCAGTTTGCCTAGATTGAAGAGGGCGAAAATTAAACTTTTTCCCAATCCAAAAACTTGTACACGCTGGTAAATAGGAACCAATGAATATAATGCTTTTCCATATATGTAGGCCGATGGGAGAAACTAAATTCAATATAGGTTTTGATCCATCCACTGTTGTTAACATATCAATTGTTGTGGGACTCGGAATCGAGGGTTGTTGGAATTGTTGGTATGACAAATGAGAAAACCACACCATACGAATGAAACCTCAAAAATATGCATCACCAAAGTTGTTTTGGCCCAACTTACATGCCCAACTCTTCTGCCACTGGAGCCCACACTTCAGCATCAATCTAGGATACAAAACCAGCGCAGCATGACTCAATTTGCCTAGACTAACTTGCGCGAAAATTAAACTTTCTCCTAATCGAAAAAATCGTACACGCTAGTAAGTAGGAACCAATGAATATAATGCTTTTCCATATATGTAGGCCGATGGGAGAAACTTAATTCAATACAAGTTTTGGTCCATCCACTATTGTTAACATATCAATTGTTGTGGGACTCGGAATCGAGGGTTGTTGGACTTGTTGGGAAGATGAATGAGGAAACCACACCATAGGAATGAAACTTCAAAAATATGCATCACCAAAGATGTTTTGGCCCGACTTACATGCCCTCCCATTCTGCCATTTGAGCCCACGCTTTGGCATCGGTTCGAGATACAAAACCGATGCATCATGACTCAATTTGCCTAGACTGAAGAGGGCGAAAATTAAACTTTTCCTAATCCAAAAACGTGTACACGCTAGCAAGTAGGAACCAATGAATATATTGCTTCTCCACACATGTACGCCGATGGGAGAAACTTAATTCGATACAGGTTTTGATCCATCCACTGTTGTTAACATATCATTTGTTGTGGGACTCGAAATCGAGGTTTGTTGGACTTGTTGGTAAGATGAATGAGGAAACCACTCCATAGGAACGAAACCTCAAAAATATGCATCACCAAAGTTGTTTTGGCTCAACTTACATGCCCTCCTCTTCTGCCACTTGAGCCCACGCTTCGGCATCGGGCCGAGATACAAAACCAGCGAATAATGACTCAGTTTGCCTACACTGAAGAGGGAGAAAATTAACCTTTTTCCTAATTCAAAAATTTGTACACGCTAGTAAGTAGGAACCAATTAATATAATGCTTTTCCATATATGTAGGCCAATGGGAGAAACTTAATTCAATACCGGTTTTGGTCCATCCACTATTGTTAACATATCATTTGATGTGGGACTCGAAATCGAGGGTTGTTGGACTTGTTGGGAAGATGAATAAAGAAACCACACCATAGGAACGAAACTTCAAAAATATGCATAACCAAAGTTGTTTTGGCCCAACTTACATGCCCTCCTCTTCTGCCACTTGAGTCCACGCTTCGGCGTCAGGCCGAGATATAGAACCAGCGCAGCATGACTCAGTTTGCCTAGACTGAAGAGGGCGAAAATTAAACTTTTTCCTAATCCAAAAACTTATACACGCTAGTAAGTAGGAACCAATGAATATATTGCTTTTCCATATATGTATGCCGATGGGAGAAACTTAATTCAATACAGGTTTTGATCCATCCACTGTTGTTAACATATCAATTGTTGTGGGACTCGAAATCGAGGGTTGTTGGACTTGTTGGTATGATGAATGACAAAACCACACCATAGGATAGAAACCTCAAAAATATGCATCACCAAAGTTGTTTTGGCCCAACTTATATGCCCAACTCTTCTGCCACTGGAGCCCACGCTTTAGCATCAATCCGAGATACAAAACCAGCGCAGCATGACTCAATTTGCCTAGACTGACTTGGGCAAAAATTAAACTTTTTCCTAATCCGAAAACTTGTACACGCTAGTAAGTAGGAACCAATGAATATAATGCTTTTCCATATATGTAGGCCGATGGGAGAAACTTAATTCAATACAAGTTTTGATCCATCCACTGTTGTTAACATATCAATTGTTGTGGGACTCGGAATCGAGGGTTTTTGGACTTGTTGGTATGACGAATGAGAAAACCACACCATAGGAATTAAACCTCAAAAATATGCATCACAAAAGTTGTTTTGGCCCAACTTACATGCTCATCTCTTCTACCACTAGGGCCCACGCTTCTGCATCAGTCCGAGATACAAAACCAGCACAGCATGACTCAGTTTGCCTAGACTGAAGAGGGCGAAAATTAACCATTTTCCTAGTTCAAAAACTTGTGCACGCTAGCAAGTAGGAACCAATGAATATATTAGATTTCCACACATGTACGCCGATGGGAGAAACTTAATTCAATACAGGTTTTGATCCATCCACTGTTGTTAACATATCAATTGTTGTGGGACTCGGAATCGAGGTTTGTTGGATTTGTTGTTAAGATGAATGAGGAAACCACACCATAGGAACGAAACCTCAAAAATATGCATCACCAAAGTTGTTTTGGCTCAACTTATATGCCCTCCTCTTCTGCCACTTGAGCCCACGCTTCGGCATCGAGACGAGATACAAAATCAGCGCATAATGACTCAGTTTGCCTAAACTGAAGAGGGTGAAAATTAACCTTTTTCCTAATTCAAAACCTAGTACACGCTAGAAAGTAGGAACCAATTAATATAATGCTTTTCCATATATGTAGGCCAATGGGAGAAACTTAATTCAATACAGGTTTTGGTCCATCCACTATTGTTAACATATCATTTGTTGTGGGACTCGAAATCGAGGGTTGTTGGACATGTTGGGAAGATGAATAAAGAAACCACACCAAAGGAACGAAACTTCAAAAATATGCATCACCAAAGTTGTTTTGGCCCAACTTACATGCCCTCCTCTTCTGCCACTTGAGCCGACGCTTCAGCGTTAGGACGAGATACAAAACCAGCACAACATGACTCAGTTTTCATAGACTGAAGAGGGCGAAGATTAAACATTTTCCTAATCGAAAACTTGTACACGCTAGTAAGTAGGAACCAATGAATATAATGCTGTTCCATATAAGTAGGCCGATGGGAGAAACTTAATTCAATACAGGTTTTAGTCCATCCACTATTGTTAACATATCAATTGTTGTGGGACTCGGAATGAAGGGTTGTTGGACTTGTTGGTATGATGAATGAGAAAACCATACCATAGGACAGAAACCTCAAAAATATGCATCACCAAAGTTGTTTTGGCCCAACTTACATGCCCAACTCTTCTGCCACTGGAGCCCACGCTTCAGCATCAATCCGAGATACAAAACCAGTGCTGCATGACTCAATTTGCCTAGACAGACTTGGGCGAAAATTAAACTTTTTCCTAATCCAAAAACTTGTACACGCTTATAAGTTGGAATCAATGAATACAATGCTTTTCCATATATGTTGGCCGATGGAAGAAACTTCATTCAATACAGGTTTTGATCCATCCACTGTTGTTAACATATCAATTGTTGTGGGACTCAGAATCGAGGGTTGTTGGACATGTTGGTATGATGAATTAGGAAACCAGACCATAGGAACGAAACCTCAAAAATATGCATCACCAAAGTTGTTTTAGCCCAACTTACGTGCCTTCCTCTTCTGCCACTTGAGCCCAAGCTTTGGCATCCGGCTGAGATACAAAACCAACGCAGCATGACTCAGATTACCTAGACCGAAGAGGGCGAAAATTAAACTTTTTCCTAATCCGAAAACTGTACATGCTAGTAAGTAAAAACCCATGAATATAATGCTTTTCCATATATGTAGGCTGATGGGAGAAACTTAATTCAATACCAGTTTTGATCCATCCACTGTTGTTCACATATCAATTGTTGTGGGACTTAGAATCGAGGGTTGTTGGACTTGTTGGTATGATGAATGAGGAAACCACACCATAGGAATGAAACCTCAAAAATATGCATCACCAAAGTTGTTTTGGCCCAACTTACATGCCCTCCTCTTCTGCCACTTGAGCCCATGCTTCGGCATAAGGATGAGATACAAAACCAGCGCAGCATGACTCAGTTTGCCTGAAGGGAGAAAATTAAACTTTTTCCTAATCCGAAAACTTGTACACGCTACTAAGTAAAAGCAATGAATATATTGCTTTTGCATATATGTACGCCGATGGGAGAAACTTAATTCAATACAGGTTTTGTTCCATCCACTGTTGTTAACATATCATTTGTTGTGGGACTCGGAATCGAGGGTTGTTGGACTTGTCGGGAAGATAAATGAGGAAAGCACACCATAGGAATGAAACCTCAAAAATATGCAACACCAGATTTGTTTTGGCCCAATTTACAAGCCCTCCTCTTCTGCCACTTCAGCCCACGCTTTGGCATCAGTCCGAGATACAAAACCAACGAAGCATGACTTAGTTTGCCTAGACTGAAGAGGGCGAAAATTAAACTTTTTCCTAATCTAAAAACTTGTACACGCTAGTAAGTAGGAACCAATGAATATAATGCTTTTCCATATATGTAGGCCGATGGGAGAAACTTAATTCAATACAGGTTTTGATCCATCCGCTGTTGTCAACGTATCATTTGTTGTGGGACTCAGAATCGAGGGATGTTGGACTTGTGGGTATGCTGAATGATGAAACCACACCATAGGAATGAAACCTCAAAAATATGCGTCACCAAAGTTGTTTTGGCCCAACTTACATGCCCTCCTCTTCTACCACTTGAGCCCACGCTTCGGCATCAGTCCGAGATACAAAACCAACGTAGCATGACTTAGTTTGCCCAGACTAAAGAGGGCGAAAATTAAACTTTTCCTAATCTAAAAATTTGTACACGCTTGTAAGTAGGAACCAATGAATATAATGCTTTTCCATATATGTTGGCCGTTGGGAGAAACAAAATTCAATACCAATTTAAACCATCCACTTTGGTTAATATATCAATTATTGTGGGACTCGGAATTGAGGGTTGTTGGACATGTTGGTATGATGAACTAGGAAACCAGACCATAGGAACGAAACCTCAAAAATATGCATCACCAAAGTTCTTTTGGCCCAACTTACACGCCTTCCTCTTCTGCCACTTGAGCCCAAGCTTTGGCATCAGGCTGAGATACAAAACCAGCGCAGCATGACTTAGATTGCCTAGATTGAAGAGGGCAAAAATTAAACTTTTTCCCAATCCGAAAACTGTACACGCCAGTAAGTAAGAACCAATGAATATAATGCTTTTCCATATATGTAGGCCGATGGGAGAAACTTAATTCAATACCAGTTTTGATCCATCCACTGTTGTTAACATATCAATTGTTGTGGGACTCAGAATCGGGGGTTGTTGGACTTGTTGGTATGATGAATGAGGAAACCACACCATAGGAACGAAACCTCAAAAATATGCATCGCCAAAGTAGTTTTGGCCCAACTTACATGCCCTCCTCTTTTGCCACTCGAGCCCACGCTTTGGCATTAGTCCGAGATACAAATCCAGCGCAGCATGACTTAGTTTGCCTAGACTAAAGAGGGTGAAAATTAAACTTTTTCCTAATCCGAAAACTTGTACACGCCTGTAGGAACCAATGGTCATGGGAGAAACTTAATTCAATACTGGTTTTGACCCATCCACTATTGTTAACATATCAATTGTTGTGGGACTCGGAATCGAGGGTTGTTGGACTTGTTAGGAAGATGAATGAGGAAACCACACCATAGGAACGAAACCTCAAAAATATGCATCACCAATGTAGATTTGGCCCAACTCACATGCCCTCCTCTTCTGCCACTTGAGCCCACGCTTCGGCATCAGTACGAGATATAAAATCAACGTAGCTTGACTCAGTTCGCCTAGACTGAAGAGGGAGAAAATTAAACTTTTTCCTAATCCGAAAACTTGTACACGCTAGTAAGTAGGAAACTATGAATATAATGGTTTTCCATATATGTTGGCCGATAGAAGAAACTTAATTTAATACAGGTTTTGTTCCATCCACTGTTGTTAACGTATCAATTGTTGTGGGACTCGGAATCGAGGGTTGTTGGGCTTGTTGGTATGATGAATGAGGAAACCACACCATAGGAACGAAACCTCAAAAACATGCATCACCAAATTTGTTTTGGGCCAACTTACATGCCCTCCTCTTCTGCCACTTGAGCCCACGCTTCGGCATCGGGCCGGGATACAAAACCAGCGCATGATGACTCAGTTTGCCTAGACTGAAGAGGGCGAAAATTAACCTTTTTCCTAATTAAAAAACTTGTACACGTTAGTAAGTAGGAACCAATTGATATATGTCACACCCCATATTTTCCAATTTGGAATGTGACACTTTTGGCATGAATTAATACAGTGAATTTCTTGAATATTTAAAATTTTGTGAAGCAGTTATATATTTACATAGATATTTAGTGTAGGAAATAATTATTTTGTAAAGAGAACAAATATAATCTATGTTATAATAATATATGTGTTGCATTCATGCTGGTTCACATGATGTTTTTGAGTGATAAAGATTTTCTAAATGAGTTTAAACTACAAGTAACCTTTTCTAGGAACTTTCTAGATTTTCCTAGAAGCTTTTCCTGTTTTCCGTAGAGCACAGCCCATTTATTGGAAGCTCTTAAGAACCTTTCCATGAGCTCCAAATATTTTATTTGGGTTCATTAGGTCCAAAACTATTTTTGGGATTTTTTCCTAAAATTTTTGAGACCGTCGGCATATGTTTCGGACTTCAAGTATTGATTCTAGACTTATCTATAATTATTTTAATTCTGAAAATAAATAATTCCGAATTTACTTGGGCTTTCTCCATTTAAATATGCCGGAATTTTAATAAACCCCGAAAGCCCATTTATGGGTTTTCTAAAGGGCTTTAAGTTCATTAAGCCCATTAGTGAAGTTGGGAGGTGTAAATCAATTAGTACCACCTTGCTAGTTGACGCGCATTTACCGGCTCTTCTCCCTATATAATAAACCCAACCCCTCCTCTAAACGGCACATAAAAATATAGACTACTCTATGGAGGTCCGGAAGTTTGGGAGCCCTAAGATAGTCTGTAGCTTTTCTCCGACTCCGACGAGTGTCTTCATTGCTGGTAAACTTTTTATACCTTTCTTCTTTCTTTATATTTCTCTCATCTGTGTTGTGCCGCCGTCTCGAACCAGGGCAGCTCATCATCGTCTTGTTCCTATCCTACTAGGCACCACAGGACTCCATGCACGACGTACATGTGCTGCGCTGGCCGGCCATCCACCGGAAGTCTCACGTCTCCAACATCGCGTTGCCCTGCCCTGCCCCGTCGACTCCATCCCTGGCCTGTCCACCACTTGCTGTCGTGCGCGTGGTCTCCTAAAGTCCCAACGCCCTGCTGCTGCCTGCTGTTCTGGCCTGCCCAGTGCATTGCTCGATCCTCCATCCAGGCCATGTACTCGAGCTCCTTCCAGCACACATGAACGTTCAAGCTAGCCGGCGAGGAAGACTCCTACGACTTGGACTCCAGAGAAGCTAGCTACCAGATGAGTTCCCGTACGTGCAAGCTGTAGGATCGGACCAACACAAGATCAAAGCCCCTGCTGCATGCAACATCAGCAGGTCAGAACCAGACACGGAGATGCATCTGGTGAAGAAGAGATGTCGCGAAACCAGATGGTAATCATCCGTATATATATCCTACGAGCTATGACAACCTTGCATCTCAACACAGCAAATCCTTTTGATTCCTTTAGTCTGATCTAATTCATACCTTTCAGCGGATCGAATCCCAAACTTTGGCCAATTCATGAGTACTGTTCTTTGAACCCCATGAATCTTGATCTGCTTCAGCTCCTAAGGTATACTGTTAATCATGTCCACGCGCATCGATCCTTAATCTTCTGTATCCAATTCGCTTTAACTCTATTTTATGCCATTCATGCTGCGTTAGTCCCGTAACAATGATACCTATACTTTAGTTTTCATGTTTATCTTACTTATGTGTTTCTGTTTTTAAATATAAATATTAATTGGGTTAATGCTATTCTCATTATTCTTGTATAAATAAAATCAATTTAGGGTTTAACCTCTGGCTTTTTGTTATTAAATATTAAAGTGAATAATATCAACTTTAATGTGCTTTGTTTAATAACTTGTTTAGTATAAACCCGACACATGTCATGCTCCGATTAGATACTTACATGCTATCTTTTGTAACTAAATATTTAACCGGTTTATTCTGTATGAAATATCTTGAATAAAATGTGACTAGCTTTAAATACGGTTTTTAATCCAAATCTAATCTGAATTAATTCCAACAGAGATGTTTCTCCGAAATATCTTGCATATGTTATTTATTAATTAAAATAAACCCAACATATTGGTCTTTACGTGTTTAATAAGAAAATCTTCCGTTAGTTGTATCTTTCCAACGGTAGCTCCGTTTTCAGCGTTTCTTGCGCTCTCCTAACTGTAGCAACGAGCCCTCTCTTTTAACATGTTTTATAAAGCTTTTCTTTTGATCGGTGTATTGTTTTTTATGCATGTATGATTGTCTGTCTTGTATGTCGTTTGTGTTGTCACGTATAGAACGAGTATGGTACGTGAGAGTGAAGATCAAGCTTTTCAAGACCTATAAGTGAAGATTATTTGAGCAGCTATATAGTTGGGAATAAGGCAAGTATTCTTTGATCTATGTCCTTAATTACACAATCTAGAGCCCAATTTGATTGCTCTTATTAAGGATGACTAGCCTCATATGTCTTTATATGCCTATGAAACTTGGGATGGGCTGTGATGTGTAGATTAATGCTATCGCTCAACATCTTTATATTCACATTGCTAATCTTGTTTAATTAATGATGAACTTGATGATAAAAGTTTGGTTTTAGCAACATGGAGGCTTGGGCATGTTTTGTTGGTTTTGCTCAAGTGCTTCACCATAAGGATCGGTTCGCCGAGCGACCACCCAGGAAAATAGTACAACCACAAGACTCACATGGGCACTGGGCTTGACTAATTAATTAGATGAACTAGAGTTTTGGATTACTTTCCTGAAACATGGCGTATGAGGGGTCTGGGGGATATGGGACTTTGCCCTTTGCCAATGTGGTGTAGTTTGACTGTCACCCTTTGGAACGGAACTCTCATATCTTTAGTTAACTGGAGTAACCGGTAACGAGTGGGCCATAACTCTAGGAATTCTTTGTAAAGGTCTCGCAATGAAACCCTGCCGATTCATCAAAGAATAGTGAATATATGGGGTTTGGCCACCTCTTGGCATATGGGAATCATGACTTGTGGGTAAAGATGTACAACCTCTCGAGAGTGTTTAAAACTGATATATCAGCCGTGCTCACGATTAAGAGCGGCCTGGACCCTCACAGATTAGAGTTTTCAAAGAAAATGGCTCACGATGATAATGGTGATGACAGTGATAATGACAGTGGTGATGATTATAATGGTGGCAGTTACGACAATGGTTGATACTCAATTATTTTATTTACTTATAATATTTCAGTTATGGGATGGGTTATGCTAATCATTGCTAGTAATAAAACTTGACCAACTAAAAGCATCCGCTATGCCTGTCCACTGTAAAGCTAGTCCACTTTTATCCTAAACGGAATACTTGCTGAGTGCGCCATGTACTCACCCTTGCTATCCCAAACCTATAGTTCTTCTCTATACAAGTTGATGATGATATGAAGACGGAGTGGATCCAGAAGTTTACAATGTGTTTAGGCGTACATGCCCCCAGTCAACCTTCCTGTGAAGATGGAGTTCCGCTACGAGATAGAAGTTCCGCTATACTATGATATATTGACTTTTGTGTCAAATGTAAGTTTTATACGCTTATATAATGCACTGTCTATTAATATTCACAGATGAAGTCGGCTGTATGTGTGGAAAATAGATCCTGGGCACACATACGGTGTCATCTGGTTTTGTTTCTAAAACCGGGTATGACAATATAATGCTTTACCATATATGTAGGCCAATGGGAGAAACTTAATTCAATACAGGTTTTGGTCCATCCACTATTGTTAACATATCATTTGATGTGGGACTCGAAATCGAGGGTTGTTGGACTTGTTGGGAAGATGAATAAAGAAACCACACCATAGGAACGCAACTTCAAAAATATGCATCACCAAAGTTGTTTCGGCCCAACTTACATGCCCTCCTCTTCTGCCACTTGATCCCACGCATCGGCGTCAGGCCGAGATACAGAACCAGTGCAGCATGACTCAATTTGCCTAGACTGAAGAGAGCAAAAATTAAACTTTTTCCTAATCTGAAAATTTGTACACGCTAGTAAGTAGGAACCAATGAATATAATGCTTTTCCATATATGTAGGCCGATCGGAGAAATTTAATTCAATACAGGTTTAAACAATCCACTGTTATTAACATATCAGTTGTTGTGGGACTCGGAATCGAGGGTTGCTGGACATGTTGGTATGATGAATTAGGAAACCAAACCGTAGGAACGAAACCTCAAAAATATGCATCGCCAAAGTTGTTTTCGCCCAACTTACATGCCTTCCTCTTCTCCCACTTGAGCCCAAGCTTTGGCATCAGCCCGAGATACAAAACCAACGCAGCATGACACAGATTGCCTAGACTGAAGAGGGCGAAAATTAAACTTTTTCTAAATCCGAAAACTGTACACGCTAGTAAGTAAGAACCAATGAATATAATGCTTTTCCATATATGTAGGCCGATGGTAGAAACTTAATTCAATACCAGTTTTGATCCATCCACTGTTGTTAACATATGAATTGTTGTGGGACTCAGAATCGAGGGTTGTTGGACTTGTTGGTATGATGAATGAGGAAACCACACCATAAGAATGAAACCTCAAAAATATGCATCACCAAAGTTGTTTTGGCCCAACTTACATGCCCTCCTCTTCTGCCACTTGAGCCCATGCTTCGGCATCAGGATGAGATACAAAATCAGCGCAGCATGACTCAGTTTGCCTGGACTGAAGAGGGAGAAAATTAAACTTTTTCCTAATCCGAAAACTTGTACACGCTAGTAAGTAAAAAGCAATGAATATAATGCTTTTCCATATATGTACGCCGATGGGAGAAACTTGATTCAATACAGGTTTTGTTCCATCCACTGTTGTTAACATATCATTTGTTGTGGGACTCGGAATCGAGGGTTGTTGGACTTGTTGGGAAGATAAATGAGGAAAATACACCATAGGAACGAAACCTCAAAAATATGCATCACCAAATTTGTTTTGGCCCAACTTACATGCCCTCCTCTTCTGCCACTTGAGCCCACGCTTTGGCATCAGTCCGAGATACAAAACCAACGCAGCATGACTCAGTTTGCCTAGACTAAAGAGGGCGAAAGTTAAACTTTTTCCTAATCTAAAAACTTGTACACGCTAGTAAGTAGGAACCAATGAATATAATGCTTTTCCATATATGTATGCCAATGGGAGAAACTTAATTCAATGCAGGTTTTGATCCATCCACGGTTGTCAACATATCATTTGTTGTGGGACCCGGAATCGAGGGATGTTGGACTTGTTGGTATGGTGAATGATGAAACCACACCATAGGAACGAAACCTCAAAAATATGCATCACCAAAGTTGTTTTGGCCCAACTTACATGCCCTCCTCTTCTGCCACTTGAGCCCACGCTTCGGCATCAGTCCGAGATACAAAACCAACGTAGCATGACTTAGTTTGCCCAGACTAAAGAGGGCGAAAATTAAACTTTTCCCAATCCGAAATTTGTACACGCTAGTAAGTAGGAACCAATGAATATAATGCTTTTCCGTATATGTTGGCCGATGGGAGAAACTAAATTCAATACCAGTTTAAACCATCCACTTTGGTTAACATATCAAATATTGTGGGACTCGGAATCAAGGGTTGTTGGACATGTTGGTATGATGAATTAGGAAACCAGACCATTGGAACGAAACCTCAAAAATATGCATCACCAAAGTTATTTTGGCCCAACTTACATTCCATCCTCTTCTGCCACTTGAGCCCAAGCTTTGGCATCAGGCTGAGATACAAAACCAGCGCAGCATGACTCAGATTGCCTAGACTGAAGAGGGCAAAAATGAAACTTTTTCCTAATCCAAAAACTGTACACGCTAGTAAGTAAGAACCAATGAATATAATGCTTTTCCATATATGTAGGCCGATGGGAGAAACTTAATTCAATACCAGCCTTGATCCACCCTCTGTTAACATATCAATTGTTGTGGGACTCTGAATCGAGGGTTGTTGGACTTGTTGGTATGATGAATGAGGAAACCACACCATAGGAACGAAACCTCAAAAATATGAATCACCAAAGTTGTTTTGGCCAAATTTACGTGCCCTCCTCTTCTGCCACTTGAGCCCACGCTTTAGCAACAGTCCGAGACACAAAACCAGTGCAGCATGACTCCGTTTGCCTAGACTGAAGAGGGCAAAAATTAAACTTTTTCCTAATCAAAAAACTTGTACACGCTAGTAAGTAAGAACCAATGAATATAGTGCTTTTCATGTATGTAGGCCGACGAGAGAAACTAAATTCAATACAGGTTTTGCTCGATCCACTGTTTTTAACATATCATTTGTTGTGGGACTCGGAATCGAGGGTTGTTGGACTTGTTGGGAAGATAAATGAGGAAAATACACCATAGGAACGAAACCTCAAAAATATGCATCACCAAATTTGTTTTGGCCCAACTTACATGCCCTCCTCTTCTGCCACTTGAGCCCACGCTTTGGCATCAGTCCGAGATACAAAACCAACGCAGCATGACTCAGTTTGCCTAGACTAAAGAGGGCGAAAGTTAAACTTTTTCCTAATCTAAAAACTTGTACACGCTAGTAAGTAGGAACCAATGAATATAATGCTTTTCCATATATGTATGCCAATGGGAGAAACTTAATTCAATGCAGGTTTCCATCCATTCACTGTTGTTAACATATCATTTGTTGTGGGACCCGGAATCGAGGGATGTTGGACTTGTTGGTATGGTGAATGATGAAACCACACCATAGGAACGAAACCTCAAAAATATGCATCACCAAAGTTGTTTTGGCCCAACTTACATGCCCTCCTCTTCTGCCACTTGAGCCTACGCTTCGGCATCAGTCCGAGATACAAAACCAACGTAGCATGACTTAGTTTGCCCAGACTAAAGAGGGCGAAAATTAAACTTTTCCCAATCCGAAATTTGTACACGCTAGTAAGTAGGAACCAATGAACATAATGCTTTTCCATATATGTAGGCCGATGGGAGAAACTAAATTCAATACAGGTTTTGATCCATCCACTGTTGTTAACATATCAATTGTTGTGGGATTCGGAATCGAGGGTTGTTTGACTTGTTGGGAAGATGAATGAGGAAACCACACCATAGGAAAGAAACATCAAAAATATGCGTCACCAAAGTTGTTTTGGTCCAACTTACATGCCCTCCTCTTCTGCCACGTGAGCCCACGCTTCGGCAACAGTCCGAGACACAAAACCAACGTAGCATGACTCAGTTTCCCAAGACTGAAGAGGGCAAAAATTAAACTTTTTCCTAATCCGAAGACTTGTACAAGCTAGTAAGTAATAACAAATGAATATAATGCTTTTCCATATATGTAGGCCGATGGGAGAAACTTAATTGAACACATGTTTTGATCCATTCGCTGTTGTTAATATATCAATTGTTGTGGGACACGGAATTGAGGGTTGTTGGACTTGTTGGGAAGATGAATGAGGAAACCACACCATAGGAACGAAACCTCAAATATATGCATCACCAAAGTTGTTTGGCCAAACTTACATGCCCTCCTCTTCTGCCACTTGAGCCCACGCTTTGGCATCAGGCCAAGATACAAAACCAGTGCAGCATGACTCAGTTTGCCTAGACTGAAGAAGGCGAAAATTAAAATTTTTCCTAATCCAAAAAGTTGTACACGCTAGTAAGTAAGAACCAATGAATATAATGCATTTCCATATATGTAGGCCGATGGGAGAAACTTATTTCAATACATGTTTTGTTCCATCCACTGTTGTTAACATATCATTTGTTGTGGGACTCGGAATCGAGGCTTGTTGGACTTGTTGGGAAGATGAATGAGCAAACCACACCATAGGAACGAAACCTCAAATATATGCATCATCAAAGTTGTTTTGGCCCAACTTACATGCCCTCCTCTTCTACCACGTGAGCCCACGCTTTGGCATCAGTCTGAGACGCAAAACCAACATAGCATGACTCAGTTTGCCTAGACTGAAGAGGGCGAAAAT